>JAOWBW010001584.1:0-147056 GCA_026119855.1 Campanula takesimana
TGTGAACGAGCTAAGGAAAGAGGCGTGGCCTGTTGGGTTTCGATCACATGATGCGCAGCGGAATAAAGCATTTAAAATTTTAATGAAACCCAAGCCAGGTGGATCCGTTCATGTGGTTAAGTCAAATACAACAAGATGAATAGAGGAATAACTAACCCTTGATGGCTATGAATTTCTAGCTTTTGAACTTGGTGGAGATTTTGAAACTTGATCAAGAACGCGAACCTTGAAGATGATGAGCTTCACACCTCTAGCGGTATCCACACCACGAACGAATATCAAGCAACTTCTTGATCTTGGTTGCTAGACCAAATTGTGAACACACTTTCACAATTGCAAGAACTATATGGAATTATGAAATATTCTTGTTCTTCATTTTGGGATCTTAGAACAAGAAAAATACCTCTCAAACCTTATGGAGGCACTCACAATCATATGTCTAATGGCTGCTGAAAGGATCTTTAAATAGGTCCCAATCCTTAACCCTTAAGGACTTAGGAATCCTAAATCCCGTCACCAAATTAGGCAACAAGGATTCTGGCCGACTTGACTGGCACGGTCGTGCCCTGTAAACTGGCACGGTCGTGCCATCAGGTCCGCGTGATTTCCCCCAGTCGACCAATTTCGGCACGGTCGTGCTTGACTTCTTGGCACGGCCGTGTCAAACATGTCGACAGATTTGCCTTGGTTTTGGATTTATTATGGCACGGCCGTGCCATTTTAAGGCGCACGACCATGCCAAGCCAAAGCCTAACATTTTTCCATAATTCCAATTTAGTCCTTTATGATTTGTTCTATTTGTGTGTGCCCCTCTAGGATTACACTAAGTTGGCAATGGGCTCAAACATGAACCCATAAGATATGATTAGGTTCTAGCAAACCGTCATACCTATCCAAATAGTGTAACTAGATACAATTCGCATTCCTTTAGAATATGTCACAATCCCTTTGTCCACGATGTCATTGACACAAGTCATGGTCAAACAGTCAACTTGTTTTGTTCAATACTTTCTCGATTCCGAATATGTTGATAATTCAAATGCTATTGATCCAATCAATCCATTTGAGTCCGGCCGAACATTTCATCAACATCATTCCTTCGAGGGGGCCCAAGCTTGACATCTCTCCGTGGGGGACAAATCCATTTAGCTTATTATTCTTCCCAACGGGAATCCGATTATGCCAATCATACCCTTTATAACTACCCGTGTTAAGTAGCGTTTGAATATGTCAAACACAATGTTCATCAAGTGGAAGACTATAATAACTTCATGTCTAAGGATTCAAATGACATAACTAATATGAGATATATGTACGACATAGACAATGACATAAATCTCATGCAGCGGTCAAGTCCAGTACCTTGTTCCAAACAAGTACCCATAATCTAACATGATCATCCCATGATCATTTAGCCTTTATACTAGTGCTTAACAAGCACTAGGGACGGGGATTATTATAAGTAAACATGAACAACAATAATAATCAAAAATCTCTTTATTGATAAAATAAATGATAACAATTACAACGTTTATTAAACGTGCCTAGGGCACCACTACCAACAATCTCCCACTTGCCCTAGGCCCAATCTCCCATGTATCTAATACCCATGGACCTAACATGACCATCATGTTTAGCTTGTGGAAGTCCCTTTGTTAGCGGGTCCGCAACATTGTCATCAGTAGGTACTCTGCATATATTTACGTCTCCCCTATCAACGATCTCTCGAATGATATGAAAACGCCTAAGTATGTGTTTGGATTTCTGATGTGCTCTTGGTTCCTTTGCTTGAGCAATATCACCATTATATCGCAATAAAGGTCTATATTGGACTAGCAATACTAGGAACACTTCAAGTTCAGTTATGAACTTCTTATCCAAACAGCTTCCTTTGCAGCATCCGATGCAGCAATATACTCAGCTTCTGTTGTAGAATCATCGGTTGTACTTTGCTTGGAACTCTTCCAGCTTACAGCTCCACCATTTAACATAAACACAAATCCGATTGCGATCGCTATCATCTTTGTCGGTTTGGAAGCTTGCATCCGTGTAAGCATTTACAACGAGATCATCTTCCATTCCTCCATAGACCAAAATGAGTCTTTAGTTCTTCTCAAGTACTTAAGAATCGCTTTTACAGCTATCCAGTGATTTTCGCCAGGGTCGGATTGGTATCTACTTGTCATGCTCAAAGCATAAGACACATCCGGCCTAGTACAAATCATGGCATACATGATGGACCCCAATTGCCGAAGCATATGGAACATCATTCATTTTCTCACGCTCATCGTTTGTCTTAGGACATTGAGTCTTGCTTAGAGAAACTCCATGTAACACGGGCAAGGTCCCTCTCTTAGAGTTTTCCATACGGAATCTTCTAATGACCTTGTCAATGTATGTACTTTGGCTTAACCAAGTCACCTTGATCTATCTCTATAGATCTTAATGCCAAGAATATATGCGGTTTCACCCATATCTTTCATTGCAAAACACTTTCCTAACCAAGTCTTCACAGACTGAAGTGTAGGAATGTCGTTTCCAATGAGCAATATGTCATCCACGTATAAAACAGGAATAGCACTATGCTCCCACTAATCTTCTTGTATACACAAGGCTCATCTTCGTTCTTGATGAAACCAACTCTTTGACCGATTCATCAAAACGGAGATTCCAACTCCTAGAAGCTTGCTTCAATCCATAGATGGATCTCTGCAATTTGCATACCTTAGAATCTTGTTCAAACCTTCTGGTTGTGTCATATACACATCCTCTTGAAGTTTTCCATTCAGGAAAGCGGTTTTGACGTCCATCTGCCATATTTCATAGTCATGATATGCGGCAATGGCAAGCAAAATTCTTATAGACTTGATCATTGCTACGGGTGAAAAGGTTCTCATCATAGTCAATACCATGAACTTGCCTATAACCTTTCGCTGCAAGCCTAGCTTTGTAAGTATGCACCTTCCCATCCATGTCAGTCTTCTTCTTGAAGACCCATTTGCATCCTATGGTTTTTACACCTTCGGGCGCATCAATCAAATTCCAAACTTGATTGTCTTGCATGGATTGCAATTCGGATTCCATGGCTCCAAGCCACTTGTCCGAATCAGGAGAAGACATCGCCTCTTGTAGGTTGACGGTTCATCATTCTCAATGATTTCTACCTCATTACTATCCGTTACGAGAAATCCATATCTCTCGGGCTCGGATCGTAACCTACTAGATCTGCGAGTTGCTTGTGTACTTTGAACAGGTTCCACAACTACTTGTGGTTCTTGTTCTTGTTCCACTATTGGTTCAATGTTATTTTCTGGGTCTCGAATTTCTTCAAGATTTATTTTACTCCCACTGATTTCTTTGGAGAGAAACTCTTTCTCTAGAAAGACACCAGTTCGGGCAACAAACACTTTGTTGTCCTCTCGGTTGTAAAAGTAATATCCTTTAGTTTCCTTAGGATATCCCACGAAAATACATTTATCAGATTTGTGTGCAAGTTTGTCTGAGATAAGTCTTTTGACAAAACTTCACAACCCCAAATCTTCATGAAAGATAGACAAGGCTTCTTTCCGCTCCACATCTCATATGGAGTCTTTTGAACCGATTTAGTTGGAACACGATTTAGTGTGAAAGCAGCGGTTTCTAGAGCGTAACCCCAAAGGATATTGGAAGATCAACTTGACTCATCATTGATCGAACCATGTCTAACAAAGTCCGATTCCTCCTCTCGGACACACCATTCCATTGTGGTGTTCCGGTGGGAGTCAATTGTGAAACTATTCCACAATTCTTTAGATGATCATCAAATTCTTGACTTAAGTATTCTCCACCTCGATCTGATCGAAGTGCTTTTATACTTTTGCCAAGTTGTTTTTCTACTTCATTTTGAAATATTCTAAATATCTCAAATGCTTCACTTTTATGTTTCATTAGGTAAACATACCCAAATCTACTATAATCATCAGTGAAGGTTATGAAGTATTGAAATCCTCCCCTAGCATTGCTACTTAATGGTCCGCATACATCGGAATGTATCAACCCCAATAAGTCGCTTGCCCTTTCACCCAACTTGGTAAAAGGTGTCTTAGTCATTTTTCCAAGAAGACACGACTCACAAGTATCATATGACTCTAAGTCACATGAACCCAAAAGTCCGTCCCCATGGAGTTTTGAGATACGCTTCTCATTAATATGACCAAGACGGCAATGCCACAAATAAGTATGATTTACATTTTTAGGTTTAGATTTCTTATTTACATGATAGACATTATTCTCATTCTTGACATCCAAGATATAAAGGCCATTAAATGAATTAGCAATACCATAAAGCACATCATTTAAATAAATAGAAAATTTCTTATTCTCAATAAGAAACTTAAAACCTTCATTATCCAAACAAGAAATTGAAATAATATTTCTGCTTAAATCCGGAACATAATAACAATTGTTCAAAACAAGAATTAATCCGGAAGGTAAAGTGACTTCATAAGTCCCTACGGCTAATGCAGCAACTCTTGCTCCATTTCCCACGCGTAGATCTACTTCACCTTCTTTAAGCAGTCTCCTATTCTTTAGTCCCTGCACATTTGACAAATGTGAGAACCACATCCGGTATCCAATACCCAAGAATCAGTGGTAGAAAGGAGAATATCTATCATATAGATACCTGAAGTCGACGCAGCAGCCTTGCTGTCTTCTTCTTCTTTTGCTCTTCCAAGAAAGCCTTGCAATTACGTTTCCAATGACCAATTTCTTGACAATGGAAACAATTGCATCCTTTTGTGTATCGGGTTTTGCCTCAGAAGCCTTGGCAACCTTTGCCTTGCTTATCTTGGGTTTGACAACTTTGCCTTACCCTTGCCTTTGGCACCAGGCTTCTTCCCATCATGAACCAAGAGCACGGGAGAACCTTTCTCCACAATTTTCTATCTCTGCAGTTTTGAGCATCCCATGCAACTCAGAGAGATTCTTATCCATTCCATGCATGTTATAATTCATCACAAACTGATTATAACTTTTAGGCAATGAATTAAGAATGAGATCCGTGGCTAGCTCCAATGGGATTGGATAGCCAAGTTTCTCAAGGTGCTCTACGTAACCTTTCATTTTAAGAAAGTGAGGACTCACTTGTTACCCTTCATTCATTTTACAAGTAGTGAATGCAACAATGGTCTTGTACCTCTCTTGCCTAGCTTGCTCTTGAAACATGGTTCTCAACTCCACGCCTATCTCATAGGCTTCCAAATGTTCCAAACTTTGTTGGAGTTTTGAACACATAGCAGCAAGCATGAGACAACTTACATCTCTAGAATCATTACGATGTTTCTTGTAATTGTCTCTTTTTACCCTAGGGGCAGTAGGCGGTGGTTCAGCGGGGAGAGGCCCATCGAGAATGTACAACTTATCTTCTTGCCTAAGAACAATTCTTATGCTACGGATCCAATCCATAAAGTTTGTACCATTCTCTTCGAGCTTATCCTTCTCAAGGATCGATCGCAATGACATTGATTGAGTGTTATTAGTCATTGTCTACAAATATGCAAAATTTCCAAATTTTAATAAGTACCGATTTTCATTAAAGAGATAAATAATGTATTTAAACAAAATACTCCCACTAAATTATATAACCTTCTTATACATCCAATGTATAATATAATTTAATTGGGTTGAGATCCCGCTTTAATCTAATTTTGAGTACGCTTTGGCGCACCGCTCAAAATTAAATCAATTAGGTAGACAACTCTTGTCAATCATATCTCATATGACTCTCAGTTTCTTTTTCATGAGATTCTTTAAGAAATCCAATTTCAAAAAGCATGTTAAATCTCATCTTTGCCTTAAGCCCAAAACTGTTTTGACGCTTAATTAAGTCCAACCATTTTAAACGCATAGGAAACTCTTATTCACTCATCTTGCTCAAACATGAATAAAATCAATGCACCTCGCTTTGGCGAGCCCACATAAAATTACTCATGTATAAACAAGTGTTTTAATCATGGCATGGCAAAAGGACTTAAAACTTTCTTTGAAGGTTCATCACATATAGCATATAACACATTATGAGCACATAATATAAACATGTTACACATCAAGTTTAGCCACTAAATTAATCTCCATTAATTTAAGCATAATATTTATGTGTCATTAGTTTCTCTATAATTATGAGGATGAGACTATTTGAACTTTGGTTATCATCTCCAAATCAAGACAACAAGAAGTGCGACCGAAACTAAGCCATATGGCATCCACAATTCCGCACTTATTCAAGAAACCAAGAAAGTAGTCCATGTGGCCGAAACTAAGCAATAGATGGTCTCGATGAACGTAGGCCAATTGCATTCACAATTCCACATGGATCTCCAATCTTTGAATCAAGAACTTTGTTTCTTAATTTTAGCAATTATGAACTCTTCATAATTCTAACTTCGTTTTATCTTTGAAACTTCGATTGCGATCAAGTTTGGGAAACACAATCTCGATGAACGTAGATTAGCCATCCAAACCTTGAACCAATCTTAGACTCACAAGACTAAAACAAATAGGAAATTTAAACCCAAGATCCACACCCAAGACCCAAGCCCTTCCCCGCGCCAAACCCTAGGTCCGGCCGGGTCAAGGTATGGGTCCGGTCGGACCCTTCCGAAAATCAAAATTTTAAAGTTCCAAAATTTGTCTCAAAATTGTTTTTCCCGATTCAATAAGGATTTGGTGTTCTTGATGATCCAATCACCATGATCAACAAACCTTGAATAAATATTTATTCTTGAATCCCTAGAATATCAAAACTTTGATCCAATCAAAATTGATAATCCAAACAATTTTAAATCACCATAAATTTTTATTGCGATTGAATAGTGCGATTAAAGTTTCTAAAACAATAAACCACATAAAATCATATAACACATAAACATCACGTAATCCAATATTCATATCATGCTAGGCACATAAACAATTTATATACACACAACATGATCTTAGTATTGAAATAATCAACATGAACGGGGCTCTGGTACCACTGTTGGGTTTCGATCAAACATGCGCAGCGGAATAAAGCATTTAAAATTTTAATGAAACCCAAAGCCATTGATCCGTTCATGTGGTTAGTCAAATACAACAAGATGAATAGAGGAATAACTAACCCTTGATGGGCTATGAATTTCTAGCTTTTGAACTTGGTGGAGATTTTGAAACTTGATCAAGAACGCGAACCTTGAAGATGATGAGCTTCACCCTCTAGCGTATCCACACCACGAACGATATCAAGCAACTTCTTGATCTTGTTGCTTGACCAAATTGTGAAACACACTTTCACAATTGCAAGAACTATATGGAATTATGAATATTCTTGTTCTTCACTTTTGGGATCTAGAACAAGAAAAATAACCTCTCAAAACCTTATGGAGGCACTCACAATCATATGTCTATGGCTGCTGAAAGGATCTTTAAATAGGTCCCAATCCTTAAACCCTTAAGGACTTAGAAATCCTAAATCCCCGTCACCAAATTAGGCAACAAGGAATTCTGGCCGACTTGACTGGCACGTCGTGCCCTATAAACTGGCACGGTCGTGCCATCAGGTCCGCGTGATTTCCCCCAGTCGACCAATTTCGGCCGGTCGTGCTTGACTTCTTGGCACGGTCGTGTCAAACATGTCGACAGATTTGCCTTGGTTTGGATTTATGGCACGGCCGTACCATTTTAAGGCGCACGACCGTGCCAGAGCCAAAGCCTGACATTTTTCCATAATTCAATTTAGTCCTTTATGATTCGTTCTATTTGTGTGTGACCCTCTAGGATTACACTAAGTTGGCAATGGGCTCAAACATGAACCCATAAGATATGATTAGGTTCTAGCAAACCGTCATACCTATCCAAATAGTGTAACTAGATACAATTCGCATTCCTTTAGAATATGTCACAATCCCTTTGTCCACGATGTCATTGAACACAAGTCATGGTCAAACAGTCAACTTGTTTTGTTCAATACTTTCTCGATTCCGAATATGTTGATATTCAAATGCTATTGATCCAATCAATCCTTTGAGTCCGGCCGAACATTTCATCAACATCATTCCTTCGAGGGGCCCAAGCTTGACATCTCTCCGTGGAGGGACAAATCCATTTAGCTTATTATTCTTCCCAACGGGAATCCGATTATGCCAATCATACCCTTTATAACTACCGTGTTAAGGTAGCGTTTGAATATGTCAAACACAATGTTCATCAAGTGGAAGACTATAATAACTTCATGTCTAAGGATTCAAATGACATAACTAATATGAGATATATGTACGACATAGACCATGACATAAATCTCATGCAGCGGGTCAAGTCCAGTACCTTGTTCCAAACAAGTACCCATAAATCTAACATGATCATCCCATGATCATTTAGCCTTTATACTAGTGCTTAACAGCACTAGGGACGGGGATTATTATAAGTAAACATGAACAACAATAATAATCAAAACATCTCTTTATTGATATGAAATAAATGATAACAATTACAATGTTTATTAAACGTGCCTAGGGCACCACTACCAACATGGCCTTACTCAACCAGAACCCACCCATAACTGTGGAAGAGTTAGCAAAGGACTGTGACCCCCCGGAAGTAAAACGTTCTAACTCGTTCCGGACAGGTACACTCCAAGAATCCCAAGAAACCACCACCCCGGAAACACCGCTCGCCACCACCGTGTGTCAAGGAAACAAACACACCCGGATCTCGAGAGAGAGGACCCTGTTCTCACCCAACTTAAAAATACGCAGGCCAACATCTCTCTGTGGTCCTTTCTCACTTCATCATACCCACACAAGCTCAAGTTAGAAGAGCATTTGGCCCGGACCATGGTCCCCACCACGGCTACCCCTAAAGAAGCCGTACAGATGATTGGAAGCATTCAATATGGGAATATAGTCACGTTCACCGACTTGGACTTGCCCAAGTCTGGGGCTAACCACAACGAGGCCTTGTACATCACAGTGTAGTTGGGATGAGCGCCGTCTCCCACGAGTGTTGGTTGATAATGGCTCAGCTATGAACGTCCTTCTGGCTAAAATGATGGATTTACTCAGCCTCAAAACAACGGATCTGAGGCCCTCCTTGGTAACTGTCAAAGCTTACGACTCCACAGCCCGGTCGGTCCTTGGGGTAGCGACTTTGAATTTATGGTTTAGAGAACAGAAAATGCCGACCGACTTCCAAGTGCTTGACATCCCCATTTCCTTCACCTCCTTGCTGGGACGCCCTTAGCTCCACAAAGTCAATGGGGTCGCCTCCACCCTACATCAATGCGTAAAATTTTTACAAGGAGGGAATTTAACCGTAATCTATGGGGATAACGTCACTACAGGAGGGACCACACTAATGGTCCCCGTATTGGAAATCCAACATAAAGAGAGTGGTATAGCCTTGACCGGCTTCACAGGGATACCATCTGAGACCCATGTCCATTGTGTGGACCTCACGCTCACCAAGGACAAGATCCATCCTGCATGAAAATGATACGCCTAATGCACTATCTCCCGGGGCTTGGTCTGGGAAGGAGATACCAAGGAACCCACAGGGTTATTGAAATCAAGGAGCAAAAGACGCACCACGGTTTGGGGTACAAGCCGAAGCCCGAGGATCTCGCGATGGACAAGAAGATGGCCCGAGATAAAAGCCGAGCCAGGGCCCAGGAGATTCCTTACAAAACTCCCAACCTCCGTCCCTACACTTTTGACATAAGCCATTACTTCATTAAGGGAGGAACGCAAACCGGGACCTCGGAGGAAAAGGAGGCAATGGTAACCAACTGGGACCGACTGCAAGAAGACCTCAAAAGCTTCTGAGGAAAGGCTGCCAACCCTATCAGGAGGGCATTCCTTGACACGCCCGGAGCACCCGTAGGGCACGAGTATACTTCCAGAGGAGTACCCGAGATGATAAAACAGTTTGAGGTTTTGTCTGTGGAAGGAGGCAACCGAGAAGAAGAACCCATTTGGGGCTGGTATGGTAAATATGAGATCGAAAAGACGCCTACAGGGAGGGAAAGGGAAAGGTCGAAGAGAACGAGTGGGATGGGACGGTGATGCAAGAACTGTTTGAGGAAGACATGGTTCTACCCAACCTGGTTGATCACGGAAAAGGAATGGTCACTGCAATAGGAGACGGGTCAATGGGAAGCTTCGACCCTCGAACCTTGGTTGTACCCACTAACATGCCCCTAAAAAATTGGGCAACTCTCTCCAGACCGGTAGCTAGCATGGAAGAAATGACCACAATACTTGGATTGGTTCCCCGTCCCTTTGAGTCTAGTGTTATAGGGTCCAATGTAACCGACTCTCCCAGTCCATCCTCTTTGAATTTGAGTCATTCTCGTCCGAGGGCCTCATGCCCGAAGACTATGAACTCGTAGCCAATGTTGTATTTCCGTTTGCATTGAATGAAATGATGGACCTTTCCGAGTATCCCCTCATTGCAAACTTATTAGATGATAAATTAACTAATAACTTGAAACGGTTAATAATGAATCAACTAATAATGCAGACGTACTAAATGAACAATACATTAAAAAACTCACAAAGCAGGTCGCCGATCAAGAGGAAAACCGTGCCCAAGCTGCCGAAAAGGTTTTGACCAAAGTGAATTGGGTACCGAGGAAGAACCAAAAGAGACAAAAATAGGTGGCTACTTCAAAGGGATGAGAGGGAGGTCTTGATTGAATTACTCAGAGAGTATGTGGATGTGTTCGCCTGGTCTTACAAGAACATGCCGGGGTTGGATGCCTCGATCGTGGAGCATAAGATCCCCTTAGATCCGGAAGTAAAACCAGTCAAGCAAAAGCTCCGACGAATCAAACCCGAGTGGTCCCTGCAAGTAAAGGAGGAGATATAAAAGTTACTTAGGGTTGGCTTCATACGGCTTATAGAATACCCCTTATGGCTCTCCAACATAGTCACCGTCACAAACGCCAACGAGCCAGGGGAAGGTCCGATGCTGTCGATTTCAGAGACCTCAACAAGGCAAGTCCCAAGGATTTTCCCCTCCCAAACATTGATATGTTGGTGGATACGACCTTTAGTTTTGAGGTAAAATACTTTGTGGATGGTTTTACTGGATACAACTAGATTAAAATGGCCGAGGAAGACCAAGAAAAGACTGCCTTCACCACCCTATGGGGAACTTTCTATTACACGATGATGCCTTTCAGACTAAGAAATGCCGGGGCTACTTACCAAAGAGCGGCAACATCATTGTTCCATGACATGATTCACAAAGAAATAGAGGTGTACGTTGACGACATGATCATACACTCTAAAGGAACTGACGGCCAGCACTTGATTGACTTGAGGAAGTTCTTCGACGGATTGAGGAAACACTCCATGAGGCTTAATCCGGCGAAATGTACCTTCGGAGTCTCCCGAGGAAAGGTTTTAGGGTACGTAGTTACCAAACGGGGTATCGAGATCGATCCGCAAAAGGTCAAAGCAATCGTGGAAATGAGACCTCCATGCACCCAGCAGAAGTAAAGGAATTCATGGGGTGACTGCAATACATCAGCCGCTTCATCAATCAGCTCACTCCCACCTATGAACCCATCTTCAAATTACTGAAGAAAAATGACGAGGTTGAATGGAATGAGGAATGTCAAAAGGCCTTCGACAAGATCAAAGCCTACCTTGTTCATCCACCAATCCTCCGCCCACCACACAAGGAGAGGCCCCTCTTTCTTTACTTAACGGTAACAGATACTTCGATAGGAGCTATGTTGGCCCAAGAGAAGAAAGAGTCCAGGTGGAAAATGCCATTTACTTTATGAGCCGGAAGCTACAGGGAAGTGAGCTCAACTACTCCACAATAGAAAAGACTTGCGCCGGACTGGTATGGGTTGTGAGAAAGTTGAAACACTACATGCACGCCCACCCGATACAGTTGATCTCAAAGATTGACCACATCAAATGCTTGCTGGAAAAGCCATCCTTATCAATGAGGCTTGCCAAATGGTCTTTATTTCTAGCCGAATACGACATCAGTTACGTGTCGAGAAAGGCAGTCAAGGGAAGGGTTATGGCCGAATACTTAGCGGATTTCCCCAGTAACGAAGAGGGAGATCCTGAACCACAGTTCCCGGATGAAGGGATCTTTACCCTTGAGGAGGAAAACAAATGGCAATTGTTCTTTGATGGAGCCTCAAACAAAAGAGGAAACGACATCGGTATGCTTCTGGTTGACCCCAAGGACGAGCATACGCCCATCGCCATTAAATTGAATTTTGAGGTGACCAACAAGGCAGCCAAGTATGAGGCATGCACAGGGGCCTGGAAGCTGCTTTGAAAGGAATGTAAAAGAATTAGAGGTGTACGGGGACGCAACTTTGATCATCAACCAAGTCTCGAACAAATGGAAAACGTTGGATCTGGGGCTGCAAAAGTACCACGCCCACATGGAAGAACTCATGGCCCATTTCAAAAGATTAGCTTCCATTACTTTCCGAGGGACCGGAATCGCTTCGCCGATGCTTTATCCACTTTATCCTCGTTGGTAGAAATCCAGAAGGAAAGTCGATAAAACCTTTCAGAGTTGGAGAAAGGAGAGCCCAGCGTATTGCTGTGAAATCGAAAAGGGCTCGGAGGAAGTAAATGAGCCGTGGTATACCCAGATTTACCAGTTCCTCAGAGAAGGGGAGGCCTCCCTCCTAAACGAGAAAGGGGAATACAAAGATGGGATCAAAGCCAAGAGCGCGGCAGCCCTCAAACGACTCGCTTCTCACTATGTCATTTTAGGAGACGTTCTGTATAAGAAACGCCATCAGGGGCTTCTCTTGAGATGCATAAGCACAGAAAGAGCAAAGGAGCTCATGCGGGAGGTCCACAATAGGGTATGTGGCCCGCACATGAACGCCAGGGCGTTAATGCAAGTCATCCTGCGGATGGGATACTTTTGGATCTCGATGGAAACCGATTGTATACAATTCGTGAAGAAGTGTGACAAGTGCCAGCGGTTCTCCAACCTGAATCACCTGCCACCCCACCATTTGTATTGCATGACGACCCCTTGGCCTTTCTCCATTTGGGGCATTGACATCATCGGAAAAATCACTCCCCCAGGAAGCAACGGGCATGAATTCAACTTGGTGGCCGTGGATTACTTCACAAAGTAGGTTGAAGCCAAGTCATACAAAGTCCTTACTTCCAAAAGGTGGCACAATTCATCAAGGAGAACATCATGTGACGGTATGGGGTCCCAAATGAAATCATCACAGATAATGGCTCACACTTCGAAGGAGAGTGCGACCAACTGTTGCAAGAATTCTGGGTCACTCGCCATAAGTCCTCCCTATATAGGCCTCAAACCAATGGAGCGGTAGAAGCCACCAACAAAACTCTCTAAAGGATCATTAAGAAGATGGAAACACGAGGAAGGGATTGGCCCGATAAGCTACACCTAGCGTTATGGGGATACCGAACCTCGGTCAGAACCGCCACAGGGGAAACCTCATTTGCTCTGACTTATGGGATGGAAGCCATGCTCCCGGCTGAACTAGAAATTCCATCATTAAAGATTCTATTGGAAAATCAAATCCACGAAGTGGACTGGCTTCGGAGCCGACATGATGAGTTAGCCCTCTTGGATGAACGCCGCTTAAAAGCAATGGAACACATCCGTGCCTACCAAGGGAGGATGGCACGAGCCTTCAACAAAAGAGTGAAGCCTCGAGAGATTCGGGTCGGGGATTTGGTGCTCAAGGAAAAACCCCCAGGGAGGTTTAACCCTGATGGAAAATGGGAACCTGTATGGATTGGCCCCTTTGTGGTACAAGAGCTATTCTCAGGAGGCGTAATGAGACTTGCAGATTTGGATGGGAATCCCTTCATGCATCCTGTCAATGGTGATAAGCTTCGCCGATATTATGTTTAAAAAAAAAAATATATACCTAGATTGAAAACCCATTGGGGCGGTCTAGAGAAAAAGCAAGGTTTGCATAAAAAATTGTTGGAAAAGAACTACGATGACCTGAGCCCCTTAGTCCTACTTGTAAAAGGGGAACGTAGGCAGCCAACTATTGGTCCGGTCTAAAAAATAAATAAAATTCAAATTTTGTTTCTCCAAAGGGATTCATTCGATAACCACTTTCATTACAGTTAAAACACTTCTTTGATGAGTTCAAGCACGGTCTACTCTTGACCTCGGGCAACAGGCTAAAAGACTAATAAAACACTTAAGAAAACTAATATATCTGCAATGACAATGAGTGGATGCTTAGGACTGTAAGGCCATCAATGACCTTCACCCCTCCATTTCTTCTTCTGACTCCTCCGAGTATTTTTCCTCTTCACGTCGAAAAGCTCGATCTCGTTCCTCCCTAAGTTAGGATCCCGCCCGACATCTTCAATTAGGCCGGCCGCTTTTAGAGCTGTGTCAACCACCACGCGGTCCCGAAAGTCCTCGAGTCGTGCCTCAATTCTAGTTATCACCGCCCTCCTCCTCTCAGCGAGAGCTTGATAGTCTTCAATAGCGTCTCCAGTAAAGTTATGACCGCTCGTCACGGCCTCGGCCTCCCTCAAAACCCTACTAGGGACATAGTCTCGTCCAAGGATGTGCCCACGCCTCTCTTCAATGAGCCTTTGAGTCTGTCCCATGGTCTGTTTGTAGCAACCCCAAAACCCGTCCCTATTTATTTTATATTTTTGGGATTTTTATTTGACTTATGTGTGCATTTTAAGTGTTGCATCATATTTTATGATTTCCATATCTTACTTGATTATTTGTGTTATTTACTTAGTCAGTAATAATAATGATTAAAGGAGTTAAATGATTAAGTTGAAACTTTAGGGTCCTTTGTGAAAATGTAACTTTAGGGGTTTATGTGTTCAAATCGAAAGTTGGGTGACCAATTTGTAAAATTGGGTGAAGATTTTTTATAAGATCATGTTTATCTTTCTCTCCCTCTGCGCATAGTTATTTTCAACCAGAACATTTCTCGTTCTTTCCTTAGGTTAAGAGAGAAAAAGGTAAGTTCAACCCATTTCGATTTAATTCTTTTTATTTACTTATCCGTTTTAAAAACTAATTATATAAAAATGATCAGGGCGTCGAATAGGTCATTTCTAGCCGAACAAAACTTATTTCAGCGATACTTTTTCCGGAAATAGGTAAGTTACTAATTCCCCTTTAAATGTTAAAATGGTCATATATTTATACCTGATACTTGTAATTGTTATTTTGTGATTTGGGTAATATTTGTTATACTTGTAATTTTGGGACAAAGGGAGTAATTAGTATGTTGGTTTGGTTGGGTTCAAAGTAGTATTAAAGTTGTTTTGAGACTAATTTTGTGGTCTTAGTAAAGTTATAAACGTTAATGTTGTACTTTTGGGACGGTGAAACGAAAGGAGTATAAATCATTTTGGTTTTGGCCTGTCGAGTGTGTTGGACGGCCGCCCAGAAGGGGCGTGCGGCCGTACACTTATCTGGAAGATTTTGTTCTTGGGAAAGCAGAAGAATGTGTGTGATCGCACACCCGATTTGGGCGGCCACACATTTTCCCCTGAATCTTATAGTTTGGTTAAGGTAAGATATAAGGTTATCTTTGGTTTAATCCTTGGGGTATTGTCTAGGACCAATATATGAGTGTCCTGGGATATTGTCATGGTTAATGAGAGGGTGTTCAAGTGTGTGTAAAAAAAGTGTATTGTGACCTTGAATCATGTTGTTGTAGACTCTTTGTGTGCGTCTTTGATGTGTTTTGCTTGGTTCATTATTTTAGAATCATTGCCCCGGTTGTTGTTGTTTAGCAAGTATTCATTACTGTGCTTCTTGTTGAAAGTCCAGCTGGTCTTGTTGTGGAGTCAGGCAATGGGAGAATTATAGTGGTACAAGTTATGTTCACTATAAGGTTTTCCATTGGTACCTTGTGTCAGGTGGTGGGAGAATTATAGTGGCACACAAGCCAAGTTCACTATAAGGTGTCCACTGTGCCTTCTTTGTTTCCCCAGTCCAGATTGGCCTTGGATGGGATGAATCACTCCCTTTGGTGAGCATTTGGGTTATGACTTTGTGTCATATTTCCCTCTCTGGTTACTTTGGTTCTATGGGTTATGGTTTGGTTTTTGGGATCCCGGCTTCAGCTATTTATGCTGCTCAGATGGTTTTCTCAGTTGGTTTTCTCAGATGGTATTCTCAGACAGTTATGTTATTGGGTAAACCTTGGCTTGGTATCCACCGAGTGTGTGGCCTATATGTTAATTGTGGTATATGAGTTGATTTTATCTCTCATGCTATGTGCTATGTGATTGCTATGATACTATTCTTTATGATTATCATTTTAGCATGAAACGTAGTTGCATTTTAGTAGCTTACTGAGATTTATTCTCACCCTTTATTTGTTTACTATTTTAGATAAAGGCGGGTCCAGGGGATAGGACACTTGGCACGGGAGGATGTTGGAGTGGTAAGAGTTGGGACTTGTTTTGTGAAGGTTACATTATGTAAATGTAAAACCTTTTGGGTAGAGTACCCGTACTTCCTATTGTCACACCTATTTTGAGTAATATTGGTGTATGTACGTTTGGATAAAAGTTTGTAAGCCTTCGGGCTAAGTACTTTCGTTGTAAAGTTTGTTTAAAGTTATATGAAGTCTTTGAACTTCAAGTGTGATTTTGTTAAACTTATAAAAGTACATTTCGAAAATTTTTCAAAAGTGTTTTATAACGTCTTCCACTCGTGTCCCGAGCGTGGGGCCAAGTAGGACCACGGGTCTGGGGCGCGACAGTTGGTATCAGAGCTAGGTTGTAGATGGTCTAGAATGACTAAATGACCTAGGAGGGTAGTAGAGTATAGAGTGAGTAACGTTGAGTGTTCTATGCAGGTATTCATTAAAAATGGTTGAGAATGAAGGAGATCAGGCTGGCTCTTCGGGGCAAGGGGATGCCAGAGAAGAGGCTCGAATTATGTTTCAAGGAATGTTCGAAGCCGCAATGAAAACTTTAAATGATCAGAGGCAAGAGAGGGAACAGGTACCACCAAGATATGGCCTAGAACAGTTTCTAAAAATGAAGCCTATGGAGTATGATGGAGAGCCTGATGTATCTAAGACTGAAAGGTAGATTGAATTAATGGAAATATCTTTGATGCTTTGAGATGTTCTGAGGAAGATCAAGTCAGTTTGCTACCTATAAGCTGAATGGAGCTGCCGAGCATTGGTGGAAAGCTTTGAACACTAAATGGGATGAGACTCATGTACCTTACTCTTGGGAGAATTTTCTGGGAAAGTTTAAAGAACACTTCATTCCCCGGGTAGATCAAGACAGGAAAGAAATGGAGTTTCTTAGCTTGGAGCAAGGTTCTATGTCAGTTGCTCAGTATTCAGCTAGATTTTCAGAGTTGTCCAGGTATTGTACTCACTTAGTGGAAACTGAGGAAAGGAAGGCTACGAGGTTTGTGAAAGGTTTGAAAAATGTGATTAGAACTCAGCTAGTATCCTACAAGTTGCAAGATTTTCAGGATGCAGTTGATCGAGCCTACCAGGTGGAGCATGATATTGAGGAACATACGAAGAAAATGGAGTTGTTAGGTGCAGGGAAGCAAGTTAGGCAACAACAACAACGTGGTGATAATAGAGGAAATCAAGGTGGATCTTCACAATTCAAAGGGACTTTTCAAAGATAGTCAGGTAATAGAAATCAAAGTAACACTTCAGGGAGTCAGAGCAGAGGAGTCTGTAATTATTGTCAGAAAGAAGGGCATTCAGAAGAAAGATGTTGGAAGAAACAGGGCAAATGTTTGAACTGTGGTCAGTTGGGTCATTTTCAGAGGGATTGCCCTAAGTTTAAGATGCAGGCATCGGGAAGTGTGGTTGGGTCTTCTCAGGGCCAGAAGAGGGATTCTTCAGGAAAGCCTAAGGTGCTCACGTTGAGTCTTTGGAAATTATTCCACAAAGCCGTGCACTCCCTTCTCTTTCTGTCTCAGTTATTTTGTTCTTCGTCCCTTATGCTTTCTTTTGTCTTATATGGTATCAGAGCCACCGATCCATGGTGGCCTGATTTCCGCTTCCGCTATTTTTCTTTAATCAACCCTACTTTTCTTTTTTCTTACAATTAATTTTCTTTTTCTTACATAAATTATTTTTTTCTCGATTCTAAAATCTATGGATGATTTTTGGTACGATCCCGTTTCTTTTGATACTATTACCATCATCATATGATATTTGTCAATTATGTAACGGTTTTGGTCATACCGCAAGAGAGTGTTTGCGTTATGAACCAAGCAATACTTTTCATAATGATTCCTCTTGTTCTATATCGGATTGGTTATATCCGGAACAAAATGAATCCTTAGATTCAAATGATTGTTCTTTTGACTTAGAAAAACCATTAACTAATGTTAATGAGCCATCTCCCTATTCTACTTCTAATTGGTATGTTGAACTTCTCTTTGATAAACTCCACTGTCTTCAACAACTTCCCAATCAATCTTTGAAAAATTACTTTTCTGAAGCAAAATCAATTTGTTATGCTCTTACTAGGGCCGGGAGTCCTATTTCTGAAATAGATCTTATTGATTTTCTTGTTGATGGACTAGATTCATTATACGAAAAATTTGTCAATTATTATTTTTTCCGTCATCCTAATATTTCTTTGGATTTTCTCTATAGTCATCTCCTTGACAGAAAACCTACCACCATTACAAATACAAGGTACTCCTATTGTTCAGTCCATGGTCAAACTCTCTCAAGATCCCACTCCTCTGGTGAATTGCTCGTTTGACCCATGTGATCCAGCTACTACTAGCCCATGTGATTTGTTCCATACACCACATGATGAGTTCTTGCCTTCTATGATCCCAAGTCAACAAAGTCTAGTTACTTGGACTCCCAAAGCTACTTCTGATCCATGTTTACAAGCCACGGCTCATTCTGATTGCTTTACCCAAGGCCTAAGCCTTGTTCATTCTACACATGGGCTGCCTTGTACCTCTCCACCGCCTTTCCCATCTCATTTGGGCCGGCCCATGCAGCCTTCTTTTATTGATGCAGATCAAGACCCCTTGGCCCAATCACCAGTGCCCCTTGCTGGCCCCGCGGTTTAGGTGCTAACAGTCTAGCCCCTAATGCGGCTCCTCGTGCTACAGCCCAACTTAGTTCTTGCTATCCTGGACGCTTCATTACCACTCGTTTTCAGTTCACCACGTTTGGTCAAACTGAAATTGTCAACGTGTTTGGGTCTCCTTTCAGTGCACTATCTTACTCCTCGCAGCAGCTCAATATTTCAGCAGCCACTCCTCTAGAAATTTCAACACATTTGATCAATTTTACTCAAGACAAAAATGACGAAGATGAGTACTACGCAATATATCCACCAAAGCAGTGGCAATACATGCCTTGGCATGATTACCTCTACTGTAGGCTATTGTTCAACATTAATCGGTTACTATCGATTTTTCCTGGCAAGCTGCATCTCCGTTCCTCCGCTTGGCTTGAGGGGGGGTGTAAAAAGTCCTACATGATCTATGCCAAATACGAGTCTATCTTGGATATTACTATACTGATTGTGTGAATATTGTATTTATAGTAGATATCTTTTGTATAGTTTAGCATTATTTACTTTCCTAGTCTATCATGATCTCTCCCATGTATAGTTAATATAGTAGGAATCTTGTACTTGAGTAGTATATATATGAGTGCCAATAAGAACAAGACTCACGTTGAGTCTTTGGAAATTATTCCACAAAGCCGTGCACTCCCTTCTCTTTCTGTCTCGGTTATTTTGCTCTTCGTCCCTTATGCTTTCTTTTTGTTTTATAGGACTAGGCCAAGACCATCACAAAATAATAATAATAATAATAATGATAAATAAATAAATAATAATAATAAAAAATAAAAAATAAATTCAAGTGAATTGTCTTGTCGGCTTCCAAGGCCTTTTCGGCTTCTTTGCTTTAGCTTTTCTTCCTTTGACTGTTTGAAAGCCGTCATCATCATCATAGAAATATTCCAAATTATCGCTATCATCCATTGGAGCCCAAGGATCAACAGGAACTCCTCCAACCATACCTCCATAAAGTCGAGCGTCGTCAAATGCCGAAGGAGATGAAGGACCGCCTTCCGGTTCAGAATTGCATTTTTCCGGACGGGTGAGAGCTTCTTTTAGATTTTTTGGGTTGATATATTCGGGATTAAAATATTTGGGGTTAGGTGTTCGAGCTGATATGGGACGAAGGTTGGGAGCAGAAGAAGCTTGATTTTTCTCTTTAAATGCAGCCACATTTGCCATAACAATTGCTTCAATATCTTGATTAGAAGGGGGCAATTCTACCACTTAATTGACTTTATGAGTCACCAAATCAATGGAGTTTGGCTTTGAAGCATCAAGATTCTCAGATGAAATTATTGTATCACTGGTTGGCTTTAAAGCTGAGACATTCACCGAGTCATTCTCCAGAGTACCAGTGTCAATAGAATTAGATTGGCCTGCCATTGTTGCAGCAGAATCACTACTAGAAGAGGTCTTCAAAGGATCCGTGTCAGCACTCTTTTCAACCATAGGAGCCTTATCCTTGGTACCAATCTGTTTGGGCACATAAACCATCTGAAAGAACCTGTTCTATTTATACACTTTAAACAGGAGTAGGTCGACTATCTTGATGTGTAGTGTGTGTGTGTTGAGTTATGCAGCGGAATAATAATGAAATAAATAGAAGAAATAAATGAGTAAATGATAAGTGATATGTGTGTGAATAAGTGTGAGTAAATGAGACACAAACACAAAGATGTAACGTGGTTCAGAGTATAGCAACTCTCCTACATCCACGCTTCACTGTCCTCAACAGTGAAGAAGAAATCCACTATAATACTTCGTCAAGAAATTACAATCAATTGCAGGAAAATTCCCTCAGAATTTTCAAACCTAATTAGCCTCACTAATTAAGTTATGTACTTGTTGCAAAGTACAGAAAAAGAAAAGAAAAGATTTCACAAATGTGAGGGATTGGTGATCTCTTAAGATGGCTCTAAAGTAGCTATGTGAGATCTATATTTGGTTATCTATTTTAGCACAGATTTATAAATATCAAGTGTGCTTTTACAATTGAGTTTGCTTAGAAGCTTTAATCAAATTGTATATAATATGGCCAAGACAGTGATGTTTTCTTTAGTAGTGTTGAGCTCCTTTTATAGGCTTTTATGTTATATCCGTTTGAGTTCCAACGGTCTTCAACATCTTGGAAATGCATATGCCAGTCATTAATCTTTGACTGGCATAAAGTATGTGAACAGTGTTTGAGTCAGGTTTGACTTTGACTGGAAGTAGTTTGGCAAAAGTGATAAGGTCTGCTATCTTGAAGGTTGGTTATCTCGATAGTGAAGATAGTGGACCTGTAATACTTGATGATTTCCAGTTAACTTCTTGATAATTCTTTTCAAGTTTATTAATTATTTGTCAAAACACTTAGTTAAGAAACTAGGGTTCTAACACCATCTCAACCTTGTCCTTATTCAGAGCTGAATTTGGATCTTTAGGGTTTTGTTTGGGAGCCACTGGTTTTTGGACATTCAAGTTAGGGTTTGCCTTCCAACAAACCGAAATATCATGTCCCAAAATATAACAATGTTTGCAATACTTTGGGAGATTATCATACTCCACTTTTTTGATAAAAACTCGGACAAAGTGTAGAGAGAATTTGAGGTTCTTCTTTCTTAAGGTACAACTTCCTCTTTCTTCTTCTATTTTACATGTCTTAGTCAATGTATGCAATTCCCATCAAATGGGACATGACCAACTAATCACTTTATTACATTAAAGTTGGTTAAGGTTATCTCCCTACATTCCAACTCAACTTTAATTTCCCCATTTCATATTAATGTAATTGCTACATGTAATCTTTAGCATAAAGTCAATAAAACAAGTTTCTTTTTTATTTCTCTTTTGTAATTCCCCTTTTTCTTTGCATTATAATTCTTAGCACTTTTCTCATATTAAAATAATGACATTTAGCATTAGAACACCAATAGTAGCAAGACCCGCGTAAACGGGGCGGAGTGGGTGTTTAAGTACTTCCCACTCCGTCACCTAACCTCCGAACCCTTCTCTTCCCGAATCTCTGGTTTTGTACATAAAATAGGCTATTTCTTTAGGTTTTTCTTATGTTCCCTTAATAACATAGGTGGCGACTCTAACAAATTAAAATAAATTAGACATCCTAAGATCATTCCACCGCTCTAGCCAAGTTGTGGTTTCCCGGTATTATGATCAAGTTCCTTATTGTTTTCTGACCCACTAGCCTTCAGTTCCTTGAAAACAATTGGTTTCAATACCATGCCTTTGTAATCTTTCAGGATGTTTAGGACATACATAAATCACCTAGGAAACTAGGCATTATATGTAAACAACTCTATTACTGGAACATCCCAAACAAGAAAGTACGATTTTTGGGTGGTATGAGAAAGGGGTCATTCTAACATAAGTGTAGAAGAAACACCAATGCAGAAGCATCTCCAATTGGAGTTCCTAAGATTAATCAAACCATCTTACAATCATGGTGAAAATCATAACTTTCTCTTCCATAGTACTACCTCTGTCCCTAAATGAGTGTTCAAATTTCATTTTAAGGGACACTGAAAATCTCAACTTTTTAAACAATTTGGTAAGAACGATTTATATATAATCTTGTAATCTTCTTTCCAAACCTTTAGTTTTGCACGTATAAAGAAAGCGGTGAATTTTTTTTGAAAAAAAAAACGTTTAGGGAGAAAGTTATGTTAGAAATAGACACTCATTTAGGGACAAAGATTTCTTGAAAATAGACACTCATTTAGGGACATAGGGAGTAGTATTTTATACAATGCTGCTCCTTGTCTGGCTTCTAGTTGACATAATTCAAGATATAGACATTCTTGTGATGGACCTGAATTGGAAATGAGTCCCTGACTTGTTTATCTTTACTTTTTCTCATTTCTGTTAGCACCTGGCAAAATAGTGTGTCAAGATGTAGACATTCTTTATTTCTTTTTCTTATTTATTTCTTTTTCTTTTTTTTTTATCTGTTTTACTGTTGGTCATTGCAAAATCATGAACTATATCAAAAGGTCAAACTCCATTTTCATCCATTTTACTTTCAAGTGTGTTCACTTTAACCATTATACTTTTTTTCTTTCAAAAATACCATTGTACTTTGGAAACGTATCATTTTAACCCCAAAATCGCGGATTGAAGCACGGATTAGTTGCGGATTTAGCAACGGATTTGGGTTTAAAATGATACATTTTCCAAACTACAATGGTATTTTTGAAAGAAAAAAAGTATAATGGTAAAAATGAAACATCATGTAAAGTACAATGGATGAAAACGGAGTTTGCCCATATCAAAATTATACAGCTAATGTCAATAAGCAATGGTTAAGAGTCTCTTAAAAATACTATTATGCCTTCTGTTCCACATAAAATTAACAGACAACCTGCAATTAGATGGACAAACACTAAGTAGTTCCAGAAAGCTAAAGAAACTACAAAAATCTCAATCAAGAATTAGGTTAAAATGCAAGCAGTCCAAGAACTTGAAAGACACACAATACATACATCTGAAAGAATGTACAATCAAAATTAACATTCTATAACTCAATCAAACATACACATCAACCACAAAAGTCATGAGCACAAATTTTAGACAAACATTTCAAGCGACAAATTTGACTAAATTCCCAAGAAAATATTGCCAAAATAGGCACTATTTGCAATTCAGTACAGAATCAAGGCAAATCATTTCATGGAAGCAGAAATATATACACTAACAACACCCAATTTCCTTAGGTAAAGATCGAATTTTACCAACTTGGGAGTAGAGCATAGAACTTCGAAGCTTCGAAACAATGTAATTGTGTGGATTGTGTGGTTATGAACGGTGAGAATGAGGCCGAATTGGTGGCGGATCCATCAGCGGTGGCGACGCGTGGTGGTCAACGACCGTGGTGGAAGTCTGTAATCGGAGACTGACTCCACGGTCGCGGTCCAGACTTGAATCAACCCCTTCCCCCAATCATACCTCTAATTCTGAACATGTGTCTGCACTAGAAGGCATTTTACAATTGCACTCTCAAACTCCTCCAGTTGAAACTCATAGGGGTAACTCTCCTAGGCTAGATAGCCCTACTAGGTCAAGGGGGAACTCACCAGCACTTGAAACCTTCCCAACAGCTAAGACCTTATCTGACTCTGCACCTTTAATTTCACCCCAAGCTTTTGTTCCTCTTCCTCATGACATTCCTTCTCTCCCTGATATCCTCCCTATGCTTAATCCAAAATTCTCTTTAGATGAAGCCCTCAAAGCATTTGATTTTATGAGAATAAGAGAGACTAGACTATCCTAAGGCCAAGGTGGATCATCTAAAAACTCAACAGCTATTCCCCAATCTGTCCCAACAGCTATTCCTCCCACTAAGCATATCCCTCAGTATCAGTTTGATCTTGACGCCACCATGCCTACTCCAAGTTTTTGGGCTTTAGACTGTGACAGAGACTTCTCCATCAAAGCTATTCTTGAAGTTCACAAAAAGTTTGGTTCCATCTTTCCCCTCCCATCACTGCTCAACCCCACATCCTATCCTCACCCTAGGAAATGACCAAGACCCACATGAGCACCCATGCCAGAAACATTGGGGGTCAGCTCTTCTATGCCTATGAAGAGTGGAGGAAATTTAGAATCTCCATTCAATCTTCATTTCTCTTTTCTGCTCCATCTCTTCCTAATCCCCTAGATCTTTCTCATCTGCCTGATTGGGAAGTTGTTTTCTCTCAATTAATCTCAAACAACCTTTTGGAATGCATGTACACACCATCCTCTCTTGTGTATGTACTCTGCATACAATTTGCTTAATCTGTATTCTGGACTCTACTGTCCAAGAAAAGTTGCATCCTTGGGGTAATTGTCAAAAATGTTTACCCCATCTCTGATGTGTATCCCCAAAGCCTACCTCCTTCTACTCCTCCATTCCACAAAAAGACCAGATCCAAGATTGCCAATCTTCCTCCCAACTTTGATACTTTCAAATACACTCCACCATACTACATCACATACACTGACTTCAATCAATTATCTGCCTCTCTCATTAGACAACTCAAGTCTTCCCTCCTCAACAAACTTGATGATGTCTCTGAATTCATTCTCCATAGAGGTGACAATCCAGCTCCACTCTTTCCTGAATAGCCAACCCAATCATCCTTCCCACATCCTACTCCCAGTAGTCCAACCATTCCTCCCAAACCATCTCAAGCATCCATATACTCTTATTTCACCCATCCCCCTCCAATAAAACCTGTCAGACATAGCAAGAAAATGCCTGCCTCCCTGTACAAAGAATATGACATGGGGGTATCCATTAAAGAAGACAATATAACTCCTCAGCAGCTACAGATATGGATTTGCCCAAGACTCAAGCCAGATTAACCAGTTCTCTCTAAATCTCAGCTGCTGGCCAGGCAAGATCAAAGTTTTTCCTACAACTACATGATGGGCCTGGATTGGAATAATGAGATGTACTACAGAGGTAATGAACCAGTGAGAAAGAGAGCACTTCTCCAAGAACTTGCAGCCATTCAGCAGGTCCAGCAGGCCAAAGCTGGATTAGATTAATTTGGTTTGTCTTTCTCTCAATGGTTTTTGATTAGTTGTTCAGAACAATTTTTTTCTGTGTATTTCCTGCGTGTACATTTTAGTCTGTTTTATGATTGACATGATCTGTATGCACAAGTGTCTTAATCAAGAAGAATTTTTCTTCATTGGTATTTCTACACTCTAGCATATTTTGTGCAGGTACAAAATCAAAACTATTATTTATTTACCAAAAAAGGGAAATTGTTAGTACCTCACTATGCTTAATCACAAATTAATCATAGTAAAAATGTTTTGATAAATAAATAATCAAACTCATTTGATTACTTGATGTATTAAAAGACTTGAGCACAGGCAACCCAGTACAAGCTCAACAGCTAAGCTGTCCTGCATTTACACAAGTCAACAGTCAAATCATTACATGATCTACCTATCATCTATACATCAAACAAACTGAAGAAAAATCATTTACAGATCCTTATACATTCAAATGAATTATCAAGATGCAAATTACAAACAAGCTTCAACAAGAAATGCCTTAAAGGCCCAACAGCTAAGACACTCTGCTTCAACAGCTACGCCTGCTCTTGACCAACAGCTTTCTCTACCTCATCAGATCTTTGAAAAATGATTATTCCAATAATAGGACATTCTCCCAATCATTGTAATAAATCATATTGAAGCTTGATCAAGCCTGCATAGCCTTCTCCTCAACTGACAACTAGCATCCAATGGAAACTGAAAAGCGTGTCAGTCAAACCTTAACTAACTCCAGTCAAGACAAACCATTACTCCTATGCACTTTTGTCCCCCAACGGCTATATGCCATCCCCTACATAAAGGAGCATACTGGAATGTTGTCAAGAAACCCTTTTTGCATTCTCTTTACACTCTCTGTCAACCTCTACAGTCTTGACCATTAGCATAAAACCCCTGCAAATATTGTTCCATCTAGCACCCAGTTACAATCCCCATCAACCCAGCTTTAAACCAAGCTACTTTTGTGAAACACACTTGTGTATTTTTTTTTTCTTTTTCTTTTTACTCTGCTTTGGAAGAAGCAACCTTAATTGAAGTGTCAATTAAGTAGAGGGGGTTCAAGGAACTTGCCTTATCAATTCTTGTAACTCTTATCAAAGAGAATATTATAGTGAATTGATCTCACTGTTATCAAAAGTGGGGGTGGATGTAAGAGAAGGGTTTTGCCTCTGAACCACTTGAAAATACTGTGTACACTGTTGTCCATATACTTACACACACACTACACATTGTTTCTTTCTTTATCCATTTATTTATTTTTCGCTGCACATTTCTTTTAACTATTATTCCTCAACAGCTAACGCAAGTGTTAGCTGTCCAAGTTTTAACTTATATGTTCATTAAGTCAACAGGGCCTTTCAAATATGTTTACGGGTTTATCCAACCATGTGATAATGTTGGTTGGAGAAATGGTGATTGGATATTAGGGGGAGAGGATGGAGACGATGGCTAAGAGGAGGAGGAGGCAGCCGACAATGGTGGAGGTGAGATGGTGAACCCATTGAACCTAAAGGAATGAGAAAGTATGGAGAAAGGGAGTAGTGAGTAAGGGCTGTAGAGATTGGAGAAGGGGAAGGATCTTGGGAAATATTTCATGGTTTTTATTTTGGTAAGTGTGTTGAGGAAGATATGGATAAACTTATAATTTGTTACCCAAACTCTATAGGGTATGTGAGTAAACACTCATCTTTAAATTAAATTATGAGAAATTAGTTTATCTACTTTTTAAAAGGTATGTGACGGTTAATTAAATATTCAACTTCAAACAAGTAATAGATTGATTTTCAATTGTGAAATGCATGTCCCAGTTATTATCCTCAAATTCAAGTGTAAACAACTGTGAAATGCATGTCTCAATTATTATAATAATTGTGCAAAATTGAGAGATTAATTTATCAATTTATAATAAGCGGATTTCTCAATTGTTTGAAAGACATATAGCATAACACATTTGTGAACATCCTACAATTGTGAAATCACATTAATGTAAAATCACACAATTATGAAATTATACAACTGTGAAATCAGTTGAGAAATGATTTTGCAAGTGAAAAATGAAAAAAAAATGATACAACTGTGAAAATCACACAATTGATAAATCACATAAAACTGTGAAATCATTTGAGAAATGATTTTACAAGTGAAAAATGACACAGGTGTGGAATCGCACAACTGTGAAATCATACAGCTGTGAAATCAGTTGAGAAATAATTTTACAAGTAAAAAATCAAAAAAATAAAATAAAATAATAACACAACAGTGAAAGCACACAATTGTGAAATCATATAGCTAAGAAATTAAAATTGATTTTTTTTTTCAAATTTTTCCAAGTGAAAAATGAACTTTTTATTTATAAATTTTGAATTATGTGTTGAGTGTGTTTGTCTGATTCGTCATGACAACACGATTAAAACCGTGGTTTCAGATTGTTTGTTTATGGATATTATATTTTTTATTTTTGGGTGGAAAAAAAGGAAGAGAGATAAAAAGGAGAGAGGAAGAGAGAGAAAAATGAGATAGTAAGAGAGAGATGAGAGAAGAAAGCGCAGCTACAAAATGCGCTTAGTGCCGAATTGTTCCAGCAAGGCAGCAGCGCGCGCGTGCTTCAGGGGTAATATGTTCAAGGGACATTTTGGCGAGTTTTGAAAATGACTTTCCTTATTGGTCGTTTTAATTTGGGTGAGTGACTTATTGGTCAAAGCCTCTAAAAATTACCCAGCTAACCCAATAAAAACATTTGATTATTCCCTCAGTATAGTACTAATTAATTTATGTTCCCTAACCCTGAGGATATTCCACTAGACTCGATATGTTCTTTTGAAAAATACTACTACCTCTGTCCCTAAATGAGTGTCAAAATTTCATTTTAAGGGACACTGAAATCTCAACTTTGTTGTACAATTTGGTAGCAAATATTCATATATAATCTTGTAATCTCCTTTCCAAACATTTAGTTTTGCACGTAAAAAGAAACCAGTGAAAAAATTTCGAAAAAAAAAACATTTAGGGACAAAGTTATGTTCCAAAAGACACTCATTTTGGGACAAAGATTTCTTGAAAATGGACATTCATTTAGAAACAGAGGGAGTACAACAATTAAGGAAGTATCTTGGAATTGTTGACTTATGTGCATGCTTGGAATACCAAAGGACTTGGTCGTTCATGTTGTAATCTAGTACTACATGAAAAAAATTGTACATTCATCTCTTCATGATAGGATGAATATCACTATGGAATTTTCTTACCTCTAGGAAAAGGGAAAAATAGACATTAGACCTAAAACCCAACACAAAGCACATAAAGAAAGTAAAAAACAAAACAAATCAGCACATGTTGGACATATTAGGCAAAACAAACTACATACACTGTTTTTTGATACACAACAAAATATACAGAACGCATGTGCAATAGAACAAAAAGACAACTAACAACACTTTATTGAATCCATGTAAATATCTGTTGAAATCAGAACATATAACATCAACTTTTTTACAAAAAGACAAAAAGAAAAAAAAACATTAAAGGAACGTAGAATCACCTTCCACCAATAGATGTTTCATTTTTTAGGTGTTATCCATTTAGGATATTGTATGCCCTATTTAACATTACGCAGAATAATAATTCATATCAATTAGACTCATTACCTCAATTAATGATTTAAAAAAATTACACGGTTGGATATTGGCCCAAGAAACATCTCTTGGAAAGGGAAATGGATTCTCCATATGGGTTTTTCTATTTACACAACCAAAATTCTATTTACACAGTGTTTTCTCATTTTCTGTGAGAATGGTTAATGCAAAGGTTGACTTTTTTTGGTGTTTTGAGCCGTACTTTTCCCTTTTCCACTAAAGCATTCATTACCTTGTAGGAAAAGATGACATGGAAACTAGTACTATTATTTGATTTGAAAATATTAGTTTGACTATGAAAAAATGTGTCATCAAACAATTTACAAAAAATTGACTTTGTATAGACAAAGTTATAGTTTCTTTGACAACAAATTATATATAGCTCATATTTTTCTTTAGATTTTGAAGTTAACCCCTTCACCTTTCAAAGCATATTTTTTTTTTGACATATTAAAATTGCAAAAGAGAACAGTTATATTTTAAAATAGAAAGATGGAGAGAAGATCATTCAGAATTAAGTGATAAGGTTCAAGTTAACTTAATATTTTTTCTCAAAATATCTTAATTTCAATTTTACTCTTACATGATTAAAAAAAAAAGTACTCTTACATGTTTTCAAATGTGTTTATTTTTAGGAGGATATAAATGATAACGAAGATGGAGATGGATCATATGCCTACAACACATGTGGATTTGAGAGCGGTCAGGTACACTAATATTTACTCCCTCTGTCCAAAAAAATAGTCTCATTTTGATTTTTTATGGTAAAAAAATGAACTTTGACGAACCGCTGGTGAAGATTTAACCATTTAGTGAAATTCTAAAATTTGTAATTGATAAATCATTAAGTGATTTATCAACAACAATTTTTAGAAATTTATTGTTATCATTAAATTGACACTAATGTTTGGTTAAAGTTCATTTTTTATTGACTATAAAAAATCAAAATGAGACTATTTTTCTAGAACAAAAGGAGAGTATGTCATTCAATGTATTGTATTTGAGCAAAATTAATGTGATTGTAACTGTTTATTTTTACTGTTTTTTTTTTGTGGTAATTAAATTTGTTATCTTAAAAGTATTGCTATTGGCTTTAAGAGATAGTTACTTTTTTCATAAAAAAAAATGATTGTTATAAACTCCTTTCTTCACTTTCCCATCCAATTTTCCTTAAAAAAAAAAAAAAAAACAAAAAAAAAAGAATCTCCATTGCTAGAAAACCCCACGCTGCTATCTAAAAACAAAATCTTTTTCCTGGATGAAAATTACTCAGAAAATTGGGTTACTGTTAAAAATCTCAATTTTGTAAAGGAATTTTAATTTGAAAGGTGAATGTAAAACTATTGCATAGAGAGATATTACCATTGTTAACTGAACTAACCTTTCTCCATTTCTCTATGTGGCTTGCGATTGTCCTCATACTTTGATTAGCTCCCAACATTCGAACACATGTATTTTTTAATATAATGTATGTTTACTTAAAAATGTGGAGAGTTAGCATGCTAGGTTGAAAAGATACTTGGAGTCCTCAAATTCAGATTTCGAAAGATCATTGGCCTATATTCACCAAGTCATTTGGTCACAAGTCACATCTATAAACGCAAGCCTTGAACAAAGCAAAATTTTAGTTCGACATCGATTCAACACACCAGTGTTCCGAGAATTGCGTGGTTTCGTTTCAATTTATGCCCTTGAAATAATATTGAATGAATTTGAGAGATCTAAAGATAATAAATTTTACTCTGGAAATTGTGGATGTCAGTTGCGTACAAGTCATGGGCTGCCATGTGCACATGAACAGGTGATATATTTCAATAAAGGTCGTCCTATCCCACTTGATTCAATTGATAAGTTTTGGAGGAAGCTTGACTTATTACCGTGCACACCTGTGGGAGATGATGATTTTGGTTGTGAAATTGAGGTACAAATGTTTAATGCACAGTTCAAAAAACAGTCAAGATCTCGTAAATTTAGTTTTCTTAGAAAGTTGAGGGAGATAATCGCGCCATCAACACCTTCGGTTCGTGAGCCAGCTTTTCACGCTACAACTCGTGGGCGTCCTTCCTTAAAGGATAAACTTTTCAGAAAATCCGTGTTGATCCGCCGGTGCGAACTCAGAAACCAGCTCAAAAACCAACTCAGAAAACCAACTCAGAAACCAGAAAAACCAACTCGGAAACAGGATCAGATTCCAGCTCAGCCAACACAAAAACCGAGTAGACATAGTTGTTCTTCCGCAAGGTTTATTGATGTTAATAAATCTCAGTTTCCGGAACCAGCACGACACAGTTACTCTACGGGTTAACAATACTCTTTTCATCCATACATTTATCAATTTCCGGCTATACTTCATCCTTACATTATGCAGGTACACGATGTAATGAATGATTTACTCTACGGGCTTACAATACTCTTTTCATCCATACATTCATCAATTTCCGGCTATACTTCATCCTTATATTATGCAGGTACACGATGTAATGAATGATGGAAACTGTGGATTTCGAGCAATAGCTGTTTGTCTTGGCCTTTCCGAAGATGCATGGCACACTATCCGACATAATTTGATAGAAGAGTTGGTCACGTATGAAGCAGAATATGTCGAGATGTTTGGCAGTGGAGGATGGTTAAATGTTTATAATGGAGGATGGTTAAATGTTTATAATTCGTTGAATTTCTTTGAGATTGGTAGATGTGCACCTCATGAGCATTGGATGAGTATGCCTGAAATGAGTGTCCTTATTGCTTCAAAGTACAATGTGATATTACATGTTCTAAGCATTCAAGGCAGCATGACGCACTTACCGCTTCGATCTTGTCCGCCCCCATGGTATCAACATGTTGCTATTGCAATCGGACACGTTAATAATAATCATTACGTCCAAGTAACAATGACAGGAGGGTACCCAATGCCCACTCTCATGCCACAGTGGGTTCATTTCAAATATAATTGTGCAGCTGGATGGGCTACTCCATATTTAAATCGGATTAACAATTATCAGCAGTATTTACGATCTAATTATAGTGCTGAGTTTATTGTATTGGATTGACTCATGATATGAAATGAGTTAACTTATTTTCATTTTGAATGTTCTGTTAGATAATTTTTTAAATTTCTTTAATTTTTAATATTAGAATAATCTTATTTTTAAATAATATATATTTATTATAAATTGCATAGTCTGCCTAGTTACTAATAGGGTCCAAAGCTCAAGCATTTGAAAAAAGTGGTTGGAAAAATCTTAGAACTACAAGTATTTTGGGACAGATGGAGTAGTAAACTAAAAAGAATAAAAAGTCAAATGGCGGAGGGAGTAGTAGCAACGAAAATAGGGACAAAAAATTGTCAGATTAGGCTAGATTAGTATGTTTCATTCATTGGTTTGGTTCAAAGTTCAATATATCAAAAATTAATTATGGGAGGTATTTACTATTCCCGAGGTTTTTACACACAAAAAAGTGTGCAAATAGTAACCCCTCCATATTACACTTTGGCCTAGTGGCCAGAGCTCATGGCTTCCAACTTGGAGGTCATGGGTTCGATCCCCCCTTCCCCCAGAAGTTAGAGAGAAGATTTTTCTCTCCTTAGGATTTGTCTCCTAGGCGCTTCTGCTGATGATTATGTATTGAGTTCAATTATGAATTAAATTTGAAAAAAAAAATTTTAAAAAAAAAAGAAAAAGAGAGGGTATACAATGAGCATTAATTAGCAGGGAAAATGTGAATATGCGTTTGTCAAAAATATTTCTTGCCGTGGCTAATTTATTACAAAAAAAAAATTGAGGTATAAATGCGAGCCCGTTAAGTATTTGTGATGCAAACAGGGAATATAATTATATTAACTATTATAATTATATTTGTATTTTATTATTAGTTAGGTTGTAATTAGCATTTTAATTATTATTTTCGTCATTATTTTTAGTAGTATAATTTTAGAGGTTTCTAGGATAAATTTTGAGGAGATTTTATAGTTTTTAAGTCCTATTAGATTACTATATATATATATATATATATATATATATATATATATATATATTTAGAAACCAGGGCGGCACCTGGGGAGATTTTATTAATTATAAAATATAAGTACAAGAGGGGGACAACCACCCGACTCATTGCCGGATATGGAGCCGGACCTCGAAATCCAAAAAATAAACCAACTCCTCAAAAGGTAAAACCATCTAAAAAATAAAAGCCTGAAAAAATTAAACCAAAGAACAATCATAATTAATAAATTCAAAGGAGCCCAATGATCCATCAAATGTCCAAGTCCAAAGCCTGAATAAGTTGATGTTGATAACCAATGAGGCCCAATCCACCAAATAGCCCAACTGAATCCAACCCAGAGGTGACCTATGCCAAGGCAACCAGCTCCAGAAAGAAAGATAGCGGACGTTCCATGCGCTGATGATCAGTCCGTGTGATACCCCATAATCCGTGTCGGGAATCTGTGTGCTCTCCATATGTGCCTGTGTGGCCATGGAACACGCACCATCAGTACGTGTGAAAGGGGTGCATCCCACACGGGTGTGAAAGGGGCGCATCCCACACGGGCACGTGTGACCCCCACACGGGCCCGTCTGCCTTCCTGCAAACGAAACGAGTCCGTGTGCCTCCCCACACGGGCCCGTGTGCCTCCCCACACGGGCCCGTGTGCCTCTTTTGCAACCGAAACGAGTCCGTATGCCTTCCTTGCACTCAAGAAACTATTCCAAAGAACCAAACACCATAACCAATCCGCAGCAAACACCAACAACATCAAGTAATTAGCGACGCTCAACATAGTATCCACTTTCATCAAAACGTAACGCGTCCAAGACACTCCGAGGAAGCTCCCTTGACGATCCATATGTCTAAACCGTTTTATGAATATGAGCTTCAAAGCCAATCTATCCGCAACCCCATTTGCTTGATGAAGAACATGACGTAACTCATACCCTCCAATCAAACTTTCACATTCCCGCAATTCATACGTGTATTGCCACGGACACTTATTTCGCCCTATTAAAATATTCACAGCTACTAAGGAATCTGAGTTTACCTAAACAGAAAGTAAACCCCAAGAATGACATAAGCGCAGGCCATCACGTAAAGCAAATATCTCCTCCTTCATGTTGGTTCCATCTCCGTAGTAGTGTGTAAAGGCACAAACAAAAGCCCCATACCATCCCTTATAATACCACCACCCGTGCACTGGCCGTTTATCGCGGAACCATCCGTATTTAAAGTAAAAACATGAGAACGCGAAGGCTCCCATCTCAACAGCCTCTGCCGCCTAAACTTATGCTCTGCCACTTTGAGGCCTAAGCTATCCAACAAGACACGGTCATTCCCACGAGGAGCCCCTTTCGGGACTAGGAATGAGCACATCTTAATAAGAGAATTTTTAACCCCATCCACAATCTTGGCACTATTCATAACAGTTCCTTCGAAAATCGATTTACACCTTGCTTTCCAAATCTCCCAACAAGTAAAAAGCATAATACCCATACAAACTAAACCAACCTGTCGGCGCTTTGACTGTCCACCACACCAAACAGTCCACAAATGATGCAAATCAATATAATTATGAGTCAAAGGGAAGAGACTAACCCAATGCCTCCAAACAGACTGCGCAATCGCCGACTGCAGAAGTAAATGATTAAGAGTCTCCCTATGACTACCTCCAGGACAAGACACACATCGAGATGGAATATTGAAGCCCCGAGACTCCAGTTTTGCATCCACCGGAAGACCATTGTGCATAGCCCTCCACCAGAAACCACTGAACTTTGTAGGGATGTTGGGATGCCAAACCTTAGCACCCCATTCCACCAAAGGGCTGCGGACCCGAATATAATCCCACCATGCAGCTGTCTCAAAAGTTCCCATTTTTGAAAGAGTGAAGACCGGACGATCCTCACTATGCTCATCAATATGCACCCTAAGAACATTGGCATGTAGATCCTGCGGGATAAACTGAAGCATGTCCTCCAAAACCTGAATACCATCTCTCATTGTCAAAAGTTGATCTTCAGGAAGCGGGCCCCCAAGCCAAACCCCACACCAATTATCAATCCAAAATCTGATATCTCCTCTGCCAACAACCCAACGACTGCAATCATCCAACTGATGTAAATATGACGATAGGTTAGGGTTAATTTTAGTAGGTTTTAACTTCTTTTTCAAGTCTTATGGGCACTATAAAATAGGCCTCATATTGTAATCCGAAAATTAGAGAGTTGATATTGATTGTTTAATTGATTGCTTTGCAATTGTGAGGTTAATTCCTTGAAGCTTTAATAGCTCGTTGAAGGTGGATTCCTTCGTGAAGGTGGATTCCTTTGTATTTCAAGAACTTCATCATTATTGTTGTTTTTCTTGCCAAACCCTAATTCGCGGATTCGAATTGCGTAATTAATTCGTTGATTCGGTTAATTGTTATCCTTTTATTTTATTGTTATTCCGCTGCAACAACTCGATTACATCAATTTGGTACTCACATACCTTAATTGTACATAGCCACACAGAGCATGTACTAAAATCCTATCATGATTTAACATGTTAATTGATATTTCAAGTGTAATCATAGTCGTTGATTTCATCTTAATCTAAAGGTAGAGAGTATTGTATCCAACTATTTACAACGTAGGGTTTCAAGTCGCCGTCTATCATCTTTGTATTTGTCTCTCTCCTTTTCTTTTATAAATAGTGGCGTCAATATTTCTTTCTTCCCAAACCCAATCTAGATCTTTCGTCCTCTCCTATAGGCAAAATGTTGATGCAATCTGATGGGGAACCAATGCAGGCACAATGCTCTTATGGTTTTTGAATTTGTGGCAACTACCATTAGTCTGGTATACAGCCAACATTCTATTTTAATTGATCAATTTTACATGTGCATATGTTTGTAGTCCATGCTAAATTTTACTTTGGTCATTTTACATGTGCATTTGCAGACATTTATATGTTTATTTTGTTGTCTTAATTTAGCATCTTCAGATTTGTATGGAACAAAAAAAAAGAAAAAAAAAAAGGATGTCTGAATATCCATACACTTGGTAAAAACACTGGATTAGATATTGGAACAAGATCTATTGTCTTAAAAGAGGATGTCTGAATAAACATATTTGTTATCCATATTTTTTGATACACCTAAATTGAACTAGGAAGTTCAAATTTTCCATTTAACTTGTAGAACCTTAGAAACTGATGCATCCTTTTATTTTTACCAAGCTTCCTAATTCTTTCCACTTTACACTCCGAATCTTGCAAAAACGTGTGCCATTTTCTACGGTCCTTCAGAAATTTCACAAGCTGAGATTGATTTGGTTCTCCTAGATAGTACATAAAAATATTGTTGTATAAGAACTTACAAGTACTTCTACATCAAGTTATTCTAATACGTATGAATATTCTTGATCGTAATGTGCAGGGGCCATTAATTTTTTATTAAAATTATTGATGATTAATTATTATTGATATTACTTCCATTTCCTTTATAGGTCAAATGTGTTCGATTTCAAGAATTTACACACTGGTTCGTTGTTTATGGCATTTCAATTGAAGTCTTAAGATCGATAAATCTTCCTCCCCTTGCTCACCGTTACGTATATGGTTCGGTAAACAATAATATTAGATGGGTGACGGTTAGTTCCCTACTTTGTTTCGTTGCCACAGAACTAGGGAGATAAATTTGCCGGTACCACGCCCTATTATAATGGCACGTTAGGCCAAGAAAATTATAGTAGGCCACCAGCGATCATGTTTTATGGCTCTCCCAACATAAAGGAGATAATTTTTTCTTACGTCGCTACTATTTCAATGATTTTTGAGAAGATGTGCCAAAAAACGTACAGGGAGACTGAAAGTAATTTTGAGAGATGGAGTTTACCAGTAGCAATTCCAATGATGATGCTGAATGGTAAGGAAAAGGAAGGAGGGATAATTGTAAGAAGCATGTTCTGACTAGGAGATATTGTTTTTTTGTTTGGTTAATTTACTATCTTCAAGTACTATTGATGGATTGTATTTTACTCTATATCATCTCCATATTTCTGGTGCTTTATATTAGATTTTTGATGTAATTTAGACAAGGTTGATGTAATTTTGAATTTATTATGTAATGGGTAAATTTGTGGGAAAACATTGTCTTTAGAGTGATTTCTTTAAGTAATGTTACGATGTTCCTACAAAGATCGGTACGTGCTCAAGGTCAACAGTCAAAATCAAGGGTAGATGAAGTCAAGCAAGTCAAGGGAAGGATCGGAGCGAGGAGAAAGAAGGAAGAACAGAAGATGAGTAGCAGTCCAGGAAAGTGGGAGGTCGCCCAAGATTACCTAGGCGGCCGCACATAATGAAGCTTCAAAGCCCAGATTCCTTCCAGCATACATGGGCGGTCGCACAAGACTTTTATGGGCGGCCGCACATGCTAGTCGGGAGGGAATTTTCCAGTTTCCTTATTTCACTAAGATTTTGAGTATTTTCCTTATTGAAAAACCTAGGAGACCCTAGGTTAAATAGGGGATAAACCCAGCAGCCGTTTTTATGTTAGTTTTTACCTCTTCTTAGCGTTTAAACAAGATTGAAGTCTTTTCTTTTCAAGATTCAAGATCCAGGTTTTATGTTCTTAATTTTATTACTCGTGTTCATTATGTTGAATATGAGTAGCTAAGTTCTTAATTCATGGGTTGGATGTAAAACATTATCTAGTTCTATGTTATAAACGTTTTTATTCATATTGATTTCATTCTAGTTGTTCAAAGTATTTTAATCAAGTTTCTAGGGTTTCAATAATTGAATTAGTCATTATTGGCCTTTTTAACAATCTAGGGTTTTAACTCCGCCATTGATTTGGGGATTAAAGCGTGGACCAATGCTTTGATTAATACGTCTATTTGATGCCGTGATAGAATTCAAATGGGTGTAGTTTTATTTGTTCTGTAGAACGTAATAATTCTTTAAATAATTATATAGACTTGATTTGCGAAGTGTGATTAGATAAAGTGAAGCAGATTGCAATCCGGCCGCCTCACCGTCCCAATCTTTACAAGAAGTGAACGAACCCAGGAATGGAATCAATAACTTTATTTCAAAATAACATAGAATGATGATAGTGTCAAATCCAACCCGTGAATCTCTTTAATCTGTTTACATCGTTGCTAGTGATCTTTGTTTTGTTAATTTAGTATTTAATTTCAGTCTTTAGTTAAGAAAATCAAATCAAATCAAACCCCCTGGTTACTTTACACTAATTGAATACACTTGTGTTTCACCCAAGTCCTTGTGGTTCGACCCTTACTTCTGTACACTGCTGCTTCGGTACTTGTACAATTGCAAGGTTTTTATTACAGTGGGATTTTTCTCATCAAGTTTTTGGCGCCGTTGCCGGGGACTTGTTGTGAATTACAAGTCTATTTAATCGGTGTATGTTTGGTAGGCGTTCCTTGGATCCCGAGTTGGTCCTTGTGAACGATAATATTGATAGACTTGATAGGGGCATTCCCTCTATCCGTGAGTCTGATTCTGAATCTGAAGCTTCTGTCACCGGGACAGAGGTATTGTTAAGTGAACTATAAACTTCTTCCACCGAGGGAGAAGAGTCAGTAGTAGACATGGCAGCTCCCACAATGAATTCATATGCTAGGCCCAAAGTAGACACATCAGTGTCTTGCATTGTATTGTCTGATGCGACCAAGGCCTATGAGGTAAAAGGGCATTATTTTAATCAAATACCTAAGTTCCAGGGTCTTCCCGCTGAAGATTCTTTGAACTTTTTGAGAGAATACATGATGATAATTGTAGGATTCCCAAATAAGGAGGGAGTTACTGATGAGAAATTAAGGTTAAAATGTTTTCCCTTTGCCCTACAAGGGCGGCCAAAACGTGGCTAATGTTACTCCCTGCTAGTAGCATTAATACTTGGGACGAATTGCACGATGCTTTCTTGAGTAAATATTTCCCACATACGACGTTGGCTACCTTTCGACAGAAAATGATAGGTTTCATGCAAGAACAGGGTGAGACTTTTCATGAGGCATGGGATAGATTTAAGATGCTTCAAGCACAATGTCCCCATCACAATTTTCCTTTGCCCTTGTTACATCAAACTTTTTATGGTGGGTTGAATCCTGTTGACCAAGCGATGGTTGACAATGCAGCTGGTGGTTTTTTAGGATCAAAAACCGCTGCAGAGACACAAGAATTGTTTGAAATGTTGGGGGCAAATTCCCAACAAAAAGGGTCTAAGGGTAAAGCAAGGGGATATTTGAGTTGAGTGGCATGGATGAATTTACTAGACAAGTATCTCTGTTGAATAAAAAATTTGACAAATTTACCACTTCTGGTGCTCCATCAAGTGCCAATGCTCTAAATGATTTTTGTTCTAATTGTGGTCCTAACACTCATGCTACTAACATGTGTCAAAGTAATGTGCAGTTTGAACCTGAACAGGCACAGGCAATACAGGGTTATGGGCAAAGGTATCCTCCACACAATAATCCATATTCTAACACATACAATCCTGGGTGGAAGAATAATCCAGCATTTTCATGGGGAGGTAATCAACAACAAAATAAACCTCTCCATCCACAACCTCCCCCAGGACAGTATGAGCAGAAGAAGGATCCATGGGAAGTAGCTCTAGAACAAATGAGGGCTGAAAATCAACAGGCGGCCAAGAATCATGATGCTGCCATGAAAAAGCTTGAGGTGCAGATAGGGCAAATGGCTGAAGCCCTACAAGGCCATAAGCCTGGGACCTTCCCGAGTCAAGGTCATCAAACCAAGGCCATCATCACCCTCCGTAATGGCAAGCAGGTAGGTAGTGAGGTAAATTCTCCTTCTCCCTCTGATGTCTTGCCACCTGTTGTAGATAATGATGTCGAGGTTTGTGAAAAGAGTACAAATGAGTTGGGGAAAAAATTCAAAAAATGAGTCTCCGACCCCCAAACCATATGTACCGCCTGTACCGTTTCCTGGAAGGTTTTTAAGGCAGAAAATGGATAAGCAAATGTCGGAACTGATGGACATGTTTTCAAAAGTGAACATCAATCTTCCTTTACTAAATGTGATTAGAAATATTCCTGCTTATGCCAAGTTTTTCAAAGAATTAAATTCCTAGAAACAACAAATGAGAAGATGTTGATGGGAGAGAATGCTAGTGCCGTGGTACAGCACAGTCTTCCACCCAAATTGAAAGACCCTGGAAGCTTTATCATTTCCATCACTATGGTGGACTCTAATAGGGTGAAAGCTATGTTGGATCTTGGGGCTAGCATTAATTTGCTACCATATTATATGTATTTGGAGTTGGGTTTACCCAAATTGAAACCAACCACAATGGCTTTACAACTTGCGGATCGGTCCATCAAAAGACCTTTGGGTATTGTGGAGGATGTTTTGGTTCAGGTAAATTCACTCATTGTGCCTGTGGACTTTGTCGTGCTTGAAATGCCTCAAAGTGAAGGAAGTCGTCGTGATTCACCCACCCATTTTACTTGGGTGTCCTTTCATGGCGACAACCAACACTATTATTAATGTGGGTAACGGAACATTGTCTATGATTGTAGCAAATGAGAAAATTGAAATCCGTGTGTATGATGCCATGCAAAACCCAATTGATGATGATAATTCATGTTATTTTATTGATAGGGTAGAGAAATGTGTGCAAGAGCATTTATGGCATGTGAGTGAGTGTGATGATCTTGAGTTGTTGTTGAATAGCGGTGAGAACACTAGGGATAGTGCGGGTTCCCACTTGTGTGCCATGGAAAACAAGGCTGACGATCTTGGTTCTTGTGATGGCCCGTTGCACCCCCTAGGCCACTTCAATGAGAGGTTGGCGCCATCTGTTGTAACACCCCCGGTTCTTGAACTAAAAACTCTCCCTTCAAATTTAAAATATGCATTTTTAGGAGAGGGAGAGACTTTGCCTGTCATAATTGCGTCAGATTTAACTGTGGAACAAGAGGCTCAATTGATAGCTGTGTTGTCCGAACACAAAGAGGCCATAGGATGGACTCTTAAGGATATAAAGGGTATAAGTCCTTCCATGTGCATGCATAAAATTAATCTCATTGATGGTGCAAACCGTCAAGGGAGAGACAGAGAAAGTTAAATCCTCACATGGAGGAAGCTGTGAGAAAAGAGGTCCTTAAGTTGTTAGATGCGGGTATTATATACCCGGTTGCTGAAAGTGAATGGGTGAGCCCAGTACAAGTTGTGCCAAAAAGATCGGGTATTACCGTTGTCAAAAATGAGAAAGGTGATGAGGTGCCAACTAGGGAAGTGACTGGCACAAGGATGTGTATCGATTTACGAAAATTAAATGCCGTGACCAAGAAGGATCACTTCCCATTGCCTTTCATTGATCAAATGTTAGAGAGGTTGGCAGGTAATTCTTACTATTGTTTTCTTGATGGTTTTTCGGGGTACAATCAAATTGCCATAGCCCCCGAAGATCAATCTAAGACCACCTTCACGTGTCCCTTTGGCACGTATGCTTTTAGGAGGATGCCTTTTGGGCTTTGCAATGCACCTGCGACATTTCAAAGGTGTATGACCTCCATTTTTTCTGATATGATTGAGAGGTGTGTTGAGGTTTTCATGGATGACTTTTCAGTCTTTGGGGATAGTTTTGAGGGTTGTTTGAGAAATTTGGCATCTATTTTAAAAAGGTGTTGTGAAACCAACTTGACATTGAGTTGGGAAAAGTGCCATTTTCTTGTACAACAGGGTATTGTTTTGGGGCACATTGTGTCAAGTAAGGGGATAGAGGTTGATAGGGCTAAAATTGATGTGATTGCTAAATTACCTCCCCCTATTTCGGTTAAAGGTGTGCTAATCTTCCTTGGGCATGCAGGTTTCTATAGGCATTTCATAAAAGACTTTTCAAAAATTTGTAATCCTTTATGTAACTTGCTTGCTAAGGATACTGAGTTCATCTTCGATCAAGAATGTGTTGATGCTTTTAATTTGCTTAAAGAGAAGTTGACTTGTGCGCCCATTCTTTCTAGTCCTAATTGGGCTCACCCCTTTGAAATCATGTGTGATGCCTCTGATTTTGCGATTGGGGCTGTTTTGGGGCAGAGAATAGATAAATTACCTTCCGTCATCCATTATGAAAGTAGAACACTTAATGATGCACAACTGAATTATACTACTACTGAAAAAGAATTTCTTGCGGTTGTGTTTGCTTTAGAAAAATTCCGTTCTTACTTGCTTGGATCGAAGGTGATTATTTATTCTGATCATGATGCATTAAAATATTTGCTTAATAAGAAGGATGCCAAGCCAAGATAGTTAAGATGGATGTTGTTGCTCCAAGAATTTGACATAGAAATTAAGGATAAAAAGGGGACCGAGAATGTAGTTGCGGATCATTTGTCTAGGTTAGAGGACTTTACCTTTCAGAATGTTGATGGGGGTTTGATTCCGGTTAATGAAAACTTTCCGGATGAACAACTCTTTGCTTTACATGTTCACGAGCCGTGGTATGCAGACTTTGTTAATTACTTAGTGTCCAACATGATTCTGCCTAGTTTCACGTATGACCAAAAACGTAAGTTTAAATTTGACGTGAAAAACTACATTTGGGATGATCCTTATTTGTGGAAGATTTGTCCCGATAAACTATTGAGAAGGTGTGTCCCTGAGCATGAACAAGAGAGTGTGTTGCGTTTCTGTCATGAGTGTTGGTCCCAAAGACACAACAAGGGTATGAAAGGAGGCTAGAGGGGGGGGGGTGAATAGCCTACTTAAAATTTCAACCCTTTTTCAAAATTCAACCAAGTGCTTACAATCTTGAGTTTTGCGGTCAAGTAATAAACCGTGCGGTCAAGATGTAATATGCACAGCGGAAGTTTTCGATAGAAATAAGGTAAGGTTGTTTTGATGAAAATCTCTAAGTGAATTCTTTCTCACGGTCAGGTAGTTCCGGTCAAGAAAGATGCGGTCAAGGATGTGCGGTCAGAGATTTGCGGTCAGATGGTTGAGAGATTGAAAGTTGTTGTCTTAGAAGTTTTGGCAAAAGATAAGTTAGTCAGATTTTAACTTAGGCAATGTGGAGAACAAACAAACACAATTCACAATACGTTTGAATATCTGAAAGATCAAACACTAAACGACAAATAAAATTAATATGAACAATAAAGAACAAGATGAACAATACTTGAAAATAAATTTGCAGAAAGTAAAATGACATAAGTATTTGGAAAGGTTCGATCTGTTAAAAGATCTACGTCCTTTACCAAGATGGTCAGTCTTGGATTTTGAATGGAGGTATATATTGATTCTTGAGTGTACAGATTACAGAGATGAAGCTTTGAATCAACACCTACTTTCTATGAAGAATAAATCCTAGACTTAGACTAGTGTATCCCTTTTAATGCAATCTATGTGATTGATCAATTGGGGTGAGTGTGTGTGTAAGAATCAGAAGCTCTTTAAAATCTAAGTGATTGTAGAGCCTAATGAATCTTAAGTGTTTCAAGGCTTGAGATGACTTGTTTGTTGCTGGAGATCTTTGAAAGTTTGAAGGTGAGTTCTTTGAAGATTCAAAGGATTCTGGAAATATTGAGTATTATCTTCAATCACCAAGTATTTCAACAGCAATTTCTCTTTTAGAATCTCAGCACTCTTCAATGAAGAACTTAAGGGCTATTTATAGCCTTGAATGAGAAAATAGCTGTTGGATTTACTTGGGCTCCAAGTTGAAGGACAATGAGCTGTTGAATTCTGATTGGAGCTCATTCTGAGTTTGTCCCTTTTTACAGATAAGAGGTGGTCCCACTAAGATGAGTTCAAATTTGAATTGCTTGGGGTCCAAGTTCTGCAACGTTCTAAACTAACCATAGTTTGACCATGGTTAAGTTTGAACAAACTTGGGTTCTTGGACAACTTCATCATTTGCGGTCAAGGCCTCACGGTCGAGGGGTCAAATGTGACCTTGTCAAGATATGCCACAAAGCTTCACGGTCACTGACTTCCGGTCAAGTGATTCATGGTCAAGTGGTCTTCCACGGTCAAGTGAATTCACGGTTAATGTCTTGACCACTAAAATTCCAGACTTAGAAAATTTTCAGCCTATCAATCTAAAGCCTATACTATCAAAATGGACTATTCTAAAAATGAAGTTTTAACACTTCTTACAATATATCCTAAAGTCCACAAAAGATAAAATTAGGTTATGGGATCAATCAAATCTAGGTAATAGGAGTGGTTTATAATAAGCATACCTAACAATCTCCCCCTATTTGATTGAGACCATTACCTACTATAACAAAGGCTAATTCATTGTACTTGGTAATAACATGTTTTCAAGAAGATAATATTTTATTAATTTTATGCCCCAAGTCAATGCACACTCTAAGCCAGTGTCATAGATTTCTATCAGCCTAAAAATTCTAATCCTAGCAAGATAGACATATAAGGTTTGAATGCATTTTTAAAGAAAGTAACAATAAGTATGCAAATGCATCAAACACACATTCAAAAGGCACTCCACAAAAATATAACCATTAAAGTGAGGGGAGTGCAGACAAAAGAGAAATTAAAGTTTTTACAGACCCAAATAAAAGAACAGAAATAAAAATTGTTTTGAGACAAACATCAACAAATTGTTTCAAAGACCACACACGGTCAGTTCAAATGGTGGGATTAACCAAGATATGGATCTCCTTTAAAGTAGCAAAGCTTAGTTGAGAGGCCAACTCCAGGTATGATGATGGGGTCCTTGAGGTCATTTACTTCCAGGAAGTCTGAGTTCTTCACGGTTGGAAATTCAAAACTATCTTCACATTCATCTTCTTCTTCTCTAGCAATCCTGCTTCCATGCCCGGTCGCCTGATTTTGAGAGGATGAGGCTTGAGAGCTAGCAAGGTTGTCCACGGTCAATTGTAGGGTAGAAATCTTCCTAATTACATCCTGCACATTAGAGTTAGAAATTTCATAAACCCTATCAATTTTAGAGGTTTGACCTTCCAGCCTCTGAGTGTGGACTTGCATGGCTTGCATCATAGCTTCTATCTTTGGTACAAACTTGTCAGCGACCGATAGGAATCCTACAGAAATACAGGCATTGATTTCTGCCTTGAGAGAGGATTTTACTTTATCCATTTTCTCAAACAAAAAATTCTTATCATGGGTCATTGCCTTGGTCAGCTCCAACCCAGCTCCTTCAATAATCTTGACCACAGAACGGTCAATAGCGAAAGATTGTGACTTGAGCTCTTCCTTTAGGTCAGCATGGGTAATAGGAGCGGTTGAGGAGGATGCGGTTGAGGCAATGTTGGGGTTCACGGTAGCTAGGCTTTCAAGAATAGCCTTTATAATATTCTGACTCTCCCCCTTAATGGTCTCAACAACTGACGCCTTGAGCAGATCAACCTCATTCTGTAATTTAACTTGGTTTGCAGCAAGCTTTGCAACCTCACTCTGAGTATCAAGATTGATTTGCGTTAAAGTTTCAATTGCGGTCATTAGATGAGCCAAAGGATCGACCGAGCTATCAGATGCGGTTGTGGCTTGAGTAGTTCTAGGAGGAGAGAGAGCAGGAGATTTAACTAACACATTATCTACATGATCACTGGGTACACGGTCGACATTTTGACCGTAACCCTGAAACTCAGCCTTATCAACAGTTTGGTCATCAACTTTTTCATCACTAAAATCAGGACTATCAACATCAACAGTTTTCTCAGCATTTTTACCAACACTAGCTTCAATTTCTACACCAGCTTCAACATCTTGATTACCAGATTTACTACTTGATTCTACCAATTCCACATCATCTGGTTCATCAACTAACTCAAGAGTATGCTTGGCCTTTTGACGTTGTGGTTGAGTAGGAGCTATTTCAACATCATCATCACGGTCACTCTGGATAGGTGAACCGGATGGAGTGAAAACAGGGGATGCGGTCGAAGGAGGTGGTCGCGCAACCTTGGATTTCTTTGCGGTTTGAACGGGACTTAGAGATAGATCCCTTTTCTTGGATTTCTCCCCCTGAGACGAAGCGGGGAGTGCAGGAGACTTTGACTTGAAGGATTTGGATGGAACGGTCGGAGAGGACACGGTTGGTTTGGAGACCGTTGATTTGGAGATGGGAGCGGTAGACTTGGTTTTCAATGGTGCGGCAAGAGGAATTCTGGAAGGAGACTTAACCGTTGAAGGTTCTTTGATAACAACTCCTGTCAATGGTTTTGCCTTTGACCTTTCTTCTAGATTCTTCCTCGTCCTCAGCTTCTTTATCATTATCATCATGAACTGACGTGGACTTATCAGGAGCATCAAGTCCCAGAGCAATTCTTACAGCCTTGGTATAGTGTGGAGCAACATAGGGTTCTTTGGGGTCACGAGCCAGATATTCTTGATACTGAGAATCACCAAATCTGTTGCGGAAAGTGGATCTCATAGTCTTGACATCAAAGACTTTGGATAAAGAGATAGTGACTTTGGCATCCTTGTATTTGCCAATGGCTCTTCTTGTCTCATGAATGAACTTGAAGATCATCGAGAGAAACCTGGAGTTCCTCTTATACTTGGTGGGGGCTTTTTCAGATAGCTGCTTCTTGTAGTCATTGATGTGGTCGACTAACAAGTCATATAGAATCTTAGGCCAGTTCATCTTTCTTCCTAAGTAGATTGCGGTTGAAAAATGCCATTGAGTGGTGTTAAAGTTTCCATGGTTGCCACTTTTGCAGAGCAGACCGTGGCCAACCAGGTGACCAATATAGTACATCACCTCAGGAAAAGTCTTGCGGTAAGGCTTACAGACATCGGTAGAATCAATCAATCTCATTGCAAGACCATCATATTCTTCACTAGTCAGAGACTCGGGGGCATCAACGTCTATGTCCAGACCTAGAGTGGCAGCAATGTCGGTGTAGTCAATTTCCACTTTCTGACCGTAAACCTCAGCTGTAATCCAATTGAGAGGTTTGTTCTCCTCATCTCTTCCCTTAACTTCTCTAGCGGTAGAGTAAAATTCACCTACAGCGGCAGGGTAGTGACTGGTTTGATTCATAGTGAAATAATGGAGAATACCTGAATTTTTCATCTTCTTGATAATATGACGGCCAATGGCATCATTTTGAAGATCTTCATAATTGATTATGCATCCAGGAATGAAGGATTGTTCTTCCTATAAAAGATTGAGAAGTTAGCAAAGAGGGTGCGGTCGAATGATCAGATAATGCGGTCGATTGGTACACGGTAGATAGAGAGTGCGGTCGACAAAAATAATACTTAGAAATATTTCAATGAAATCTCTAAAACATGCACAAACACCATATTACTATGTGTAATGAATTTTAAGGATCAAAAAGTGATGCACTCAAGAACATGAAGAACACCATAAGAACACGAAGAACACTGTTTATAGCCGAAACCCAGAAAACGATTTAGTGCACGAAAATCCATAAAAATTATATCAAAATGAGCACAAAAACCGATTACGCTCAAAATCATCAACAATTTCATTATCAAAAGCCCATTAAACTCAGGATATGAAAGGGCATTTTTAACCAAAAAGCTTCAAGAATAAACATGGCATTGAGAGATATATCAACTAGAATTTGAATCAAAACACTATAGTGAACTCGAAATCATGAAATGAACTAGAATAAGCATTATCATAGCATATAACAACCCATAAACCAAATCATTACTATAGAATACGAAAGGTTGTTGAAACCCGCCAAAAATGAGAACAAAAACTAAAAATAGAAGAGTTTAGGGTCAAGAGATCATACCATTGAGTCTTCAGGAATTTGTTCTTGTGATTTCTTAGATGATTTCGTTGGTTGGGATGATTTTGGTGCCATTTATAGTCGAAAATTGAGTAGAAATGAGAGAGAATAAACTGGGTTTATAGAGAGAGAAAGTAGAGAGATGTAGAAAGAGAAAGGGTTTCTGAAAAAGTGATTTGCAGAGAGGTGGAGGTTAAGGAGGTAGTGGAACGGTTTGTGCAGTGAAGGAAGTGGGAGGTTAACTCTGCAAGAATCAGGGATTTGACCAGAGATGTCCTTTCGCCATAAATGCATGGATAGTGACGGCGGACATAAATAAGGGAATAAAATTAATTGCAAATGATTTGAATTAAATGAAAACGAGGGAAAAGAGGAAATTATGGAATTACCCCTTTGGATGACTAGAAGGATCCTAATATTTTCTAAGTTAGAAACACTTACCTGGTCACCTCATTTTTCCGGTCAGGTGCTTGACCGTGACTTCATGCGGTCAAGATATTACCTTGGCCTATGAATGCTTCTCTAAAGCAGTGAACCAATGTCATCATTTTCCCATGCGGTAGGCTTCTCCAAAGCCTTTGAACAAATTTCTTTCTTTCATGCGGTCGGAACATTTTGCGGTCAACAAGGATGCGGTCGGTATACCTGATGGATTTTAATGCATCGACCGTGATTGCTTTACCGGTAAGTGTGTTGACCGTGACCTACTTGGTTTTGAACTTGGATAAAACATAAGACATTAGCACAATCAAAATATATGGACAAGTAATTAAAGTTCTAGCATGCCCATTTCTCCTCTAAGATACCTAAATCTCTTTGAATCAAGAGCCTTGGTGAGAATATCTGCAATTTGATTGTCAGTACTCACATAATCTAGATGGATATTACCTTTTTCCACATGATCCTTGAGAAAGTGGTACTTGATATCAATGTGTTTGGTTTTTGAATGCATGACAGGGTTGTTGGAGACAGCAATGGTAGATGTATTGTCACAAAAGATTGGACAATTTTCTTCGTTGATTCCGTAGTCAACCAATTGTTGCATCATCCAGAGCACTTGGCAGCAGCAGCTTCCAGCAGCTATATATTCAGCTTCTGTGGTAGATACAGAGACTGAGGCTTGTTTCTTGCTTGCCCATGAAACGAGTCGATTTCCAAGGAAATGACAAGTTCCACTTGTGCTTTTCCTGTCGATGGTACATGCTGCATAATCTGCATCTGAGTAACCTATAAGATCAAAAGCTGAATCTTTGGAGTACCAAAGTCCAAGGTTAATAGTCCCAGATAGATATCGAATAATACGTTTAACAGCAATAAGATGTGCTTCTCTAGGATCAGCTTGATAACGAGCACAAACGCAAACACTAAACATGATATCTGGCCTACTAGCAGTTAAGTAAAGAAGAGAACCAATCATACCTCGGTATAAGGTTTGATCAACCTTCTTACCTTTCAAGTCTTTATCTAACTTGTTACCGGCAGCCATAGGAGTGTCATATGCCTTTGCATTTTCAAGTCCAAATTTCTTGATCAGGTCCTTTGTGTACTTTGCTTGATTGAGGAAGATGCCTTCAGCACATTGTTTAATTTGTAGCCTAAGGAATAATGTTAATTCTCCCATCATGCTCATCTCAAATTTGCTTTTCATTAGCTTCTCAAATCGCTTACACAACAATTCATTAGTAGAACCAAAAATAATATCATCTACATATATTTGAACTAATAAAGTATGATCATGATATTTAGCAATGAATAGAGTTGTGTCAATCTTACCACGCTTGAAGCCTTTCTCTAAGATAAATTTAGATAGAGTATCATACCATGCACATGGAGCTTGTTTGAGTCCATATAAAGCTTTACGGAGTTTGTAGACATGATTTGGAAATTTGGGGTCTTCAAATCCGGGCGGTTGAGCAACAAAGACTGTTTCTTGAAGTTCACCGTTGAGGAATGCACTCTTCACATCCATTTGATATAACTTGAATCTTTTGAAAGAGGCATAAGCTAAAAATATCCTTATAGCTTCAAGTCTTGCAACGGGGGCAAAAGTTTCATCATAATCAATGCCTTCTTCTTGTCTGTATCCTTGTGAAACCAACCTAGCTTTGTTCCTTGTGATGCTTCCATTCTCATCCATCTTGTTTCGGAACACCCACTTTGTACCAATCACTCCTTGATCTTGAGGCCTTGGAACTAAGGTCCAAACTTTACATCTTTCAAATTGGTTGAGCTCTTCTTGCATAGCAACAACCCAACTTGAGTCTTGGAGTGCTTCATCAACTTTCTTGGGTTCAACTTGAGATATAAATGCGGTAAGTGCATCATAGTTTGATCTTCTTGTTCGAACACCAGAATGCAAATCACCAATGATATTCTGAATTGGGTGATCTCTAACCTCACGAACTTCTTGAGGTATATCTGGTTGAGTTGATGGTGGTTGTAAATCTTTTAGTGGTACATCATTTGTGCCATCCCAATCATAAGTAATTTGAGGGATAGGTTCTTCCACATTGATGGGTATTTCAACTTCAACTCCATTTGAGGTAGCAGCAGATGTGGTAGTTTCTGGTGCTTTATATGAGGTAGATGGAGGTGCAGTTGAGGTAGATGGGTTTCCTTGAGTTGATTGATTTTGTGGTTGAGTTGTACCTGTCTCATTAAGCTCAACAAAATCATCAGCAACATTTGGAGCCATGTGTGGCTCAAGAAGAGAGTGTTCATCAAAAGTAACATGGACAGATTCAACTATCTTAAGAGTGGTTTTATTAAATACACGAAAAGCTTTTGAGTGTTTAGCATACCCAATAAATATACCTTCATCGTCCTTAGGAGAAAATTTACCTCGATGTTCTTTACCGTTGTAGAGTATGAAGCATTTGCATCCAAATATCTTAAAGTATGCTATGTTGGGGGTTCTTCCTCTCCAAAGTTCATAAGGAGTTTTGTTGTAGGTCTTGTTGACGAGGGATCTATTTTGAGTGAAGCATGCTGTGTTGACTGCTTCAGCCCAAAAGTATTGAGGTAGCTTTGCTTCAGTAATTATTGTCTTTCCAGCCTCTATCAACGTTCCGTTCTTCCTTTCCACAACACCATTTTGTTGAGGAACTCCAGCAGCAGAGATGTTATGGTCAATACCATGGTCATCACAGTACTGAGCTACACCGTTGTTCTTGAATTCTGTACCGTTGTCGGATCGAACACTGACGATGTCATCTTCCTTTTGTGTTTGGAGTTGTCTAAAGAGTGCGGTCAAAATGTCATAACAATCATCTTTGGAGCTCATCATCTCGACCCACGTATATCTTGAGTAGTCATCTACCACAACTAAGGTATATCTATTTCCTCCAATACTTGCGGTAGTAACAGGTCCAAACAAATCCATATGTAGCAGCTGCAAACATCTTGAAGTTGAAGGTGTCGTCTTGCTGGAGAAGGACGCCTTTGGTTGTTTGCCTAGTTGACATGCTGTGCACTTCTCATCGTGGTGATCAGCTACTTTGGGTAGACCACGAACTAGATTTTCTCTTCCAATCTTGGATAGATACTTGAAGTTTAAGTGGCTTAGTCTTTTGTGCCACAGCCAACTATTTTCGCTAACATTCTTTGCTACAAAATAGAGATTAGAAGAAATGCAAGATGAAGTAAAATCAACAATATAAACATTTTTCTTACGAATCCCTTTAAGCAAGGTGACGCCGAATGTGCCATCTTTGATGAGACAGAAATTTGAAGTGAAGTGGCATTGCAATCCTTTGTCACAGAACTGAGATATTGAGAGTAAATTGTGTTGTAGACCAATAACTAGAGAGACTTCTTGGATGGTGATTTTTCTTTTTCGAATGACTCCATATCCTACAGTCTTTCCTTTGTTATTATCTCCGAAGGTTACTGATGGCCCTTTTTCTTCACGGACATCTTCCAATAAATTGATATCTCCGGTCATGTGCCTTGAGCAGCCACTATCGAGATACCATAAACTTGATTTATCCTTGAAGTGTCCAGCCATTAAGCAGAGGACCTATAAAATAGACATTTAAGAACAAGGTCCCCTTTTTATTCTTTTGGGTCCAAAGGGTTAGCAACTTTTGACAACCCACACTTGCCTCACAGAAGGAGGGTTACTCTTTCTGGGATTGGGTGTGAATCTCAAAAGACATTCAGCAGCCTTGTGACCATAACCATCACACACAGAACAATGGTGGAAGCCACCCAACTAAGGGTTAACAAACTTCGTTGAAGTCTTGAGCATAACATCATTTACTGGTATGGATGAGGTCGCCTTTACAAAGTTCATCCACTTGAACTTTGCCGTCTTGCCACTGCCCACGGTCGTTGGTTTCCTTACGGTAGCCAACTTCCTTGGTGCGGTCGACTGACCTCGCGGTAAGTACATGCGGTCGGGAGACTTAGCAACCTTGCTGGTGCTTGCCGCAGCAGCAAGTTCATCCATGGCAATACCTTTCAACTTTGCCTTGCCAGTTTGTTTCTTAGGGTAGACATAATTAAACTCTAGTTTCTTCTTTGGTTCTTGTCCTACACCCTTTGAAACATGATGTTTAGCCTTCGACTCTTCCAAAGTTTGCTGGGTAAATTTCTCATCTCTTTCACAACAAGATGCACATTTAAAGTTGTCACTAGTTTGAAATCCCAAGCCTTCCTTATCACCACTAGACTTTTGGGATTCTAAGATTTGTTCCATAGTGACACGTGAATTGGTCCACTCATTAGTAATCCTTTTAAGATCATTTATCTCAGCAACCAATTCATCGTTTTTAACCTTAAATATGGCATTTTGTTCTTCTAAGAAACGGTTTCGATCAGTAAGAGGAGTCATACTCTTGATCTGCTCCTTAAGGAGGGTGAGTTCAGATCTTAATAGAGATTTCTCCGTCTTAAGCTGGGAAATTTCTTCAGTTGAAAGTGCTAAAGCTTCCTTCATGCCAGAGAATTTACTAATTACCTGTTCAGCTTTTGCAAACATCTTTTCTTGTTCATCGGGGGAAATGTCAAACTTGACTTGAGGTGTGGTAGACAGAACTTCCTTCACTTTGGGGTTTAGTAGAGCCTTCTTTTCTGCACTCACATCACATCTTGAAAATAGAAGATCACCATTCCTTTGAACTGGAGTTAGGAATCCTTTGTCAGCAAGTTCATCAGCCGTGTAACTCTTCCGTTTGGGTTTCACATTGTATATGAATTGATTGTCATCCTCATCATCGGAACGAACGACCAAACAGATGTGACCTTCTTCAGAATCCTCATCACTTTCATCAGAATCTGACTCTATCCAGGTAGCTAACTCTTTTGTGGTAGAGTCCTCTTCAGCAACCATCCCCTTTTGCTTTGAGTATCTTGGAGTGAAGTTGCTTTTCTTCTTCATATACTCATACTTGGGAATTGGGCATTCTGATGCGAAATGACCGGGTTTCCTGCAATTAAAACAAACGAGATCCTCTTTCTTCTTTGAGAAGTTGGAGTATTCTTTCTTACTTGTTGAGTTGTTCCTTGAGAACCTTGTTGGAGTTTTGCTTGATGATCCGGGTCTTGCTGTCTTTCTGAACTTTTGGAATCTTTTCACGAACATAGCAAAGTCATCATCATCCATATCAAGTAAATCTGATGTGGAGATTTTTGGATCTTCTTCCTCGATCACTTCTTCCTTTTGAGCAACCAACGATAAGCTCTTTGTTTTTCCTTCCATTTCAGCAATGTTGTTAAGCTTGATATCAAAGACCTTGAGGTTGGCATAGAGGCTTCTGAGAGACATGTCATCTAGTAGCTTGGTATCTTCAAGAGTGTTTCCTTTGTGTAGATATTGCGAACCAAGAGCGGTAAGAAAATTAACATTGATTTCTTTCTTGGTAAGCTTCTTTCCGAGTGCTGTATAAGTACTCACGATCTCACAATAACGATCATAAGTGGCTCTTAGTGATTCACCGGGGATCTTAGCAAAGTTGTTGAATCTTCTTTGAATTGCAAACTTTTTGCTTTCCTTGCAAGCTTGATCTCCTTCGATGTAATCTTCAATTGCATCCCAAAGTTCTTTTGCAGTAGAGCATTCCATGATCTGTCGACGCTGTGACGTACTCAAGGTACTTAAAAGTATGCTTTTTGCTTTCACATCCATTCCAACCAGTCGTTTCTCTTCATCGGTCCATTCAGCTTTTGGTTTCTTGATAGTCGGATTTGCACCATTGGTTTCTGGATCTGGATTAGCTTTCATTGGGAAGTATGGTCCAATGGTGAGACAATCACCAAGTTGATCGTCCATGGAGTAGAACTGAGTTAGAATGCTGTGCTTCCATACGTCAAAATTATCTTCGTCGAACGCTGGAACGTGAGTGAAGTTAACCGTTGCCATAGTTTTCTGACTTGCCATTTTGAATCGGCACCCAAGCTGTTAAGCTTGAAAAACAGAAGTTTTATAAAGGTGTTAGCTCTGATACCACTTGTTGGTCCCAAAGACACAACAAGGGTATGAAAGGAGGCTAGAGGGGGGGTGAATAGCCTACTTAAAATTTCAACCCTTTTTCAAAATTCAACCAAGTTCTTACAATCTTGAGTTTTGCGGTCAAGTAATAAACCGTGCGGTCAAGATGTAAAATGCACAGCGGAAGTTTTCGATAGAAATAAGGTAAGGTTGTTTTGATGAAAATTTCTAACTGAGTTCTTTCTCACGGTCAGGTAGTTCCGGTCAAGAAAGATGCGGTCAAGGATGTGCGGTCAGAGATTTGCGGTTAGATGGTTGAGAGGTTGAAAGTTGTTGTCTTAGAAGTTTTGGCAAAAGATAAGTTAGTCAGATTTTAACTTAGGCAATGTGGAGAAAAAACAAACACAATTCACAATACGTTTGAATATCTGAAAGATCAAACACTAAACGACAAATAAAATTAATATGAACAATAAAGAACAAGATGAACAATACTTGAAAATAAATTTGCAGAAAGTAAAATGACACAAGTATTTGGAAATGTTCGATCTGTTAAAAGATCTACGTCCTTTACCAAGATGGTCAGTCTTGGATTTTGAATGGAGGTATATATTGATTCTTGAGTGTACAGATTACAGAGATGAAGCTTTGAATCAACACCTACTTTCTATGAAGAATAAATCCTAGACTTAGACCAGTGTATCCCTTTTAATGCAATCTATGTGATTGATCAATTGGGGTGAGTGCGTGTGTAAGAATCAGAATCTCTTTAAAATCTAAGTGATTGTAGAGCCTAATGAATCTTAAGTGTTTCAAGGCTTGAGATGACTTGTTTGTTGCTGGAGATCTTTGAAGGTTTAAAGGTGAGTTCTTTGAAGATTCAAAGGATTCTGGAAATATTGAGTATTATCTTCAATCACCAAGTATTTCAACAGCAATTTCTCTCTTAGAATCTCAGCACTCTTCAATGAAGAACTTAAGGGATATTTATAGCCTTGAATGAGAAAATAGCTGTTGGATTTACTTGGGCTCCAAGTTGAAGGACAATGAGCTGTTGAATTCTGATTGGAGCTCATTCTGAGTTTATCCCTTTTTGCAGATAAGAGGTGGTCCCACTAAGATGAATTCAAATTTGAATTGCTTGGGGCCCAAGTTCTGCAACGTTCTAAACTAACCATAGTTTGACCATTGTTAAGTTTGAACAAACTTGGGTTCCAACTTCATCATTTGCGGTCAAGGCCTCACGGTCGAGTGGCTTGCGGTCGAGGGGTCAAATGTGACCTTGTCAAGATATGCCACAAAGCTTCACGGTCACTGACTTCCGGTCAAGTGATTCACGGTCAAGTGGTCTTCCACGGTCAGGTGGTCTACCACGGTTAAGTGAATTCACGGTTAAGGTCTTGACCACTAAAATTCCAGACTTGGCAAATTTTCAGCCTATCAATCTAAAGCCTATACTATCAAAATGGACTATTCTAAAAATGAAGTTTTAACACTTCTTACAATATATCCTAAAGTCCACAAAAGATAAAATTAGGTTATGGGATCAATCAAATCTAGGTAATAGGAGTGGTTTATAATAAGCATACCCAACAATGAGCTTCAATGTGGTGGGCATTTTAGTGATCAAAAGACTGCTAGAAAAATTGTCCAAGACGGTTTGTATTGGCCTACCATATTTAGGGATGCATATGAGTTCAGTAAGAGGTGTGATAGATGCCAGAAGACTGGTGGCATAGGTCAAAAAGATGAGATGCCCCAACACTTTAATTTAGTTGTTGATATATTTGATGTGTGGGGCATTGATTTTATGGGTCCGTTTCCCCCATCCCATGGTTTTATGTATATATTGGTTGCGGTGGATTATGTGTCAAAGTGGGTGGAGGCTATTGCCACCCGGACTAACGATCCTAACGTGGTTTCCAAGTTTGTTTGTGATAATATCTTTAGCAGGTATGGAGTGCCACGGGAAATCATAAGTGATCAAGGAACACATTTCACCAACCGAATGTTCAACAATGAGTCCTTTCTGAATTGTATATGGGAAGGAATGCCATTTACCGGTTGAGATGGAGCACAAGGCATTTTGGGCAGTGAAAGAGTTGAATATGGACATGGATGCCGCGGTCGAGAAGAGATTGCTCACTTTGAATGAACTTGCGAGTTGAGGCAAGATAGTTATGAGAGTGCCAAACTGTATAATGAGAGAACTAAAAGATACCATGACAAGCATTTGAAGCCAAAATACTTGAGGCCGGGTATGAAAGTTCTTCTTTTCAACTCTCGTTTGAGACTATTTCCGGGTAAACTGCGTTGCAAGTGGACGGGGCCATTCGAGTTGTGAAAGTATTCCCCCATGGAGCAGTTGAGCTTAAGAATTTGGAAACGGGGAATTTGTTCAAAGTCAATGGACACCAGGTGAAACCTTATTATGGTTGGGAGGCAACCCAACCAGGTATCTTTTATTTTTGTTCTTTTTATTTCAGTAGATCATCATTCTCAACTTAGGAGCATGCTTGATTTTGTGTGATGCAATGAGGGCATATCATGTTCTAAGTGTGGGGGTGGTGGTATTCATAAAGCTCTTCATAAAAAAAAAATATTATCATCTTCGTGTCTTTTATTTCTGGGTCGGTTCGAACTACGGTGACCTGAGCCCCTTATTGTCCTAAAGGGAACGTAGGCAACGAAAGTGCGGTAAAAAAGTTTGTCCGTGTCATCCGTCATGGATCTCTCTGAGTTTGTGGGTTTACAGGGGAGTGTAAATAGTTGTCACCCTCCAAAAAGATTTTCATTTTTTTTTATGTTATGTTAATTAGTTATTTTGCTTGAAGAGGTATTACACTTTGGGTATGTGTTGTGGTGATGTGTAGATGAAGAGTACCTACTAAGACCAGAAGCCACAGAGTCTAAATCCAGAAACAAAAAGCAAATTAGCTGGGGCAGAGGTTCTAGGCGGTCGCTCAGAAAATTACACGCGGTCGCCCAAAATGATGAAAAATGGCCTACAAATTCTCAGAAGCTTTAGGCGGCACATGGTGATTTTGGACGGTCGCACATATTCCTGGCAGTGAGATCTGACCTTAGTCAAAAGAGGGGAAAATCGGGTTTTTACCCAAAATTACCACATTCAAACTCTTCCCCTCTATTTCTCTCTCTAAAGAACCGAAACCCTACCTCCATCTCTCTAAAAATCCCCCATCCAAACACCAAAATCACTCTCTTTAACCCATTAAACCATCATCCTCACCACTCATAGTCCCTAAAACTCCAAGTTTTCAACCCAAAACCCCATTAAATCCGGTGATTTGAAGTTGTTGGGTGAAAGTGCAAAAAAGGAAGAAATTGAAGATTTGGGCACTAGGGGTGAAGAATTTGGGTGTGCTACAGAAGGGAAAAGTGTTTACAAAAGAGAGGGCATTCTTCCCAGTCATCTCTCTCATCTCCGGTCAACTCCGGTCAACTTTCCGGCGATCCGGTCAAGTAAGAGTTACGTTTTACAGAATTTTGTGCTTGTTTCTTGTGTGTGATAATGCCTTGTAGACTAGATCGTGGTATACGGAATGAGCCTATCCCCCAAGAATTGATAGAACCCCCGCTTGATAGAGATCGGTTTGTGGGACCCCGAGCTGAAAAGTTTTACTTGGATTATAATCATCGACTGTTGAATGTTGAAAAGGAATTCCAGTATAAGGGGATGGGGTTAGATGAAATTTTTGAAGACTATGGTTGGAAGAAAATTGCAAAACGACCGGCGAATAAGGGGGTGGAGAAATATATGAAAGAATTTTACGCTAATGCTTATGAGAATGGGAACACGAGCATTTATTCATATGTGAGGGGGACAAGGTTTGAATATTCTAGTGAGGCTATTAACCGCTTTTATGCCATAACATCTGATGTATCTCAATTACAGAGGTTTGAGTGTGCATATGATGAGCTGGTTAAAGAGATAAATAGAAAGGTAGAAAGGAGACGCCATTATCAATTGTTATCTCTATCATTTCCAGAGTTCAACCCAGAGCAGGTGAAGAGCGATGTAAACATGAAGGCTAGGAGTTTGGAATTGAGGAGGAGGGCGTTGCATAGGTTCATTTGTGAGAGAATCTTACCAACAACTCATTACAATGATGTTCACTGGACACGGGCAGCTTTGATGAAAATTGTCTTGACTGGAGGAAGGATTAACACTGGAGAGATCATATATAATGCGATTCATTATACCATCGGGAATATTGGGAAGGCAAACTATAATTTTCCCCTTTTAATAACTGTGTTGATTTCAAGAGCGGGGGTGGATTTGACTGGAGTACCTAGAGACTTATCGCCAGGGGCGCCCATTACCCTTGAGACCATCACAACACACTCACACCCAGTTAGAGCTGTCAATACGGGCTGACGGGGTGGGTTGGGCCTAACCCACCACAGCCCACCTTCAAACAGGGAGGGGCGGGCTGGCCCAAATTCTTGGCGGGCTGAGAAAATGCCAACCCAACCCACCCTAGGTTAGTGGGCCAGGCGGGCCAAGAGCCCAAGACTACAATTTGTCCACAACTATTACACAATCCCCACTGCCCACCAACAGTCACCACCATTGACCACCGCCACCAACCACCACCATTGACCACCACCGATAATCACCGCCGACCACCACCAATAATCACCGCCGACCACCACCAGTCACCACCGCCTGACCACATTCGTAGCACCAGCCACCACCATTCTCTGTCCCTTTTTGTAAAGTGTAATAAAAAAAAAAACATCAACCTTAGACCCACCAAAAGATCAAGATTTGTGTTCAACCCACATAAGCACACAACAATACCCAGATCTGTTTCAACAAATGCGCACAAACACACAAAAATTATTCAAGATCTGTGTTTATGAAATCAGATCTGGTTCCAATTTGAAACACACACACAGATCTGAACAAACACACACAGATCTGAGGCGGAGGATGAAGGTGGTGGATATAAAGAAAAGGAGAGGAAGAAGAGAAGAATAAGAGGGGAAGAAGAAAGAGATGAGCAGCGGCGGTGGCGGAGGGCGGTGACGCAGGCGGAGGCGGAGGATGAAGGTGGTGGTGGAGAGCAGTGAACTGGTGGTGGTTTCTAAAGAGATTGGTGGTGGTTTCTAGAGAGAGAAAGCTCTGGCTTCTCACTAGAATATAAAGAGTGGATGAAAACTGAAAAGAGGGGAGGGGGTTTTGTTTGAGGGAAAATCCAAAAAAAAAAAGAAAAAAAGAAAAAGAAGGTGGGTTGGCCCGCCCCGGCCCGCACCAAACCCGTTTGGCCCGTGACCCAAATGGGCTAGCCCAAAATGGCCCACTTGTATTTGGGTTGGTATATTTAAGGCCAAACCCACCCTTATTCCATGGCGGGCCAGGCCAGCCAAACGGGCTCATCCCAAATTGACGGCTCTATACCCAGTAGCAGCTGGAGAGGGAACCTCTAGGGGGCTCAGTCACGAGATGAGGCTGATGATGAGACCGAGTATGAGGCACCAGATGAGATACGTCTGGATGAGCCTACGTGGTATATGGGAGGTATGATTGAGAACCTGCAAGAAGAAATTCAAGGAATGAGAGTTGATATGGATAATCTGAGACAGTGGAGAGGGGGACAGGATAATACTTTGATGGGGATTTAGAGGAGATGCAGCAGCGTCAGAATGAGTTGCATCAGAGGCAGATAGCTGAGTTTGAGGAGGCACAGGCATGGAGACAGCAGCAGTCAAGAGAGACGACTCAGCAGGGACAGATGTTTCAGATGATTTGGGGGCGGGTGGCACCTCCACCGCCATCATTTAGTGACCCGATGCAGTGGCAGGGTGGTGGCGACCACCAGTTCCGCCCACCTTTTCCTAGGATGGTTGGAGGTATTCCTAACCCTTATTCTTTTTGCACTATTTTTATGCATTTGGGACAATGCTTTGTTTAAATGAGGGGGTGTAGGGGTACCGTTTATGAGTAGTTGTACATTGTTGTATCAAAAAAAAAAAAAGAAAAAAGAAAAAGAAGAGGGGCTAGGTGAAAACCCGAAAGGGCGCCTAGGCAAAAGGTGAGATATTGAGTGAATTAAATTGTTTTCACCAAGCGTGGCGTCCTAAGGGAGGTTCGGAGAATTGGGTAGGATTAATTGTGGAGAAGGAGGATTGGTTAGAGGAGATAGGATAGAAAATCCTCATCTTTCTTTCGGAAGTAATAAGGGGCGTCGGAGAATATTTTTGCATGAGGTAAATCTTTGTTAGACATTTCACTCTAACATTGATTTCTTTTTAGTGTGAGATAAGCGTGGGGAAAACCTAGGATGTTGTTAGTTCCCCCTAGCTTTTGAGTGTGTGACCAGAGTCGGATGTGATTATCAATGTTTTTGGTGTTGCCATCGACTCTGGGTCATTGATTTTTTTTAGGAGATATAAGGAGTGGAGTATTGTATACTCCGGATATGACTTTGACGGGGATTTAGAGGAGTTTAGGAATCATTTTCCCTCATGCTACGCTTGATAGACCGGTACTTAGGAGTGAGGTTAGGAATATTACTCAGGGGCGAGTAATGGTCTAAGCGTGGGGGAATTTAATGGATTGTATTTTACTCTATATCATCTCCATATTTCTGGTGCTTTATATTAGATTTTTGATGTAATTTAGACAAGGTTGATGTAATTTTGAATTTATTATGTAATGGGTAAATTTGTGGGAAAACATTGTCTTTAGAGTGATTTCTTTAAGTAATGTTACGATGTTCCTACAAAGATCGGTACGTGCTCAAGGTCAACAGTCAAAATCAAGGGCAAATGAAGTCAAGCAAGTCAAGGGAAGGATCGGAGCGAGGAGAAAGAAGGAAGAAGAGAAGATGAGTAGCAGTCCAGGAAAGTGGGTGGTCGCCCAAGATTACCTAGGCGGCCGCACATAATGAAGATTCAAAGCCCAGATTCCTTCCAGCATACATGGGCGGTCGCACAAGACTTTTATGGGCGACCGCACATGCTAGTCGGGAGGGAATTTTCCAGTTTCCTTATTTCACTAGGATTTTGAGTATTTTCCTTATTGAAAAACCTAGGAGACCCTAGGTTAAATAGGGGATAAACCCAGCAGCCGTTTTTATGTTAGGTTTTACCTCTGCTTAGCGTGTAAACAAGATTGAAGTCTTTTCTTTTCAAGATTCAAGATTCAGGTTTTATGTTCTTAATTTTATTACTCGTGTTCATTATGTTGAATATAAGTAGCTAAGTTCTTAATTCATGGGTTGGATGTAAAACATTATCTAGTTCTATGTTATAAACGTTTTTATTCATATTGATTTCATTCTAGTTGTTCAAAGTATTTTAATCAAGTTTCTAGGGTTTCAATAATTGAATTAGTCATTATTGGCCTTTTTAACAATCTAGGGTTTTAACTCCGCCATTGATTTGGGGATTAAAGCGTAGACCAATGCTTTGATTAATACGTCTATTTGATGCCGTGATAGAATTCAAATGGGTGTAGGTTTATTTGTTCTGTAGAACGTAATAATTCTTTAAATAATTACATGGACTTGATTTGCGAAGTATGATTAGATAAAGTGAAACATATTACAATCCGGCCGCCTCACCGTCCCAATCTTTGCAAGAAGTGAACGAACCCTGGAATGGAATCAATAACTTTATTTCAAAATAACATAGAATGATGATAGTGTGAAATCCAACACGTGAATCTCTTTAATCTGTTTACACGATCTTTGTTTTGTTAATTTAGTATTTAATTTCAGTCTTTAGTTAAGAAAATCAAATCAAATCAAAACAAAACCCCTGGTTATTTTTACACTAATTGAATACACTTATGTTTCACCCAAGTCCCTGTGGTTCGACCCTTACTTTTGTACGCTGCTGCTTCGGCACTTGTACACTTGCAAGGTTTTTATTACAGTGGGATTTTTCTCATCAACTATATACATGGGTCTGCACAAAATCTTGCGTAAAACGCGTTTTACGAAACGCTTAGGAAAAACGTGCGGTGGCTTTTTTGTAAATAGTCGGAACTTCTCGAACGGTTCTGGATATCAATATAAAGCCTTCTAGATATGAGATTTGATAGCGAGAAGCTTTGAAAGTGATAGCCAGAAAGGGTTCTGGATATCAATAACAAGCCTTCTGGATATGATTTTCAAGCACATTTGAAAAAGGTCATGGCCAATAAACTTTCTGAATATCAAGTTCAAAAGGTTCTGGATATATATAATAGGGTTAATGACAATTTAGGGCCTGAACTCCAGGGGGTGCGTCTAAAAGGGACCTCGGTTTTTTTCCCGCTAGATCAGGGCTCAATATCTAAATTTTTCGCCAGATAAGGGCTTTTTGACGAAAATCGTTAGAAAAGTCAGTTAAGTGCCATGTGCATGGCACGTGATCGACTAAATGGATGGATTTGTAATGATATTAGTTAGTAAGGGTTTTAGTGAAATTCTTGAAACTCAAAAGGTTTAAAAATGAAATAAATATTTTTTCTAGAAAGATAATCCTTTTTCTAAATAATCAAGTATATAATAAAATAAGTAATTATCATATATAAATTAAATTTATTAAAAAAATCAAAATTATTAAACAAAGAGTTGGTTTTGTGAAAAACGTGTTTTACCCTAAAGATAGAAAAACGTGTTTTTCCAGAAAAATGCCAGTGTTAATATCAAAAACTGCCAGGCTTGGCCAATTGCACTCATAAAACATAGACACTGGTACTTTCATAAGTGCCAGTGTTAGTGTTAAAAAGTGTCAGGCACATACACGGGCACTTTTTTAGCACTGACACTAGCAGTATGAAAAGTGTCAGTGTCTTTGTTAATGTGTCAGTGTAATATCACTGACACTTCTTATAACTAACACTGGCAGTTATGATAACTTCCAGTTTATTACAAAAATTTCACCGTGTGCGTTGAAACAACTTCCAGTTTATTACAAAAATGCCACCGCCTCATTTAAAAAACACGCTTTACCCTAAGATTAGGGTAAAACGCGTTTTTTACTAGTTTTTCACTTAAACAAATTAATCTAATAGCTATATTAAATATAATAGGATTTAGATTATTTTCTAAAGAATAAATTTAAAATAAATAAAATTATAAATAAATTTAAATTTTATTCTATGAACATAATAAATTACTTTTTACATTCACCAAATTTAAAACAACATAAAGTAATTATCACTATTTACAATGGAAAGATTTTATTACTTTTTTATTAGTAGGACCCACTCGAAATAAGACATCCCAAAATGAAAAGCTTTTATTACTTTTTTATTAGTAAGACCCACTTGTCATACTCACAACTTATTTTCATTTATTATTCTCCACCGACTTTCTCTCTCCTTCATAGTCACAGCACATACTTTTCAAACAACTTTTTATAATAAAATATTATTATTCCTTAATCCCCGTGTCGGTCCAAGAATCCTATTTCGGATGGGACGGAGGGAGTATTATAGATACTTAATATTATTATACAACATTTTAAAAAAATAGACTTATTAAAATATATAAAAAAAATCCACATTCTTATTTAAAAGGATTAATTACAATTTAATAGAAACTTTAACAAAGTAAATTATTATTTATTTATTTTTTTTAAAAAAAAGAAACCCAGCAAGAATAGTAAGCCTCCATAGAAAAATTTATTGCTCCTTCCCCTTCGTCTTTCCTTTTTCCGGCCACTCCATGCCGCTACTGTCCTCACCTCTTGTTCCTTCTTTTCTCTCTAGCAAACTAAAACTTCAGTAAAAGAAAGACAAAAAACCCAGCAAACTATAACCCCCTTTCTACATCCTCTGGTTCATTGAATCAGCACGTTCACTGACCGGCGCCGGAATTGAACATGATAGAGAGGTGCTTGGATAATCTGACACCTTTCATACTTACCCAGTTCTTCGTGCACGAATTTCTTCATTTAGAAATGAAGTTCGTCAATTTAGGTGTCTTGATTTGATTTTGGGTCTTTGGCTTTGATTTGATTTCAAATGGTTGGTGGGTGTTGGGTTTAGTGAATCCTATAAGTGATGGTGGCAGAGGGACGGTGGCGGTTGGCGTAAGGAGGAGCATAGGTGTAGGTGGAAAGGAAGAAGGCGTTGGGGTGGTGGTTGGAGAGGATGGTGTGGCCGAGGGGATGTTGAATCTGGGTTGGATTTTAGGGGTTAGGGTTGGGGATGAAGATGGGGATGGTGGTGGGGTGTAATATTTGGAGAGAGTGATTTTTCAATTTCACCCATTATCTCCAAACTCTTTCATTTGACCCCTCAATAGTTACTATAAACTTGAACTAACGAATTCATTGATCACGTGCCATGCATATGGCACTTAACTGACTATTCTAACGATTTCTGTCAAAAAGCCCTTAACTGGCGAAAAATTTAGATATTGAGCCTTGATCTAGCGGAAAAAAAACCGAGGCACCTTTTAGACGCACCCCCATGGAGTTCAGGCCCTAAATTGTCATTAACCCTAGATAATATAGTCTTCTGGATATAATTTATAAAGCATCTCCAGTGAGAAAAAAAAACTGAAAAGAACCTTTGAGACTGATATCCAAAACCTTAGAGACAGATAGCTAGAACCTTTAAAAGTGATAGCCGAAAGGTTTTTTTTTTAAAAAAATAAAATAAAATAAAAATTGAAGAGCAGTTGCTGTGTTAGTAGATAGCCAGAAACAATGTTTAGGATGACCAGTTGGTTTGTTACGAAGATCCAGCAAGTGTGTTGAGGAGCGCCAGATCATTATGAAAAACACGTTTTTCCTAATCGCTAGGAAAAACGCGTTTTACAGGAGACTAACTCATAGTCTATACATATAGTCAAATATTTATGAGTGTTATTAATCATTGTGTTGAGTGGCCATTATATTATTTTATCAAAATTATTGATGATTATTATTGATATTACTTTCCATGTCTTTTATAGGTCAAATGTAATTGATTTCAAGAACTTATGCTCTAGTTTGTTATTTATGGCATTTCAACCGAAGTCTTGAGCCTTAACCGCTTGCCCTAATGACAACAATTTTTGTAGATCTGCGGGTGACATAATGGTCTATTCATGAGGGAGATAAATTTTCCTCCCATTGCTCGCAGTATGGTATATGGTTCGGGATAAAATAGTGATAACGAACAGGCGAGGCGAGCCCTAGCCATAGAAAGATTACTAAGATTACCCCTTTCTGCCAATCACTTTGAAGGTGTGCCTAAGAAGTATTGGGGAACGATTCGGGAGGGTACTGGTATTTACGGCAGTGACGATTCCGACGATGATATTGAAAGCAAGGATGATTTGTAACTAAGAAGCATGTGTCTAAGAAGTACTCCCTCCGTCTCATAACAATGTGCACACTTTTAAGTGTGCACACAAATTATTGTTATTTTTATTATTTTTTTGCTGGGCAACAAAATTTATTAATAGATCATGAGGTTAATAGATGATTGGGGCTTTGGCACATGGGATCTTTAAACCAAGCTTGCCTAGCCAAAACAGCATGGAGAATCTTCTCAAATCCGGGAAGTCTGTTAAGCTCCGCTATCAAGTATAAGTATCATCAAAACAGCTCTTTCCTGGACGCTAGAAACTCTCAATAAGGGTCCTGGGGTTGGAAAAGTATATCCTAAGGAAAAGATCTAATAAAGAAGAACATTCACTGGAGAGTGAAAAGTGGCCTCACCATTCAAGCCCTCAAAGATAACTGGATCCCAAATTGTCCAGACTTCACATCCAACACCTCTTTACAAACTAGCATCCCAAACCTCCTCGTGGCTGATCTGATAAACAGGAATACAAACTCTTGGAAAACTCCTTTGATAAAACAACTCTACCCCCCCTCCCCCCCGTACATAGCAGAGTCTATCCTTTCATCATACATTCCTTCTCAAGAACAAGATGATCAGTATGGTCGTTCACCACTCATGGCATCTACACAATCAAGTCTGGATATTACAAGAGCCTGGCAAATCACAAAGACATAGAAGGTCTCCTACATGCCCCTTCACCCCCGGAACACCAAAAAATGGGGAGGACTTTGTGGAACTCTCCGCTGGAACCAAAACACAAAATCTTCATGTGGAGATTGCTCAATAACACTCTACCCACAAATCAGTAGCTTGCTAGGAGGAATTGTGCACCATCCCCTCTCTGTCCAAATTGCTCTACGCATGATGAATCACCACTCCATCTCTTTTTCACGTGTTGGTATGCGCAAAAAATTTGGATAACATCACCTATTCCTCCCCCTCCAACTCCCGTGGACAATCCAACTTCCACACTATCTAATTGGTTAGCTCAGTGGATTAATTTTAAGCTGGAACCAGAAGATCTATACCTTCTGATTTACATTTGCTGGGAAATATGGCTAATCAGAAACAAAGATATTTTTCACCTATCATCCCATGAGATAGACAGTATCATCCCCCGAGCTATGGCACATATTAAAAGACTAAAAAGGAACCAGAGGGACATACTGCAACAAAAAGCGAAAGAAAGAGACTCACGTACTACGGTGACTTCAAGAAACCAGAACAATCTGTCTTCAGAACGGAGTCTAAATTCAATGACCAAGACTCTGGAAGACTACCTCAAAAACTCGGAACCACGAAATAGCCTTGTTCTCATAACAGATGGTGGATGGAAGAAGGGATCGCCCTGGGCAGGTATTGGATGGGAATTATGGGATGCGACAAGTGGAAGGCTAGCCATAGAAAGTTCATCTCATAAAACGAGCTCGAGCATCCACACAGAATGCCTAGCAATTCTAAAAGGGCTTGATTGGGCAGAGAAACACAACTTCAAAAGGATTGAACTTCTCACGGACTCTCAGTTAGCAAGATCCTACATCAGCAATCAATTAATTCCACCATCGAGTCTTGATCTGCTTATCCAAGATATAAAATCTTTAATTGAGAAATTTATTATATTCAGTATTTGTAAAGTGGACAGAAAGACTGTCCACTATGCTCACATGAATGCTAGTTTCGCTAGAAAAATGTACCTTAATTTTGTAGGTATTGAGCCTATTTTCTTGACAATTAATATAAATATCGTTTACCTTAAAAAAAAAAAAAAATAGATGATGAGGGAACATATTACAACCATGAGAAACAAGAGACGATCAATGACTCACAACCACAATAATACAAGGAGGGAATAGTATTGGGTATTTTATTGTGAGTATGAAAAATGAGGTAGAAGAGAGAAAGTAAATTAGAGAATAGTAGTGGATAATTATTGTGAGTATGACAAGTGTGTCCCACTGAATAAAAAAAAATCCATTTTAAAAAATTGTGACTTATTAATGAAACGCCCAAAATGAAAGTTTGTATGCATTGTTTGTTATGAGACGGAGGGACTAAATGTTATAAAGGCCAAGTAATGACTAGGAGATGTTTGACCACTTTTTTTGTCGTGGCTTATTTACTGTGTTCATGTTGTGTTTAGAAGGATCAATGTCCCCAAGTAGGTTTTTACCTTTTTTTGGTTCATGTTCAAGGTTTTTTAACTTTTAACCAGGAAGTTGGTTTTCATGTATATGTAATAAATATGGGTATTCTCTTAATGAATCATGTTTAATAATTGCCTATTGTTCTCTCTCCACAAAGGATGTGTGTTTTCAAACAAACCCAAGCAATCTAAAATCATTAAAACACCATACTAAAAAAAACTTGAAGCGTACGCTGCACTAAGGCTTCGTTTTTCTCACGTAAACGACTTCCGGAAAATGTTTTCTAGAAAATAACATAAACATGTTTTCGGTTGTCTCCAATCTGGGAAGTAACAAAACAAAACATAACCTTTCACCCTCATTAACATCCAATTAATATATGAAAGTAAACCTCAACGATAGTTACAAAAATCTTGAAATGACATTCTGGGTATGCATCTACCTGAAGTGTACTCTAACTAATTCAAATTTCCTCGGGTGTAAAAAAACTTCGGTCAACTTAAAAACAAAACATAGACAAACGAACTCAAAATGTGAAGTACTCCCGGTATAAAATACACAACTTCCAGTTATCTGGACATGAAAGATCAGTTTGCTTTTGATAAGGGGTGATCAGGCCAAACTCAAATAAAGCTTCTGCCACATGCACTGCTATTTTGGTCTTCTTTTGATATTTCATCCTAATCCAATGGTCCAAAGGTGAAGGCTCTTCACCCCTAATACATCCATGTTCAGATTACTTTTTATTTTGGATAAAGATTATAATATTTTAGTCCAACTTTATTTTCCAATTCATGCATTTCCTAGTTTCATGGTTTATGTATCATATCCTAAGGCCAGAGCACTCAAAATGTAGCAAACTGTGAAAAAAACAAAAAAAACAAAAAAAAAAAAAAAAAAGTAAGGCAGGGAAAAGTTAAACATGAAAGGATTATAGGGTCAACTGCAATTTGGTTACGTGTGTTTGTACCACTTTTGCAATTTGGCTCCCACGTTTGTAAATTTTGTAGCTTAATTTCAGTGTTTGTCATTTTTTGCAAAAGTTGTGCAAACATGGGTAACCAAATTGCAATTGGCCCCATGATTATACAGATAACAGAAATTGTACTCCCTCCGTCCCAAAATGAATGCCCGAAATTGCTGATCAAGAGAAATTTCAGACATTCATTTAGTGTAGTTTTTTTGAGGTGTAAAATGAGAAAAAGCAGTAGCGAAGACGTACCTAGAAACGATGTCACAACCTCCATTCATGTTAAGCTTGAAGGTGGTTCTGATTTCAATGTAGAAGGCTTGTATTGCTAGTCACCCAACCCTACACCAAATAATTAGACAAAAGACAAGAGAATTTTATTAGAAATGATAATGCTTGCAGCTAAGCCTCTGTATCATGCCCTGAATTGTAGCAAGGAAATGAAAACTTTTCACCTATCAACTTATTGATATCAAATTTTACGACAATAAACCTCAACGAATACAGTTACAAAAATCTAGATATGACTTTTTGGGTACGCATCTACCCAAAGTGTATACTAACTAATTAAGATTTTCCTCAGGGCGTAAACTTGAACATACTTCCATACTACAAGAAAATCTTACTTCAGTCGAATATCCTCTCCCTGTTGAAAACAATGCATAGACAAAAGAACTCAAAATGCAAAGCACACCTGGTATAAAAAACACAGCACTCCAACTATCTGGACTTGAAAGATCAGAATCACCAGTTTTAGCAGCTTCAAGAAGTTGACCAGTAAGTTCAACTCCAACAATCCCAGCTAGAGTGCCAGCAGTATTAGAGACCCCCATTACAATTCCCGCATATCAAGGCGCAATGTCCATATGATTAACTGCAAAACCAGCTCGCCCTAATGCCAAGAAACCAAGTGCCACGGACGAACAGAAAACCACCCCGTCAGATGTTCTGAAATGAGGAATTGCTATCAATGCAATAGAAGCAACTAAGAATCCTATAGTATTCAAAACTTTTCTTGTTCTAGTGACGGACAAGATTCTTCTTGTGATCAAGTGGTCAGCAATCACCCCGCCAATGTTTGAAAATAAGAACATATTTAAATAAGGCATCATCTTAGAAGACCCCATTTCTTGAAGACTAAGCTTCAAGCCCAGTTCGAAGTAAGTTGGTAGCCAATTCATAAGCACATATAAAGGATAATGGAAAGTGAAATTATTCACAACTATAGCCCAAACTGGCAAACTCAACATGATTTTTTTCCAGGGAATTTGTGGGGTTTTTGTTGAGTGTCCGTTTTCCATCCTCATTTTTTGACTTGCTTTAAGAGGTAGCAAAGATTCACCAAAACCGGCTGCGGTTGCTTTTGGATGCTCAGATCGAGGCGGGTCACTAGCATATCTCATCCAAAGCAAAGACCATGCCCCACCTAAAGCAGCTTCAGCCAGAAAAACAGATTGTGGGCCCCTAAATTTCACAACAGTAGGAAGTACAAGTGATGAGACCGAGCCTTCTGGGCCGGATGCTCGCCGGTCTAGAATCAATGCGATCTAACGCGCCCGAACCGGACCTGAACTCTGGAGGCCTAACCGACAAGGAACGCGGGCTAGTAAGCCCGAGAGGTTTTATCTCCTGATGAATATGCCCGAGTTGACTCTGCCTCCCGTCATCCTGAGGAGCCCGTAGTGCCCAGCTGGCACAAACGTACGCGAGGCGTCACCTAACCGTACCTGACACACCATAACGGTTGGTGATGGAACCATGCTTCCCTGACAGACACGCCACCTTCCCAGCCACTCTCCTGACCGATCCACTGGGGACTCGCCACGTGTCCCCCCAGTACCGGGGTGGTTAGTACCTTGTGCAGGTTTCTTTCCCTTGGTCATATATATACCCCTTTTCGCCCCATGAGAGAGGTATGTGCTCTATCCTATTCACACACACAAGGTCTTCATTGAACCTTCTTCCTAGGTTTTCCTCAGAGATCTTACTCTCACACCCGAGGGCCTAAGCCGGATTCCAACCCGGCCTTGGTCTTAACGGTGTTCTTGTTTGTGTTGTGATCAGGATCAAGAGACAGCAAAGTTGGAGTTCTATCTCCGTGACCCCAGAAATCTAGGGCGTCATCAGTGGTTCCATTGCCGGGAAATCGAAAATCTTCCTAGTGCAATCTTCTGAGTTCTTTCGAATTCCCAGTCTAGTCTGACTCGACAAAACCATTCTTTTGTTTCTACGGTTCTAAAATACACTCGACATTCCAAATATTTACAATGACTGGGAAAGAAATCTTGAACCCAAATGCTAGCCCATCGAAACAAGCGCCTCAAGGATCCATCTTTGCCAGATTGGGAGACAAGGCGCCTAGTGGCTGCTCGGGAACTCCCTCTCAGAAAGCAAGAAGAGAGGCGGATCTGAGAGATCGTATCGAAACATCAAAAGCACGCAAGGTACAGAAAATCCCCGTCACTCCCCTCACCCCTGAGCAGATTCAAAAGAAAATCCAGCTCCTGAAAGACAGGCAGGATCTAGTAGCGGAAGGGCTTCAGTTAAACCTGGCCCTGGAAGAGCTATTTAATGCCGAGGCTGACACGGCAATCCCTCTTGAAAGATCAAAAACTCATGGTTCTAAAAGCATAGCCAGCAGGGTGGAGGGAAAGAAGAAAAGAACGATCGTTGTGGAAGACGACGATGAAGAAGGAGAAGAAGGGAGAAGGAGTGAAGAAGGAGAGTCTCAACCTCGAAGGTCCAAAGGCCACTACAAGGGAAAAGCAACTGTTAGAACCGGAGAGCAATTTGCGGGAACGGCAAAAAGGGTGAAAACCGGGGAAGAGATTGATTACAAGGTCCAGGGGATGATCAGAGACCTATGGGAGTCTAAGCAAAGTGTGGCAAAATGCATTGGACCCATAGATGCTTTTGCCTCCTGGATAGCTGATTCCCCGATCCAGCGGGGAAAGGTCCCCACGCTAGACGCTTATGACGGCTCGTCTAACTCCAAAAGCCATGTTGGGCGGTTTGAAGGGCAGATGGCTCTATTTTCAACGGATGAGGCCGTAAAGTGCAAGGCTCTAGCATCCACCTTCAAGGGGAAGGCGCTGGGATGGTTGTTGGCCCATAAGCCCCGCTCCATTTGCAGCTACGAGCAGTTACGGACGTCGTTCCTGAATTCGTTCGCGGGCGCTGGGGAGGTCGCAAGACCGAAATCGGATCTATGCGGTGTGAAGCAATATCCCGGAGAAAGTACAAAAGCATACATTACTCGGTTTAGAAAAATGACCGAACAAATCGTGGACCTAACGAGAAATGACATCGAGCTGTGCTTCTTGGGAGGATTGACATCCTATACCTTGAGGCAAGAGTTCGCTTGCCGAAAGCCCGAGGGAACGGAGGAAATGTACAATCGAGCCATTGCCATGGCCGGAGTTGAGCCCTCGTTCATGGAAGATGCCCGCAGGAGTATTAGGGATAGGCTCGAGCCCGCCCATGACTCAAGATACCACGCTGGCTATTCGGGGGGCAGTGGCGGCCGATAATAGAGGAAGACCGAGGGGCACGACCAATTTCAAAAGAAATGACAGCACCTTCACTCCTTTGATAGCCCCAAGGACGGAGATTTTGCGGGCAGAAGCCCTGCCTCCTCCCCCACCCCTAGAAAGAAAGCCTTATGAGGCGAACAAGAAGAAGTGGTGCGGCTACCACGAGAGCCATGGGCATAACACGGATGAGTGTTTTCAGATGAAGAAGATAATACAACAGAAAGTCGAGGCCGGAGAATTGAAAAAGTGGATCGAGGGACCCAGCAATAAAGGAGGGGCCCCACGGGGACATGTCCAGTATGTTAGGGATAACGATGCCGACGGGGAAAAACGCTATGACATCCTGTATATCGGGGAAGAGGCCCCGAGCAACACCCAGCTTTCCATTCAGATCAAGAAATTGGAAAAGGTGTTCCTGATACCAGCCTACCCACCCGAGCAAGAGGAAATGATCGGGTTCAGGAGGAGCGAGCTGGCCTCCACACTCTTCCATTCAACACAGCCATTGACAATCAAGATGGCTATTGGTAGAGCGGATATTGGGAGGGTCCTCATTGATACCGGGGCTTCACGGGACATACTCTACTTCCATTGTTTAGAAGAAATGGGGATGTCCGAGGCGCACTTAACCCCATATGCGGGCTTGTTGGAAGGGTTCACGAATCATACGGTCTACGCAAAAGGGACCATTGACTTCGAAGTGACCATTGGAGAGAGGCCGTTCGAAAAAACAGCCCGTGTCACGTTCATGGTGATCGATCTGAAGTCCCAGTACAACGCAATCTTGGGAGTGACCGCTCAGGCTGCCTTAGGAATCGTTGCGTCAATCCCTCACCAGAAGATCAAGTTCAGCACCCCCGCAGGGATAGCGTGCATCGAGAACAAGCCCGAGCTTTTTCTCAAAATAATAGAGAAGAAAAGAAGGGAGAGCGCGATGGAGGCAAGATTGGTAAGCCCGAGGGAGGCAAAGAAGGTCAAAACCAACAGCGACAGGACCGAGGAGGCGGCCATGATTGGAACTTTGTCGTTCCATTCAACACGGGCTGAATTTAAACGGAGTAGGAGAGCCCGTCGTATTGCCGCAAAGACCGAGCAGATAGACATCGTGATCGATTCGCTGCACGACAGGGAAATAAGGGACATCCGCCCCAACGATGCTCTGGAGGATGTAGTCATAAACCCCGCTTACCCCGAACAAACGGTCAAGGTAGGGCTGGAAATCCCCGCAGAAGAAAGGAAGATTCTGATCGAGCTGCTGCGAAAAAGCGCGGACATATTTGCCTGGACTGTCGAAGATATGAAGGGGTTAAGTAGAGAGGTCATCGAGCATGAACTGAACGTCGATCCCACATTTACCCGGGTCCTCCAGAAAGAAAGATACTTTTCGCCGGAGAAGAAAGCGGCGATCAAAATCGAGGTGGATAAGCTACTGAAGGCAGGAATCATAAGCCCGATCAAATATCCGAGATGGTTGGCCAACGTCGTCATGGTAACCAAAGCAAATGGAAAGTGGAGGATGTGCGTGGATTTCACCGATTTGAACAAGGCCTGCCCTAAGGATTGTTACCCTCTTCCCCGGATCGATCAATTAGTAGACTCTATCGCCGGGCATAGGGTGTTAAGCTTCATAGATGCGTACTCGGGCTACCATCAGATCAAAATGAAGGAGGATGACGTCCCTTCGTGCGCTTTCTATGCCGCGGGCAAAACCTACACATTTAACAACATGCCGTTCGGCCTCAAGAACGCAGGCGGCACGTATCAAAGGATGGTAGGAATCGTCTTTGATGATCAATTAGGCCGGAACCTGGAGGCTTACATCGACGATATGGTTATCAAGACCAAGGAGACCTCTCACGACATTGATATGGCAGAAACCTTCACCAACCTCCGGGAAAATAACATGAAGCTCAATCCCTCCAAGTGCGCTTTCGGAGTAAAAGCAGGAAAATTTTTGGGGTTCATGGTAAACCAAAGAGGGATCGAAGCAAACCCCGAGAAAATCACGGAGTTGATAAACATGCAGCCCCCCAGATGCGTTAAGGAGGTGCAGAAGCTTAATGGCCGCATTACGGCTTTGGGAAGATTCATTGCTAAGTCAGCCGAAAAGTGCCTGCCTTTCTTCAAAACCTTAAAAGGAGGAGGAGAGAAGGGCTTCGAGTGGAACGAGGACTGCCAGATCGCTTTCGAGCAAATAAAAGCTTACCTGGGAAAGCCGCCGCTATTGAGCAGCCCGGTGTTTGGGGAGGAACTCTACGTCTTCTTGGCCGCAACAGATCATGCAGTGGCCGCTGTTTTGGTAAGGGAAGAGGGCAAACTTCAGAAACCCGTGTATTATGTCTCCAAGGCACTTTCTGCTGTGGAAGGCCGCTATCTAAACATTGAAAAGCTAGCTTTCGCCTTGCTGGTGGCCGCTCGGAAGCTGCGGGCATACTTCATCGCCCACCCAATCACGGTTTATTCAGACACCCCGCTGAAGAAGATACTCCATAAGCCCGAATCCTCGGGGAGAATGCTATCGTGGTCCATAGAACTGACTGAATTCCAGATTACCTACTCCCCACGGAAGACCATCAAGGCACAGGCACTGGCAGACTTTGTGGCAGAGACCACATTTGAATCAAAGGAGATCGAGCCGGACGGAACCCAACCTGCGAAGACAAAGAAAAAGAGAGGCGAGAAGGCAATAGTTGCAGGGGAGAGACCGGAAAATTGCTGGTCGTTAAGTGTGGATGGATCCGCGGGAAAGACAGTCAGCGGCGCCGGAATTCTCTTGACGAGATCAGGGAATATATCGAGCGGCAAACCCTCCCCAACAACCCTGACCGGGCAAGAGTCTTGATGAAACAGGCTGCTCGATACACAATTATTGATGGCGTGCTTTATCGGAGATCCTTTACCAAACCACTGCTGAGGTGTGTCAGGTCCGAGACAGTCACCAACCTGTTATATGAAGTTCACGAAGGCGTGTGCGGAGGGCATCCCGGAGCCCGGACTCTATCCGACAAAATCAGATTCCTCGGGTATTATTGGCCCACAATGAAAAGAGATGCAGAAGACTACGTCCGCAAATGCGACCAATGCCAGAGGTTCGCCAACATACCAAGGCAGCCGTCCACCGAGCAGAGTTTGATAGTCCCAACTTGGCCTTTTGATATGTGGGGGATTGATTTGATTGGGCCTTATCCCAAAGCGCCCGGGGGAGCGCAAATGGTAGTGGTTGCTGTGGACTACTTCACAAAATGGGTTGAGGCAAAAGCACTGGCTAGTACTACGGAAGCAAGCATCATCAAGTTCGTACATGATCACATCTTCTGCCGGTTTGGTCTACCGCGGGCTATTGTCTCCGATCACGGGCCCCAATTCCAAAGCAAGTTCACGGCGGAGTGCAAGAGACTCAACGTGGAACATCGACAATCCTCAGTCGCAAGACCACAGGGAAATGGACAGGCCGAGGCCGCGAACAAGTTGCTCATGACCGCTTTGCACAAAAGTTTGAAGGGAAGGAGTGGTCGCTGGATGGAAGAGCTCAGTACTGCTCTATGGGTTGTCCGAACCACGACAAGGAACTCAACGGGAGAAACCCCTTTTTCCCTGACATATGGATCAGAGGCGGTCGCACCTGTGGAAGTAGCCTTACCCACGTATAGGGTCGCCCAATTTAATGAAGCAGAGAATGAGGAAGCCCGCAGAAAAGACTTAGACTCTACCGAAGAAAAACGGTTGGAAGCGCGGGCAAAGATGGTCAATTATAAACAGAAGGCAAAAGTCCATCATGACAAAAGGGTGAACAAGAGATCGTTTGCCGTGGGAGACTGGGTTCTGAGGAAAGTTGAAGTCACAGGGAGGCAGCCCGGATACAACAAGCTTTCGCCCAACTGGGAAGGCCCTTATCAGATTGCCCGCATAATCAAAGAGGGAACCTACAGGCTTCTAACGGCAGAAGGAAAAGACTTGAAAAACGCCTGGCATAGCGATCATCTGAAAAAGTACTACCTTTAGAAGACAGAATGGTAGATCTTGAAATCTTTTTGCAAATCAGTAGCAGTTAGAAATTATGGAAATACTCATGTATTGTAACAAAGTGGCAATGTAATCTGTTCGAGTAAAGTAAATAAAACTGCTATCGTTCTATGAAATTACTCAAGTATGTTCGTTCTCAAAGCGCGGTCATGTGCTCTCGAACCAGACCGCATGCCCGCGATGCGGATGCCGTTTGCAAGTCTACGAACGATGCGCGGCCATACGCCCTCGAGCTAGACCGCAGGGCCCACGTCTTACGCCCTTGAGCTAGACTAAAGTGGGAGAATGAATTCCTTGGTGGGATCATTTCCTTGTGAAATTCCTAAGACCCAAGATGCGCGGTCATACGCCCTCGAGCTAGACCGCAGGGCCCACGTCTTACGCCCTTGAGCTAGACTAAAGTGGGAGAATGAATTCCTTGGTGGGATCATTTCCTTGTGAAATTCCTAAGACCCAAGATGCGCGGTCATACGCCCTCGAGCTAGACCGCAGGGCCCACGTCTTACGCCCTTGAGCTAGACTAAAGTGGGAGAATGAATTCCTTGGTGGGATCATTTCCTTGTGAAATTCCTAAGACCCAAGATGCGCGGTCATACGCCCTCGAGCTAGACCGCAGGGCCCACGTCTTACGCCCTTGAGCTAGACTAAAGTGGGAGAATGAATTCCTTGGTGGGATCATTTCCTTGTGAAATTCCTGAGACCCAAGATGCGCGGTCATACGCTCTCGAGCTATACTGCAGGGCCCATATCCTACGCCTTTGAGCTAGACTAAAGTGGGAGAAGGCGCGGCCATACGCTCCCGAGCTAAACCACGCGCGTGGAAACAGAGACAGTTCGTGCGAGAACAACCCTTTAAGCTATGTAATCAAAAGAGTGATAACAAAAGAGCACGCAAGAAAAGAAGTCAATAGCAAAGCTGGAAACAATTATTCACATACAAACCAAAAATCACTTGTTCGAGAATGTCCGGACCTACACTATTACAAAATTTCCCGGGATGCAACCCGGTCTGATCTTCAAAAGGCCGGGGGAGGAGCATTCTCCATCTCTGGAACAGAGGCAGAGGCATCAGTGTCAGGCACAGACCCAGACTGATCCTGAGAAGCATCAGCAAGAGCGGAGGCATAAGGAGAGTAAGGAAGAACCATACCATCAATGTACGGGCCGCCGGGGCCAAAAGTCCTCTCCAAAGCTGCGACCAGAGGCAAGGTACCCGCGGCAGAATATCTGAACCCGTCGATAGCAGAAAGAAGATCTTGGACGGTGACCGGAGCGACGGGAGGGAGAGTTGATCTGACAGACTCGGGTAACTCGGAGAGTTGGTCCGCGGTAAAGGGCACCAGAGCGTGGCCGGTAAAACATTGAGGGTCTGAGGCCGTAATGGAGCAAAGGATCGCAATCTCTTGCGCACTGTATTTGCCCGTAGCTGCCAGGTTACGACCTACTGTATGGAGAGCTGAGTTATATTGCTCTATGCTTGCCTCCTCCACCTTTTCTCTGTAAGCATCAGACGCCTCAAACTCGGCCACGGCTTTCCCTCGCTCTTCATTCAAAACAAGTTCCCGATCTTTCTCAAACCGCATGGCATCTAAAACCTTGCCGTCCAGTTCATCAACCTTCTCAGATAAGCTCCTGTTCTTCTCCCTCTCCTCCTCCAACCGCTTCTCAGCCTCGGCCAGGCGAGCTTCGAGTCGTTGCTTTTCAGACTCAACGGTTGCTTTTTCAGCCTCAGCCCGGTCTTTGGCCTCGCGAGCTGCGTCGAGATCGTTGCTCAGTTTGGAGTTCTCCTTGACAGCAGTCATCAACTCGGCATCTTTATTCTTAAGCTCCTCTCCCGAGCCCTCCAGGACCTTGGACAGGCGGGCAATCTCATCCTTCGCCTCCGCCAGATTCTTCCCCCTCGCCGCGGCCAAGGCAACTTCGGCTTCATACTGAGACCGCATATATAGCAGGTCATTGCTAACCTGATTAATAAAGGAGCATGTGGAGATTATATTAAAAATCGGGACGAGGAATTAGAGGGTCAAAGGATCGATGTATAAAAAGAAAGAGCACGTCGGTTTAGACATGGAAAGTGAGACACTAACCTCAGTCATAGCCAAGCCCGCGTGACCCAGGGCGGTCAGGAAGTTGGTCTTGGACAGCACCTTCTGTTGATAGTCCGGGAAATTCATCCGGTGCAGAAGCCCATCGCCAACATAAGAATTGAAGCCGCGGCGGCTATGGAGATCAACCCCATATACCTCAGGGGCCTCAGCTACTTTCTTCCCAAACTCCTTAGCTCGGTCCTTCTCTTCAATTAGTTCGACGGGGAAGCGCTCCGAGCATAAGGTCCCTTTGGCGGGGGAGGATACGGTAAAGCCGCGAGAAGGAGACTCCAGGCGGGGCTGTTTATTTTTTGGAGGCAAGGGGTCAGCGACCGGACCCGGTCCCCTTTTCTTCGTAGCCTCGGGCACTGTTCTGCCTGCATCATGCGAGGGAGTGGGAGACCCCGAGCCTGTCAAATCCTTTCCCCGTCCGCTCCCGCGGGGCCGTAGAGGAAGCTCGCCAGTCGTCGGGACAACTGCAACAACCTTCTTTGCCTTGTCCAGAAGATCCGTAACCGGCAGTTTTCTCCCTGGGGCCTCGGCCTTGCGCATTTCGGCCTGCCTCTGCTGCTTCGCCTCAGCCTCCCGCTGCTTCGCAGCCAATCTCAAGGCATTAATATTCTTGGGAGGCATGGTATCAGTGGGATCTGCAGGCAAAAGTAACAGTCAGTCAGATATGATCGGATAAACTAACAGGTATGGAATTCCAGTTGATTAAGTATGAAAAAGACCAGTCAAGCCCGGATCCGGGCATTGTTCCCCCAATTGGCAAGCAGAGCACTCATGGGCAAAGGCAAAATCCTGGTGAACCCTCCAGCAAGGATCCCGCCACATAGGAGTCATGCTAACCCTGCTCTCAAAATCAGGATTTCGGCATGGGGCCACCCCGGCGTAAGCCAAAAGACTCTCGTTGTTGATGATGGCTTGAACGTCGAAAACTTGTTCAACCACGACCACAGTCTGGTCCTCTAAAGTCACTGATTTCGTATGCCGGGCGAGGTAATCCTGCATGGCGGACGCAAGCTCAATACCCCCATCTGAGCTAGGATAATCCTTGGAAGATACGGACAGCGGGGAAGTATTATCAGGCTTAGAAAAGGGCCACCCGAGTCGATTCTGAATCACCAGAGGATATCTCTGCCACTGATCGAATTTATTAGAAGCCGCAGAAAAGATCTTTTTCGACCTAGGCTTCGTTTTCAAGCTCAAACTGCTCGCGGTGACCTGATGAGTGAAGAAAACGTACAAGGCGGACAAAGAGGGTTCATATCCCAATATCCTGCTCACAACAATAAAAGACACCAGGTAACGAATCGCGTTGGGAGTCAAGTCCATGGGAAGGCACTTGGAAAACTCCAGGAACTCGCAAATGAACGGGTCCAAGGGAAGCCGGAGGCCATTCTCAAACTGAACGGGATAAAACACGCAGGCGATATTATCTGCCCGGACGCGGGCAGGACCAGCCAAATTGCTCCCTGACGGAGAGGAATAATCATCGAGACCGCCGACAAGGTAGACTTTGCGATCGATGTGGTACACGGTTAAAAACTCATCATCGGAGTCCCGCTCCTCCACCATACCCGCTCCTGAGCTGGAAGCTCCGGCCTGGCTCTTGACCCTATCGTCGGGCCCCTCGGGGAAGGAAGCCAATATTTGAACCGGGGAGCGAATGCGCTTGACCATACGCGCTGTACCTGGGGCCATTCTCTCTAAATCCCCCCGAGGGTCAGAAGGTGTCTCAGATGACTCAGACTCATCTACTAGCCCGTGAGCCACGATCGCCCCAACCTCATCCTCAAGAGCGGTTTCACCATCAACCCCCACTTCTTGATCGGAAGCCTCAGCACTGCTCGTGACTTCAATAACACCAGGGGCCAAGCCCGGAGATCGTGCCTGCTCGTCCTCGTTAAAAGGAGCGTCCATCCAACTGAGAGAATCAGGGCCACTCGAGGCTACACGCTCCCCGCACGACCTTACCGACCTTCTAGCGTTTCCAGCCATATCTACATTATCGGGGAATCGAGTTAAAACAGCCGTGACAAAAATGCCCAAGTGTTCCTCTCCCCCAACACCCTCATCCTTGTGGAGTCATAATGGACGGAGGGACCTGTTTCCCACAACAGGGGCAAGACCCAGGGTTCCCAGCTATACGCTAAACCTATGGCAATGAACTCATTCAAGGACAGCCGTTTCCAGGCGTTTAACAGGAGCCTGTATACCCCACCGGTCCTCCGGCAGCAACCAAACAGGTCGGGACGGAGTTTACGCCCTAAATCCAGCCCTTCCATGGCTATAACAATATTTCAGCAAGTTTTCAGAAATTAGGGGCCAGAATTTGGACTCGAAGACGCGAGGCTACGAGAAGTCTCACAACTCTCGTACAAATCCGAAAGCTCGACGGGAGCAAAATTTTTAGGGTTCGCGCTCGAAAAACGGCAACGAAAAGAATGGCAGAAATCAAAACGACGAACCGAAACAAAGAAGAAAAAAGCGAGGTGCGGAACAATACCTGCGAATTTGAAGTGAGGAACGAGAACGAGATCTTCGGAGTCAGGAATCCAGAGAAGCAAAGTATTCGTTGGAACTGGAAGGTAAAGAGACGGAAGTTACGGAAGTTTGGAATGATTCAGCATCCGTGGTATTTATAGCGCCAAAAATGGGTCGGACCGACCCGAAATATCTGGTAACCCGATCGAAACCCGAAAAGTGAAGAGGCGGGAATTGCTTTTTCGAATACCGATGACGGTTCGCATTTAATGGACGTGCTCCTGGTCATGTCAAAAGACAGATGGCTACGCCACTAGCCTGACACAAGGGGCCCCACCTGTCCTTTCGTCAACCACTATTCTAAGACTCCCGTCCCATTGCAATCCGTGCCCGCATTAATTGCAATTTGCCCGAATCGAGCCTAGGAAGTATAACTCCTCGCGCCGCACATGAATGAGCTAACCCTCGGAGTTAGGGGCCACTGATGAGACCGAGCCTTCTGGGCCGGATGCTCGCCGGTCTAGAATCAATGCGATCTAACGCGCCCGAACCGGACCTGAACTCTGGAGGCCTAACCGACAAGGAACGCGGGCTAGTAAGCCCGAGAGGTTTTATCTCCTGATGAATATGCCCGAGTTGACTCTGCCTCCCGTCATCCTGAGGAGCCCGTAGTGCCCAGCTGGCACAAACGTACGCGAGGCGTCACCTAACCGTACCTGACACACCATAACGGTTGGTGATGGAACCATGCTTCCCTGACAGACACGCCACCTTCCCAGCCACTCTCCTGACCGATCCACTGGGGACTCGCCACGTGTCCCCCCAGTACCGGGGTGGTTAGTACCTTGTGCAGGTTTCTTTCCCTTGGTCATATATATACCCCTTTTCGCCCCATGAGAGAGGTATGTGCTCTATCCTATTCACACACACAAGGTCTTCATTGAACCTTCTTCCTAGGTTTTCCTCAGAGATCTTACTCTCACACCCGAGGGCCTAAGCCGGATTCCAACCCGGCCTTGGTCTTAACGGTGTTCTTGTTTGTGTTGTGATCAGGATCAAGAGACAGCAAAGTTGGAGTTCTATCTCCGTGACCCCAGAAATCTAGGGCGTCATCAACAAGCATTCCCATAGCTGCCCCTAAGTACATTCCAGATGTTGTGAGGGAAACTGACCTTGACCGTTCATGTGGTGGGACCCACTGAGCAAGAACTGTATGTATAGACGGAAAAATAAAGCCTTGGGCTACTCCGACGAGCAAGCGGGCCATAACCAAAACCATCACTCTATTTGGGTCGAGTGGGACCAACGCACAAGCTAGAGACCATAATATGAATGAAAGGAGGAGAACACGCCGTCCCCCGATTTTTTGAGCTGCCCATCCACCGGGTACTTGTGAACAAGCATACCCATAATAGAATGTAGAAAGGATAGTCCCTTTGGTTGATTGGCGCAGCATCAGAAGCAACTGTATATGCGATTGAAAAACCCACGCGTTCGATGTAACATACAGAAGTGCAGACAAAGGTCAAAATAACGATTAAGTAACGCCTTGGAAAGTTTTTGATCCCCATTATTTAGTTTGATGTATAACAAGTTGAGATATTTTTATTTTATTTTTTTTTTTAACAAAAAGGGCAATGCCCCCTAAAATTTATTGAAATGAAGAAAAAAGTACAAATAAGTGATGGGGGACTAGGCCAAAACCATCACACAAATAAAATAAAATAATAATAAATAAATAAATAAATAATAATAATAAAAAATAAAAATAAATTCAAGTGAATTGTCTTGTCGGCTTCCAAGGCCTTTTCGGCTTCTTCGCTTTAGCTTTTCTTCCTTTGACTGTTTGAAAGCCGTCATCATCATCATAGAAATCGTCCAAATTATCGCTATCAGCCATTGGAGCCCATGGATCAACAGGAACTCCTCCAACCATACCTCCATAAAGTCGAGCGTCGTCAAATGCCGAAGGAGATGAAGGACCGCCTTCCGGTTCAGAATTGCATTTTTCCGGACGGGTGAGAGCTTCTTTTAGATATTTTGGGTTGATATATTCGGGATTAAAATATTTGGGGTTAGGTGTTCGAGCTGATATGGGCCGAAGGTTGGGAGCAGAAAAAGCTTGATTTTTCTCTTTAAATGCAGCCACATTTTCCATAACAATTGCTTCAATATCTTGATTAGAAGGGGGAAATTCTACCACTTCATTGACTTTATGAGTCACCGAATCAATGGAGTTTGGCTTTGAAGCCTCAAGATTCTCAGATGAAATTATTGTATCACTGGTTGGCTTTAAAGACGAGACATTCACCAAGTCATTCTCCGGAGTACCAGTGTCAATTGAATCAGATTGGCCTGCCATTGTTGCAGCAAAATCACCACTAGAAGAGGTCTTCAAAGGATCCGTGTCAGCACTCTTTTCAACCATAGGAGCCTTATCCTTGGTACCAATCTGTTTGGGCACATAAACCATCTCAACCTTGTCCTTTAGGGTTTTGTTTGGGAGCCACTGGTTTTTGGACATTCAAGTTAGGGTTTGCCTTCCAACAAACCGAAATATCATGTCCCAAAATATAACAATGTTTGCAATACTTTGGGAGATTATCATACTCCACTTTTTGATAAAAACTTGGACAAAGTGTAGAGAGAATTTGAGGTTCTTCTTTCTTAAGGTACAACTTCCTCTTTCTTCTTCTATTTTACATGTCTTAGTCAATGTATGCAATCCCCATCAAATGGGACATGACCAACTAATAACTTTATTATATTAAAGTTGGTTAAGGTTATCTCCCTACATTCCAACTCTACTTTCATTTCCCCATTTCATATTAATGTAATTGCTACATGTAATCTTTAGCATAAAGTCAATAAAACAAGTTTCTTTTTTATTTCTCTTTTGTAATTCCCCTTTTTCTTTACATTATAATTGTTAGCACTTTTCTCATATTAAAATAAGGACATTTAGCATTAGAACACCAATAGTAGCAAGACCCGCGTAAGCGGCGCGGAGTGGGTGTTTAAGTACTTCCCACTCCATCACCTAACCTCCGAACCCTTCTCTTCCCGAATCTCTGGTTTTTTTTACATAAAATAGGCTATTTCTTTAGGTTTTTCTTATGTTCCCTTAATAACATATGTGGCGACTCTAACAAATTAAAACAAATTAGACATCCTAGGATCATTCCACCGCTCTAGCCAAGTTGTGGTTTCCCGGGGTATTATGATCAAGTTCCTTATTGTTTTCTGACCCACTAGCCTTCAGTTCCTTGAAAACAATTGGTTTCAATACCATGCCTTTGTAATCTTTCAGGATGTTTAGGACATACATAAATCACCTAGGAAACTAGGCATTATATGTAAACAACTCTATTACTGGAACACCCCAAACAAGAAAGTACGATTTTTGGGTGGTATGAGAAAGGGGTCATTCTAACATAAGTGTAGAAGAAACACCAATGCAGAAGCATCTCCAATTGGAGTTCCTAAGATTAATTAAACCATCTTACAATCATGGTGAAATCATAACTTTCTCTTCCATAGTACTATCTCTGTCCTTAAATGAGTGTTCAAATTTCATTTTAAGGGACACTGAAAATCTCAACTTTTTGAACAATTTGGTAACAATGATTCATATATAATCTTGTAATATCATTTCCAAACCTTTAGTTTTGCACGTATAAAGAAAGCGGTGAAAAAAAAAATTCGAAAAAAAACGTTTAGGGAGAAAGTTATGTTAAAAAAAAGACACTCATTTAGGGACAAAGATTTCTTGAAAATAAACACTCATTTAGGGACACGGGGAGTAGTATTTTATACAATGCTGCTCCTTGTCCGGCTTCTAGTTGACATAATTCAAGATATAGACATTCTTGTGATGGACCTGAATTGGAAATGAGTCCCTCACTTGTTTATTTTTACTTTTTCTCATTTCTGTTAGCACCCGGCAAAATACTGTGTCAAGATGTAGACATTCTTTATTTCTTTTTCTTATTTTTTTTTTTTTTTTTTTTTTTTTTTCTGTTTTATTGTTGGTCATTGCAAAATCATGAACTATATCAAAAGGTCAAACTCCATTTTCATCCATTGTACTTTCAAGTGTGTTTCACTTTAACCATTATACTTTTTTTCTTTCAAAAATACCATTGTACTTTGGGAAACGTATCATTTTAACCCCAAAATCGCGGATTGAAGCACAGATTAGTTGCGGATTTAGCCACGGATTTGGGGTTAAAATGATACATTTTCCAAACTACAATGGTATTTTTGGAAGAAAAAATGTATAATGGTAAAAATGAAACATCATGTAAAGTACAATGGATGAAAATGGATTTTGCCCATATCAAAATTATACAGCTAATGTCAATAAGCAATGGTTAAGAGTCTCTTAAAAATACTATTATGCCTTCCGTTCCACATAAAATTAACAGACAACCTGCAATTAGATGGACAAACACTAAGTAGTTCCAGAAAGCTAAACAAACTACAAAAATCTCAATCAAGAATTAGGTTAAAATGCAAGCAGTCCAAGAACTTGAAAGACACACAATACATACATCTGAAAGAATGTACAATCAAAATTAACATTCTATAACTCAATCAAACATACACATCAACCACAAAAGTCATGAGCACAAATTTTAGTCAAACATTTCAAGCGACAAATTTGACTAAATTCCCAAGAAAATATTGCCAAAATAGGCACACTATTTGCAATTCAGTACAGAATCAAGGCAAATCAATTCATGGAAGCAGAAATATATACACTAACAACACCCAATTTCCTTAGGTAAAGATCGAATTTTACCAGCTTGGGAGTAGAGCATAGAACTTCGAAGCTTCGAAACAATGTAATTGTGTGGATTGTGTGGTTATGAACGGTGAGAATGAGGCCGAATTGGTGGCGCAGCCATCAGCAGTGGCGACGCGTGGTGGTCAATGACCGTGGTGGAAATCTATAATCGGAGACTGACTCCACGGTCGCGGTCCAGACTTGAATCAACCCCTTCCCCCAATCATACCTCTAATTCTGAACATGTGTCTGCACTAGAAGGCATTTTACAATTGCACTCTCAAACTCCTCCAGTTGAAACTCATAGGGGTAACTCTCCTAGGCTAGATAGCCCTACTAGGTCAAGGGGGAACTCACCAGCACTTGAAACCTTCCCAACACTAAGACCTTATCTGACTCTGCACCTTCAATTTCACCCCAAGCTTTTGTTCCTCTTCCTCATGACATTCATTCTCTCCCTGATATCCTCCCAGTGCTTAATCCAAAACTCATTGAGTTCATTAAAGAGAAAACAGTATCTGATCTCTCTAAGAAATCTAGTACAATACAGCCCTCTTTGAACAGCTATCCAATAAATTCTCTTTAGATGAAGCCCTCAAAGCATTTGATTTTATGAGAATAAGAGAGACTAGACTATCCCAAGACCAAGGTGGATCATCTAAAAACTCAACAGCTATTCCCCAATCTGTCCCAACAACTATTCCTCCGACTAAGCCTATCCCTCAGTATCAGTTTGATCTTGACACCACCATGCCTACTCCAAGTTTTTGGGCTTTAGACTGTGACAGAGACTTCTCCATCAAAGCTATTCTTGAAGCTCACAAAAAGTTTGGTTCCATCTCTCCCCTCCCATCACTGCTCAACCCCACATCATATCCTCACCCTGGGAAATGACCAAGACCCACATGAGCACCCATGCCAGAAACATTGGGGGTCAGCTCTTCTATGCCTATGAAGAGTGGAGGAAATTTAGAATCTCCATTCAATCTTCATTTCTCTTTTATGCTCCATCTCTTCCCAATCCCCTAGATCTTTCTCATCTGCCTGATTGGGAAGTTGTTTTATCTCAATTAATCTCAAACAACCTTTTGGAATGCATGTACACACCATCCTCTCTTGTGTATGTACACTGCATACAATTTGCTCAATCTGTATTCTGGACTCTACTGTCCAAGAAAAGTTGCATCCTTGGGGTAATTGTCAAAAATGGTTACCCCATCTCTGATGTGTATCCCCAAGGCCTACCTCCTCCTACTCCTCCATTCCACAAAAAGACCAGATCTAAGATTGCCAATCCTCCTCCCAACTTTGATCCTTTCAAATTCACTCCACCATACTACATCACATACACTGACTTCAATCAATTCTCTGCCTCTCTCATTAGACAACTCAAGTCTTCCCTCCTCAACAAACTTGATGTCTCTGAATTCATTCTCCATAGAGGTGACAATCCAACTCCACTCTTTGCTGAACAACCAACCCAATCATCCTTCCCACATCCTACTCCCAGTAGTCCAACCATTCCTCCCAAACCATCTCAAGCATCCATATACTCCTATTTCACCCATCCCCCTCCAATCAAACCTGTCAGACATAGCAAGAAAATGCATGCCTCCCTGTACAAGGAATATGACATGGGGGTATCCATTAAAGAAGACAGTATGACTCCTCAGCCGCTACAGAAATGGATTCGCCCAAGACTCAAGCCAGATCAACCAGTTCTCTCTAAATCTCAGCTGCTGGCCAGGCAAGATCAAAGTTTTTCCTACAACTACATGATGGGCCTGGATTAGAATAATAAGATGTACTACAGAGGTAATGAACCAGTGAGAAAGAGAGAACTTCTCCAAGAACTTGCATCCATTCAGCAGGTCCAGCTGGCCAAAGCTGGATTAGATTAATTTGGTTTGTCTTTCTCTCAATGGTTTTTGATTAGTTGTTCAGAACAATTTTTTTCTGTGTATTTCCTGCGTGTACATTTTAGTCTGTTTTATGATTGACATGATCTGTATGCACAAGTGGCTTAATCAAGAAGAATTTTTCTTCATTGGTATTTCTACACTCTAGCATATTTTTTGCAGGTACAAAATCAAAACCATTATTTATTTACCAAAAAAGGAGAAATTGTTAGTACCTCACTATGCTTAATCACAAATTAATCATAGTAAAAATGTTTTGATAAATAAATAATCAAACTCAGTTGATTACTTGATGTATTAAAAGACCTGAGCACAGGCAACCCAGTACAAGCTCAACAGCTAAGCTGTCCTGCATTTACACAAGTCAACAGTCAAATCATTACATGATCTACCTATCATCTATACATCAAACAAACTTAAGAAACATCATTTACAGATCCTTATACATTCAAATGAATTATCAAGATGCAAATTACAAACAAGCTTCAACAAGAAATGCCTTAAAGGCCCATCAGCTAAGACACTCTGCTTCAACAGTTACGCCTGCTCTTGACCAACAGCTTTCTCTACCTCATCAGATCTTTGAAAAATGATTATTCCAATAATAGGACATTCTCCCAATCATTGGAATAAATCATATTGAAGCTTGATCAAGCCTGCATAGCCTTCTCCTCAACTGACAACTAGCATCCAATGGAAACTGAAAAGCGTGTCAGTCAAACCTTAACTAACTCCAGTCAAGACGAACCATTACTCCTATGCACTTTTGTCCCCCAACGGCTATATGCCATCCTCTATATAAAGGAGCATACTGGCATGTTGTCAAGAAACCCTTTTTGCATTCTCTTTACACTCTCTCTGTCAACCTCTGCAGTCTTGACCATTAGCATAAAACCCCTGCAAATATTGTGCCATCTAGCACCCAGTTACAATCCCCATCAACCCAGCTTTAAACCAAGCTATTTTTTTGAAACACACTTGTGTATTTTTTTTTTTCTTTTTACACTACTTTGGAAGAAGCAACCTTAATTGAAGTGTCAAATAAGTAGAGGGGGTTCAAGGAACTTGCCTTATCAATTCTTGTAACTATTATCAAAGAGAATATTATAGTCAATTGATCTCACTGTTATCAACAGTGGGGGTGGATGTAAGAGAAGGGTTTTGCCTCTGAACCACTTGAAAATATTGTGTACATTGTTGTCCATACACTTACACACACACTATACATTGTTTCTTTCTTTATCCATTTATTTATTTTCCGCCGCACATTTCTTTTAACAATTATTCCTCAACAGCTAACGCAAGTGTTAGCTGTCCAAGTTTTAACTTATAAGTTCATTAAGTCAACAGGGCCTTTCAAATATGTTTACGGGTTTATCCAACCCTGTGATAATGTTGGTTGGAGAAATGGTGATTCGATATTAGGGGGAGAGGATGGAGACGATTGTAAGAACATGGATTAATATAACATATAAATACTTAATAATATAATGATCAATATTATAATATATGGTATAAAGTATAGAACTCAACATAATGTGTAGAATTCCATAGTATAAGGCTACCATTAAATGATGGGCATAATGGTAAACTCTTATACATGAATAGGTGTAGTCCCTAAGTGAGGTGCCTATTCCCTTCCTATATAAAGGCCATTCCATCAGCTATAGAAGGGACTAAAAATTTTAATTATTTTCTCATTTATAAACTCTTCATAAAGATCAAAGAAGACAAGAGAATAAGGCACAATCACTTAGAAGATCTACTCCTCTCTTCTTTAAAGACTATCTTCTTACTTCATCAAGAACAAGACTAAGAACAATCATGGAATCACAAGGTACACGCTTCCGTCTTCTTCTTCTTCTTCTTCTTCTCATTCTTAATCTAGTTGTGAGTCGGTTCATGGTTTGATGGATCATTTTGTTCCAACAATTGGTATCAGAGCCTGGTCATATACTAGATTGAGTTTGAGTTTCTTGTAAAGCCTTATGCTTTTATTTCTTGAAAAGATTCCATGTTCATCATGTGTTCTTGAATTATTGTCATACTCTAATTCAGATTCTAGAGTATTATGTTACTTCTATATTATAAATTTACTCACAAGGCTTCAATTCTTAATGTAAGATTATCCCATTTTTGAACATAGCCACCATCCTTGGATGCGTTGTGAGTTTGTTCACATGCATAGCCACGCATTTAAAAATGTGATGTGAGTATGTGGATCTATTTGGTTCAAAACTGTTCACAAAAGGGTGTTAAATTGGTGACTTTTCACCAATCTGGACAGTGAGCACGAGTCGTGCTATTGGGCACGAGTCGTGCCCTTTGATTCCAGTCGTGATACAGTATGTTTAAATGGCAACGTTTCATAAATCTGGGCACTGGTCACGAGTCGTGCCTTTTAGCACGAATCGTGCTCTGGCCAGGGAAGAGAGATTTTTAGGTTTTTTTTTTGCCCAGAATTTTGTGAAAATTTGTTAGTAAATTATAGTATCTGGACACCAGTCGCACTTCGGTGGTTCTTGAAATTATCAAACTTTAAGAATGGACGGGTAGAACAAAAAGATACTATATTTTTAATAATAAATTTCATTTGTTTGTTTGCTTTAAATTTTCAGAAATTACCTTAAAGTCTTAAGTACCCTAAAGTATGATTAATTATATGCTTAAACAAATTTATTCATTATTTAAATAATATTGTTGCCAAAGCAATATACGTTATTTAAATACAAATTTGTTAAAGTGATGAATGTAAATATTGATATGTGATAACATGCTTGTTTTCCAAAGGAGACCTTGTTATTGACTAAGTATTTGCATTCATAGGGTAATAATTGAACTAAAATTTTGGTCATTTTAAATGCTGTGAACCATCCCAAAGGAAGGCGGGTGTTTAAAGTGAATTGTTTATATTCTTTATTATCGGGAAACAAGTACCTTAAATTTTAGGACATTTTTTTTTTATACTTGATCCGGCCCAAAGGAAGGCAAGTATTTAAAGTGTGTTGTTTAAGCTATTTGTTTACCCTAAGATAAATCAAATTGTGAGTCAATTCGCAATCCAAAGATTAGTCTTGATGTCATATTGATTATCTTTTATTATGATGGAATTCATTTTGATGTAATTAATCATTGTGTAGTTTCTTACATATGTTTTGTTTCATTCTTTTGTTCTCTTCATTCAGATTTGATCAGTGCTTCATCTGTTACTACTGCCTTAAATTCAATTCCTTTGCTAACTGGGACAAACTTTAAAACTTGGAAAAACAAGATTATTATGGTCTTAGGCTGTTTGGACCTTGACCTTGCATTAAGAGAACAAGCTCCTGCCCCTCTAACTGATAAAAGCACTGCGGAAGACCGCTTGAGTTCAGAGAGGTGGAAGCGTTCTAATCGCGTCAGCCTAAGCATAATTAAGAATGCAGTCCCGGAGACATTTCTGAACAGTGTCTCTGAGGATGATGGTGCAAAAGGTTTCCTAGATGCCCTAGAACAACGCTTTGCAAAAAGCGATAAATCGGAAACAAGTGCTACCTTAAGGAAGCTTGTTTCCATGAGGTACAAGGGCACTGGAAACCTAAGGGAATACATAATGGAAATGTTTCACCTATCAACGAAATTAAAAGCACTTAAGTTGGACTTGTCGGAAGACTTGCTTGTGCATTTGGCTTTAATTTCTCTTCCTTCACAATTTGGTCATTTTGAAACGACCTACAATTGTCAAAAGGACAAGTGGAATATTAATGAGTTAATTTCACATGTCACGGAGGAAGAAGATAGGTTGAAACCCACCAAACCGAAAGTGCGCATTATGCATCTACCTCTTCTCGTGGGATTAAGAGAAAAGGTAAGGAGATTGCGGTTGCATCAAAGAAGCCTAAGGGATCATCAAATGATCAAAAGGTGAAAAAGTGCTTTTTTTGCAAGGACCCCACTCACATGAAGCCCGACTGCCCTAAGTATCGCCAATGGCGAATTAAGAAAGGTATGTCATTTAGCTTTGTTTGTACTGAAGCTAATTTAGTTTCAATTCCTTCGTATACATGGTGGTTAGACTCCGGTGCAACTACTCACATAAGTTCATGTATGCAGGGTTGCCTGAACTACCGAACACCCAATGAAGGTGAAAGATTCATCTACATGGGAGCTGGAAAGCCGGTAGAGGTGGAAGGCATAGGGACTTTTAGATTATCTCTTAGTACCAGATATTATTTAGTTTTGAACAATGTATTTATTATTCCATCATTTAGACAGAATTTAATTTCCGTCACTACATTAGATCGAGAAGGTTATTCTTGCATCTTCGGTAATAATAAATGCAATTTATATTTTGATTCAAAGCTTTTTGGTACTAGTTCTTTGTCTTATATTGATAATCTATATTTACTTGACACAGTCAATTCATTAAATGAGTCCCATAATAATGAAACTAAATCTCGAGGCATAAAACGAAAGTTTTCAAGTAAAAATTCTTATACCTTGTGGAATAGGCGTTTGGGTCATATATCCAAAAGGAGAATTGACAAGCTTGTGTCCGAGGGAATATTACATAAGCTTGATACTCCGGAAAATAACTTTTGTATTGAATGCCTTAAGGGAAAATTCACGAATAGTACAAACAAAAATGAGTCATTGAGAGCTACAAAAGTCTTAGAACTAATTCATACGGACATATGTGGACCGTTACCTACCCCTTCATGGAACGGACAAACATATTTTATTACGTTCATAGATGATTTCTCTCGTTATGGATACATTTATTTGCTTCATGAAAAGTCTCAATCATTAGACGTTTTCAAGTCTTTTAAAACCGAAGTTGAAAATCAACTTGAAAAGACTATTAAGAACGTTAGATCCGATCGTGGTGGTGAATACTACGGTCGGAATGACGGTTCGGGAGAACAACGTCCGGGTCCTTTTGCTCGCTATTTGGAAGAGTGTGGGATTGTCCCTCACTACACCATGCTGGGGACACCTAGCATGAATGGTGTAGCCGAGAGACGTAATAGAACCCTTAAGGATATGATAAGAAGTATGGTTTTTTGTACTTCTTTACCTCACTCATTATGGGGCGATGCTTTGAAAACCGCAACATACCTACTTAATAGAGCTCCTTCAAAAGCTACTAACAAAACCCCTTATGAATTATGGACCGGTAAGAAACCGTCCCTTAATCATCTTCATGTTTGGGGTTGTCCAGCCGAAGCTAGGCCTTATAGACCTAACGAAGGAAAGTTGAACGCTAAGACCGTTAGTAGTTATTTTGTAGGGTATTCTCAAAGATCTAGGAGATATAAATTCTATGACCCAAAAACTAGAACCTTTTTCGAGACGGGAAATGCTAGGTTCTTTGAGGATGTTGAATTTAGAGGGGAAATTTTGAATAGTAATTTTGAATTTGAAGAAATGGAAGAGGAATTCGTTTCTATACCTCTTCCTATAGTTCCTATCGAAAATCAAGCAGTTGTGCCTGAAATTCGACAAGAACATAATATTCAAAATGACGTTAATTCTCCTATTAATGAACAACATGAAAATGTTGATGAGGAAATTCAACACCCTCAAAATCAAGAAGAACCGGTGCCATTAAGAAGATCTAATAGAGCAAGAAGGAGTGCTATACCGGATTATTATGATGTATATCTTGCCAAAAATGAGGAACCGTTAGGTTTAGTGGGAGATGAGCCAATCACCTTCCATGAAGCCATTAGTGGTCCAAATTCTCAAAAGTGGATTGATGCCATAAATGAAGAGTTAAAATCCATTAATGATAATGACGTTTGGGATCTTGTCCCATTACCTAAGAATGTGAAACCCATCGGATGTAAATGGGTCTTTAAGACCAAAAGGGATTCACAAGGTAATGTGGAGAGACATAAGGCTCGTCTTGTCGCTAAAGGGTTTACTCAAAAAGAAGGCATTGATTACAAAGAAACATTTTCATCGGTATCCTCTAAAAATGCTTTTAGGATCATTATGGCTTTAGTGGCACATTTTGACCTTGAGCTTCATCAAATGGATGTAAAGACAACTTTTCTCAATGGCGACATTGAGGAAACTATCTATATGAAGAAACCAGAAATGGTGACTGATTCGGATCAAACTAGTCAACTAGTTTATAAACTTAAGAAATCCATTTATGGGCTCAAGCAAGCATCTCGTCAATGGTACTTAAAATTCAACCAAGTTATTCTTTCATTTGGCTTTGAAATGAATCTTGGTGAAGATTGTGTGTACCATAAGTTCAGTGGGAGTAGATTTATATTTTTGGTCTTATATGTGGATGACATTTTACTTGCTAGTAATGATAAGGATCTTCTTAAGGAAACCAAGAAATTTCTCTCAAACAAATTTGAGATGAAAGATCTTGGAGAAACTTCTTTTGTATTAGGAATCCAAATACATCGTGATCACTCACGGGGTATGTTAGGATTATCACAAAAGAGCTATATAGAGAAGGTATTACAAAGGTTTAGCATGGGAAATTGTAAACCACATGACACCCCGGTCTCTAAGGGAGATAAGTTCAGTCTAAAGCAATGTCCTAAAAATAATCTTGAATCCAAGTATATGGAAAATATCCCTTACGCATCGGCAGTAGGAAGCCTAATGTATGCACAAGTTTGTACTCGCCCAGATCTTGCCTTTATTGTTGGCATGCTTGGGCGATATCAAAGCAATCCGGGAAGAGAACATTGGGTCGCAGCCAAAAGAGTGATGAGATACTTACAAAACACGAAGAACTACATGCTTACATATTCAAAGTCGGATCATCTTGAGATCATTGGTTTTTCTGATTCCGACTTTGCTGGATGCCAAGATAGTCGCAAATCGACATCAGGTTATGTCTTCACTTTGGCCGGTGGAGCGATATCTTGGAGAAGTGCCAAGCAAACATTAGTAACTACTTCCACCATGGAAGCCGAATTTGTTGCTTGCTATGAGGCATCCAATCAAGCTATATGGCTGCGTAAATTCATTGAAGGACTACGAATTGTCAAAGGTGTTGAAAGACCGCTTAAGTTATATTGTGACAATCGGGCCGCGGTATTGTACTCCAACAACAACAAGAGTTCATCTAAATCTAAGCATATAGATATTAAGTTTCTTGTTGTGAGAGAAAGAGTACAAAATGAACAAATAGAAATAGAACTTATTGGTACAAACTCCATGTTAGCGGATCCATTTAGTATTTCACGAGCATGTTGCTCATATGGGTGTAATAACTTTTGATAATGCTTAAATCAGTGGGGGTTTTTAATGTTTTCTATTTCCTTGTGTTGTTTTAAATTTTGATCTCATTTGGTTAAAAGTAGGACTAGTTGGAGAATATATATATGCATTCTTCATATATATTCGTTAATATTCCATGCTACATATCTATACTTAATCTATGTCATTTAGTTGGATATATATATGTGATTAATGTGGGTTTAGTTGCGAATCAATTACAACGACTGCCCCTTTAGTCCTTATACTTATATGACTAATGGACGGGATTGGTTTCGAATGACAACAAAGTGCACATAAGGGTTGTCATTTGTGTTATAAATATGATTAAAAGAATTTTATTAAGTGAAGGTATATGTTATAATAATCCAAGTGGGAGATTGTAAGAACATGGATTAATATAACATATAAATACTTAATAATATAATGATCAATATTATAATATATGGTATAAAGTATAGAACTCAACATAATGTGTAGAATTCCATAGTATAAGGCTACCATTAAATGATGGGCATAATGGTAAACTCTTATACATGAATAGGTGTAGTCCCTAAGTGAGGTGCCTATTCCCTTCCTATATAAAGGCCATTCCATCAGCTATAGAAGGGACTAAAAATTTTGATTATTTTCTCATTTATAAACTCTTCATAAAGATCAAAGAAGACAAGAGAATAAGGCACAATCACTTAGAAGATCTACTCCTCTCTTCTTTAAAGACTATCTTCTTACTTCATCAAGAACAAGACTAAGAACAATCATGGAATCACAAGGTACACGCTTCCGTCTTCTTCTTCTTCTTCTCATTCTTAATCTAGTTGTGAGTCGGTTCATGGTTTGATGGATCATTTTGTTCCAACAACGATGGCTAAGAGGAGGAGGAGGAGGAGGTAGCCGACAATGGTGGAAGTGAGATGGTGAACCCATTGAACCAAAAGGAATGAGAAAGTATGGAGAAAGGGAGTAGTGAGTAAGGGCTGTAGAGATTGGAGAAGGGGAGGGATCTTGGGAAATATTTCATGGTTTTTATTTTGGTAAGTGTGTTGAGGAAGATATGGCTAAACTTATAATTTGTTACCCAAACTCTATAGGGTATGTGAGTAAACACTCATCTTTAAATTAAATGTATGAGAAATTAGTTTATCTACTTTTTAAAAGGTATGTGACGGTTAATTAAATATTCAACTTCAAACAAGTAATAGATTGATTTTCAATTGTGAAATGCATGTCCCAGTTATTATCCTCAAATTCAAGTGTAAACAACTGTGAAATGCATGTCTCAATTATTATAATAATTGTGCAAACTTGAGAGATTAATTTATCAATTTATAATAAGCAGATTCTCAATTGTTTTAAAGACATATAGCATAACACATTTGTGAACATCATACAATTGTGAAATCACATTACTGTAAAATCACACAATTATGAAATTATACAACTGTGAAATCAGTTGAGAAATGATTTTGAAAGTGAAAAATGAAAAAAAATGATACAACTGTGAAAATCACACAATTGAGAAATCACATAAAACTGTGAAATCATACAATTGTGAAATCATTTGAGAAATGATTTTACAAGTGAAAAATGACACAACTGTGGAATCGCACAACTGTGAAATCATACAGCTGTGAAATCAGTTGAGAAATAATTTTAGAAGTAAAAAATCAAAAAAAAATCAAAAAAAAAAAAAAACACAACATTGAAAGCACACAATTGTGAAATCATATAGCTAAGAAATTAAAATTGATTTTTTTTCAAATTTTCCAAGTGAAAAATGAACTTTTTATTTATAAATTTTGAATTATGTGTTGAGTGTGTTTGTCTGATTCGTCATGACAACACGATTAAAACCGTGGTTTCAGATTGTTTGTTTTTGGATATTATATTTTTTATTTTTGGGTGGAAAAAAAGGAAGAGAGATAAAAAGGAGAGAGGAAGAGAGAGAAAAATGAGAGAGTAAGAGAGAGATGAGAGAAGAAAGCGCAGCTACAAAATGCGCTTAGTGCCGAATTGTTCCAGCAAGGCAGCAGCGCGCGCGTGCTGCAGGGGTAATATGTTCAAGGGACATCTTGGCATTTTTGAAAATGACTGTCCTTATTGGTCGTTTTAATTTGGGTGAGTGACTTATTGGTCAAAGCCTCTAAAAATTACCCAACTAACCCAATAAAAAAAAATTGAGGTATAAATGCGAGCCCGTGAAGTATTTGTGATGCAAACAGGGAATAACATTATATTAACTATTATAATTATATTTGTATTTTATTATTAATTAGTTTGTAATTAGCATTTTAACTATTATTTTCATCATTATTTTTAGTAGTATAATTTTAGAGGTTGGATAGATTTTGAGGAGATTTTATAGTTTTTAAGTCCTATTAGGTTACTATATAGGTTAGGGTTAATTTTAGTAGGTTTTAACTTCTTTTTCAAGTCTTATGGGCACTATAAAATAGGCCTCATATTGTAATCCGAAAATTAGAGAGTTGATATTGATTGTTTAATTGATTGCTTTGCAATTGTGAGGTTAATTCCTTGAAGCTTTAATAGCTCGTTGAAGGTGGATTCCTTCGTTAAGGTGGATTCCTTCGTATTTCAAGAACTTCATCATTATTGTTGTTTTTCTTGCCAAACCCTAATTCGTGGATTCGAATTGGGTCAATTAATTCGTTGATTCAGTTAATTGTTATCATTTTATTTTATTGTTATTCCGCTGCAACAACTCGATTACATCAATTTGGTACTCACATACCTTAATTGTACATAGCCACACAGAGCATTTACTAAAATCCTATCATGATTTAACATGTTATTTGATATTTCAAGTGTAATCATAGTCGTTGATTTCATCTTAATCTAAGGGTAGAGAGTATTGTATCCAACTATTTACAACGTAGGGTTTCAAGTCGCCGTCTATCATCTTTGTATTTGTCTCTCTCCTTTTCTTTTATAAATAGTGGCGTCAATATGTCTTTGTTCCCAAACCCAATCTAGATCTTTCGTCCTCTCCTATAGGAAAAATGTTGATGCAATCTGATGGGGAACCAATGCAGGCACAATGCTCTTATGGTTTTTGAATTTGGGGCAACTACCATTAGTCTGGTATACAGCCAACATTCTATTTTAATTTATCAATTTTACATGTGCATATGTTTGTAGTCCATGCTAAATTTTACTTTGGTCATTTTACATGTGCATTTGCAGACATTTATATGTTTATTTTGTTGTCTTAATTTAGCATCTTCAGATTTGTATGGAACAAAAAAAAGAAAAAAAAAAAAAAGGATGTCTGAATATCCATACACTTGGTAAAAACACTGGATTAGATATTGGAACAAGATCTATTGTCTTAAAAGAGGATGTCTGAATAAACATATTTGTTATCCATATTTTTTGATACACCTAAATTGAACTAGGAAGTTCAAATTTTCCATTTAACTTGTAGAACCTTAGAAACTGATGCATCCTTTTATTTTTACCAAGCTTCCTAATTCTTTCCACTTTACACTCCGAATCTTGCAAAAACCGTGTGCCATTTTCTACGGTCCTTCAGAAATTTCACAAGCTGAGATTGATTAGGTTCTCGTAGATAGTACATAAAAATATTGTTGTATAAGAACTTACAAGTACTTCTACTTCTACATCAAGTTATTCTAATACGTATGAATATTCTTGATCGTAATGTGCAGGGGCCATTAATTTTTTATTAAAATTATTGATGATTAATTATTATTGATATTACTTCCATTTCCTTTATAGGTCAAATGTGTTCGATTTCAAGAATTTACGCACTGGTTCGTTGTTAATGGCATTTCAATTGAAGTCTTAAGATCGATAAATCTTCCACCCCTTGCTCAGCGTTACGTATATGGTTCGGTAAACAATAATATTAGATGGGTGACGGTTAGTTCCCTACTTTGTTTCGTTGCCACAGAACTAGGGAGATAAATTTGCCGGTACCACGCCCTATTATAATGGCACGTTAGGCCAAGAAATTATAGTAGGCCACCAGCAATCATGTTTTATGGCTCTCCCAACATAAGGGAGATAATTTTTTCTTACGTCGCTACTATTTCAATGATTTTTGAGAAGATGTGCCAAAAAACGTACAGGGAGACTGAAAGTAATTTTGAGAGATGGAGTTTACCAGTAGCAATTCCAATGATGATACTGAATGGTAAGGAAAAGGAAGGAGGGATAATTGTAAGAAGCATGTACTGACTAGGAGATATTGTTTTTTTGTTTGGTTAATTTACTATGTTCAATTACTATTGATGGATTGTATTTTACTCTATATCTTCTCCATATTTCTGGTGCTTTATATTAGATTTTTGATGTAATTTAGACAAGGTTGATGTAATTTTGAATTTATTATGTAATGGGTAAATTTGTGGAAAAACATTGTCTTTAGAGTGATTTCTTTAAGTAATGTTACGATGTTCCTACAAAGATCGGTACGTGCTCAAGGTCAACAGTCAAAATCAAGGGCAAATGAAGTCAAGCAAGTCAAGGGAAGGATCGGAGCGAGGAGAAAGAAGGAAGAACAGAAGATGAGTAGCAGTCCAGGAAAGTGGGCAGTCGCCCAAGATTACCTAGGCGGACGCACATAATGAAGCTTCAAAGCCCAGATTCCTTCCAGCATACATGGGCGGTCGCACAAGACTTTTATGGGCGGCCGCACATGCTAGTCGGGAGGGAATTTTCCAGTTTCCTTATTTCACTAGGATTTTGAGTATTTTCCTTATTGAAAAACCTAGGAGACCCTAGGTTAAATAGGGGATAAACCCAGCAGCCGTTTTTATGTTAGTTTTTACCTCTTCTTAGCGTGTAAACAAGATTGAAGTCTTTTCTTTTCAAGATTCAAGATCCAGGTTTTATGTTCTTAATTTTATTACTCGTGTTCATTATATTGAATATGAGTAGCTAAGTTCTTAATTCATGGGTTGGATGTAAAACATTATCTAGTTCTATGTTATAAACGTTTTTATTCATATTGATTTCATTCTAGTTGTTCAAAGTATTTTAATCAAGTTTCTAGGGTTTCAATAATTGAATTAGTCATTATTGGCCTTTTTAACAATCTAGGGTTTTAACTCCGCCATTGATTTGGGGATTAAAGCGTAGACCAATGCTTTGATTAATACGTCTATTTGATGCCGTGATAGAATTCAAATGGGTGTAGGTTTATTTGTTCTGTAGAACGTAATAATTCTTTAAATAATTAGATGGACTTGATTTGCGAAGTGTGATTAGATAAAGTGAAATAAATTGCAATCCGGCCGCCTCACCGTCCCAATCTTTACAAGAAGTGAACGAACCCTGGAATGGAATCAATAACTTTATTTCAAAATAACATAGAATGATGATAGTGTGAAATCCAACACGTGAATCTCTTTAATCTGTTTACATCGTTGCTAGTTATCTTTGTTTTGTTAATTTAGTATTTAATTTCAGTCTTTTGTTAAGAAAATCAAATCAAATCAAACCCCCTGGTTACTTTTACACTAATTGAATACACTTATGTTTCACCCAAGTCCCTAAGGTTCGACCCTTACTTCTGTACGCTGCTGCTTCGGCACTTGTACACTTGCAATGTTTTTATTACAGTGGGATTTTTCTCATTAACTATATACATGGGTCTGCACAATATCTTGCGTAAAACGCGTTTTACGAAACGCATAGGAAAAACGTGTTTTTAAAAAACGTGTGGTGGCATTTTTGTAAATAGTCGGAACTTCTCGAACGGTTCTGGATATCAATATAAAGCCTTCTGGATATGAGATTTGATAGCCAGAACCTTTGAAAGTGATAGCCAGAAAGGGTTTTGGATATCAATAACAAGCTTTTCTGGATATGATTTTCAAGCACATTTGAAAAAGGTCATGGCTAATAAACTTTCTGGATATCAAGTTCAAAAGGTTCTAGATATAGATAATAGGGTTAATGACTATTTAGGGCCTGAACTCCAGGGGGTGCGTCTAAAAGGGACCTCGGTTTTTTTTTCCCGCTAGATCAGGGTTCAATATCTAAATTTTTCGCCAGTTAAGGGTTTTTGACGGAAATCGTTAGAAAAGTCCGTTAAGTGCCATGTGCATGGCACGTGATCGACTAAATGGATGGATTTGTAATGATATTAGTTAGTAAGGTTTTAGTGAAATTTTTGAAACTCAAAAGGTTTAAAAATGAAATAAATATTTTTTCTAAAAAGACAATCCTTTTTCTAAATAATCAAGTATATAATAAAATAAGTAATTATCATATATAAAATAAATTTATTAAAAAAATCAAAATTATTAAACAAAGAGTTGGTCTTGTGAAAAACGTGTTTTACCCTAAAGATAGAAAAAACGTGTTTTTCCAAAAAAAATGCCAGTGTTAATATCAAAAACTGCCAAGCTTGGCCACTGGCACTCATAAAACATTGACACTGGTACTTTAGTGTTAGTGTTAAAAAGTGTCAGGCACATACACGGGCACTTTTTTAGCACTGACACTAGCAGTATGAAAAGTGTCAGTGTCTTTGTTAATATGTGTTAGTGTAATATCACTGGCACTTCTTAAAACTAACACTGGCAGTTATGATAAATTCCATTTTATTACAAAAAATTTACCGCGTGCGTTGAAACAACTTCCAGTTTATTACAAAAATGCCACCGCCTCATTTAAAAAACACGCTTGACCCTAAAATTAGGGTAAAACGTGTTTTTTACTAGTTTTTCACTTAAACAAATTAATCTAATAGCTATATTAAATATAAAATGATTTATATTATTTTCTAAATAATAAATTTAAAATAAAGAAAATTATAAATAAATTTAAATTTTATTCTATGAACGTAATAAATTACTTTTTACATTCACCAAATTTAAAACAACATAAAGTAATTATCACTATTTACAATGGAAAGCTTTTATTACTTTTTTATTAATAGGACCCACTCGAAATAAGACATCCCAAAATGAAAAGCTTTTATTACTTTTTGGGTAATACTAGGGGCACAAAATGCCCACAAAACAAAAGTCACAAAATGATCTGGAGGCTGAGTTGGATACCATGTGACCCTCAATTTTAATGAACTTTTAACCACTCATACAAACTCTAGTTAAAAATTAAAAGGAAAAAATTAAATGAAAACCCAATTACCATATTCAGTTGAATCAGTTGCCGTCTTATCATATTCCTTGACTTCAGCCGTTCCTTTCCTTCTTCTCTTCCCAGTCCAACCGACGGTAGCAACAATTGCCGAGTCCCTTTTACTTATTTGATTTTCAACACGATTCCATGATCAGAACTGTGATATTTTAGCATAATCATAATATATCGATCTCAAATCAGGTACTATCATTTGTCTGATCCAACTTCTACTTTTAATTTCACTTTTTTGCTGCAAAAGTGTTGCTAGTGTTCATTCTGACTCTTTTTTTTTTTTGTTAATTGATATGGTTTAATTATGATTGTGAATAAGCTTTTTGCCATTCTATTACAATGTTAATTTAGTGAAACTGATAATGTTGTGGTTCTTTGAACTACTTCTTGACCACAGAGATATCCAATCAACATTCTGCCATTCACCTAATTATTATTGTTTCTTTGGCACAGTGCAACCCATTATGGAAAACTCAACACAATATGATTACAATAGCAAAATTGGTCATTAAAAGCAGTAATATGTAAACACCTTGCTTTTCATGTATGTTCCAGATCAAGATGATAAAAACTTAATTATTAGGTGTGTTATTTATAAATTGATTATACATTGTGAACTTTCTGATATGCATTAATAAATCTTCATTTCTTTTTGTTTTGTGCAACTACATAGACATGGATGATGCCGCATTATCAGAGATGGACATCGTTGAGAATGTAAATTGCAGTTATAATTCACATGAACATGATATGGTTGATGATGAAGTTGTAACAGAGAAAGAAATGGGACATGAAGAACAAGAATTCAGTTTGACCAAGAAGCATGAAGAGCCAAAAAAGGGAATGTCATTTGATAGTGTTGAAGCTTTGATTGATTATTACAAAGGTTATGGCATTCAAGTAGGTTTTACCATAAGCAAAAGAACGTCGTCAAAGGGAAATTATGATGATGTGACTAGATACGTTACTGTTGCGTGCAGTCGGAGTGGCAAGTCAAAGCGGAAGTCGAAAAACATATTTAAGACACGACCAATTTCAAAAACAGATTGCCAGGCTAAGGTTAATGCCGTGCTCCACGAGAATGGAAAGTGGCTCGTGACTGGAGTGGTGCTTGATCATAACCACTCATTAAGTCCAGGGAAAATCCCTTTGCATAGGAGCATTAGAAAGATCCAACCACATGTCAAAAGACAACTTCTACTATATTCTAATGCTGGGATAAGGGTAAATCAAAGTATAACTGCAGTGGCGGTCGAGGCCAATGGACATGAAAATTTAACATTTATTGAGAAAGATGCTCGTAACTTCATTGAAAAGCAAAAGAGATTGAACCTTGGTAACGGTGATGCGGAGGCGCTTCAAAATTACTTCATGAAGGTTCAAGCTACAGATTCTAACTTCTTTTTTACAATGGATTTGGATGAGGAAAATCGTTTAAGGAATTTATTCTGGGCTGACGCGCGGAGTATAGCAGCGTATGAAGAGTTTGGTGATGTCGTCACATTTGACACAACCTACTTAACTAATAGGTATGACATGCCATTTGCTCCTTTTGTAGGGGTAAATCACCATGGACACTCAATATTGTTTGGTTGCGGTTTGATTTAAAATGAAAATACAGAGACATTTAAATGGTTGTTTAGATCTTGGCTTACGTGCATGTCAAACCATGCTCCAAATGCCATCATAACTGACCAAGATAGGGCTATGCAAAAAGCAATTGAAATTGTATTTCCAAATGCTAAGCATAGATGGTGTTTGTGGCACATAATGAAAAAGTTGCCAGAAAAATTTGGAGGGCACACTCAATATGAGGACATCAACAAAGCACTCCAGAAAAGCGTATATAATTCTCTTTCTCGCGACGAGTTTGAAGCTAGTTGGAAGAAAATGATCGAGAAGTTTGAACTTCAAGATAAAGAAAGGGTTGATAGGGTTGTATAATTATTAGAGGCAGCGATGGGTTCCTTGTTTTGTTAAAGATTGTTTTTGGGCTGGAATGTCTACTACACAACGAAGTGAAAGCATGAATTCATTTTTTGATGGATATGTCAATGCAAAGACTACATTAAAGGAATTTGTTGAAAAGTATGAGCATGCACTTAGAAGTAAAATGAGGAAAGAAAAAGAAGATGATGTTAAGTCTTTCCATTCCTGGATTCCCATTATAACTCTTTATTCGATGGAAAAACAAATCCAGGAAGTTTACACCACGGCAAAGTTTAGGGAGTTTCAAGTAGAGTTGACGGGGAAAATGTATTGTGAAGTTGGTTGTTTAGAAACTTGTGGATCAATTTCAAATTATGATGTATCGGAGGATCTATTAATTGAGGAAAACATAAGGAAAATACGATTTAAAGTTTGTCTTGTCAAGGAAGAGATAAATGGCGAATGTGATGTGAAGTGCAATTGTCGCTTGTTTGAATTTCGAGGAATATTGTGCAAGCATGTTATCGCGGTGCTTTTGAAGGAAAATGTATATTCAATTCCAGAAAAATACATTTTGAGAAGATGGAGAAAGGATATAAAGAGACGTCATACAAAGGTTAGGGTGAGTTATAGTGATTGGAGTGTCTCAGAAGAAGGACGTCGATATGATAAAATGTGTAGTAATTTCTATGAAGTTGCAGACATGGCATATGAGTTTGAAGAAAAGTGCAACTTGGTTAATGAGAAGATAGAAGCGCTAAAACAAGAACTAATTCAAGATGAGAAATCTTCTAATACTAGTGAGCATTCTCCAAATTTAGGTTCCAGTAAAGTATCTGAAGAACCAGCAAAAGGAAGCAAAACAATTCATACTCCATTGGCTGTTCGTTGCAAAGGACGACCACCGGGCAATAGGTTGAAATCCAAGGTTGAACAAGCAGTAACAAGGAAAAGAAAAAAGAACACCAGTGTGGGGTCTAAAGAGATAACAAATGCTGGAAAAGGAGAACAAAAAGTATGCTATTACAAGTTATTATTCTTTTGTCTTCTCAAAATTATAAAATGCATAATTATCTATTGATTGAGAATTTTGATACTTTGATAGGTTTCATCAAGAAGAGGCAGGAAGAAGGCTAATTTCGCTGTGGCTCAACAAGGGGAAAAAACATGCGACAGTAACAACAGAGAGGTATTCTAATAGCGTGATACTTTTTAACTTTGTTTACATTTTAATTTTTGACATACTTCTTCCGTCCCAAAATAATCTTCACATTTGCCTTATTTCAAAATGGGAAGATCATTTTGGGTCGGATGGAGTATTTACTTACTGATTTCATACTTTTTTAGAAACATCCTAGCACTTTAAGCGAGCGGTCTGACATGAATGAAACTCAAGAGATCGCTTATATTAAGGTTCTTCATTTTGCATTAATCTTACCTTATTCATATTTTATAGTCTGACATGAATGAAACTCAAGAGATCGCTTGTATTAAGGTTGTTCATTAGTAAAATATTTCAGTAATTCAGTTTTTGAGTGGTTTATTTGTTTATTATGAAGGAATCTCAAATTACGCAAGTTATCAGTGGACATGTATGTGATGCACATACATCTGGTCACCAACAGGTAATTCAAAGCATCATCTTTTATAGTTTGTAAATATTATATACTACATATTTGTATTAAACAACAAAATGTTGTATATTGTTTTGTAGAACTATCCAAACTGATGAGATGCGTGAGATAAGGGGCTGATGGAGATAACAAATCCATCGAGAAGCAACAATACGAGGCGTTTTTGGTGTTATTGACATATGAATGTGTTATGTACATCTTAGAGCAATTCTGTCATTTACTTTTAAACATTTTTTGTGGTTTAGTACTATGTAAGGGTATGTATCCCAAATTCTCTTTGAAGAGTGTGGAAGATGTTCTTTTTTTTGCAGTTGTACTTGAGCAAAGAAAGGGATTTACAATGCATAAGCTGATTTTCTTGTTGTTGGACCTTACAGTCTATTTGTTACTCCTTTGGGTGTAAATCACACCCTATGTACTTCCCTTTGTACCAACAAATGAATATACATGAGAGATGCAACCAAATAAAATGACAGACTAATGCCATGAGCTGCACAATTAGATTTGTATTGCATTAAGAACTCTGAATCTATTATACAACATAATTAAGGTATTATACAAAATGGATGATTTTTACATTGAAAACAACCAGACTCTTTGAGGTTCAGAGTAGCGGAACCGAATAAATGGCACATCTGTTCTTACTAACTTCATCTTACTAGCTTCGATATTGTTGATGTAACTGCCAACAATAGCAAAAAGGAGCAGCAGAGCAGTAAAGGAACATGAAGAATTGCGTAATCAAATGGAAGCTAGCTTGGGGTGGATAACCTGTCACAAACTGGGATTTTGTGTACAATTGGAACTAAGGCAGCTAAACCAACTGTTTTTACTTTTCACACTCCTCATGAACAATCTGATAACATTCGAACGAACCTGATGATCAAACCAAGCAATAACAATCTGATAACATTTGAATGAACCTGAGTAGCAAGCTCAATCTGAGATCAATGATATACACAGACTCAAAATTAGGCGCTATATTGCTCACGATTTAATTCTAGGCCAAACTCCTAGGAAATTGACTTTAGGGTAAAATCAATCCAAGATAGAGGCCAACTTCATTGCAGCCCAAACTTTCAATGCATAATAAGGAATTTATCTGTGCGTTTGAAAATGTTCTTGGAATGGATAGGCACCATGTAATCACTCTTCTCCCTGGAACGAATATGAAGCCTGAGGTGAAATTGAGGATGATGCCGAACAAGTGATCTATTGCGGCGGCCGCTTTTGTAGCGTCTAAACAGGAATTTGATGTGAGCGATGTCGTAGGGGTTCACACGAGAGGGAAATACGGAACCGTGGATCTCAAAGCGGGGCAAGAGGTCAACGATCCAGAGACTGTCGGTGTCGTCGCCGGGAAAGTGAAGAGTTGTTGTTGAAGTCGAAGACAAATTGATAATTAGAATTACGTTTATTTATTTTTCCTTTTTAATTTTTAACTATAGTTTGTAGGAATGGTTAAGAGTTCATTAAAATTGAGGGTCCCATGATATCCAACTCAGCCTCCACATCATTTTGTGACTTTTGTGTTTGTGGGCATTTTGTGCCCCTAGTATTACCCTTACTTTTTTATTAGTAGGACCCACTTGTTATACTCACACAGTGGCGGATCTGAGAATCTTGATCACCAGGTGCACTAGCGGCGTATCCAGGATTTGAGGTAAGGGTGCGCATTTTCTTTGGGGGTTCGGGGCGGAGCCCCCGATTTTTTTTTTTTTTGGGTCCAGTCAATTAGAGGAAGTAAATGCAGAGAATTCTAATGCACTAAATAAGACGAGATAAAGTTAACAACAGTCAACTAGCTGCAAGCATGTAAGTTTGCTAAAAAATATCCATGAAATAACCATTCAAACACATATACATTTAAAATCAAACATTTAATAAACACATAAATTGAAATCACCCATGAAATTAGAAGAACAATGTCAAAGCCCCAAATTGTAGTTCAAATCCTAAATTTCTGTTAAATCCAATTTGAAGAGAAATAATGAGATTTGAGAGATGAAAACTTACAAAAAGGGAAGAAGATGGGTAAGATGTCGCCGGCGTCACTAGTTGCCGCCTTGCCGGTTGGAGCCTGGAAGTTGCCGATTGCGATTGGAGGTTGCCGATTGCGTCGGTGTCGTCGCACTCCTGTTTTCTCCTCTCTTTTTTTTCTGCGCTCTCTCTGATCTCTCTGTCTCTCAATTTGTCCAAACAATGAAATAAGTCACTTAAATGAAGTGGGTAAATTTTAATTTTTCTAAGTTCACACACTCACCAAGAATATAATAGCTTACTTTTATTATTTTGGCGGTGCACTTAGTAAAAAAAAAAATTAAATTTTTTGGGTTGACCAGGTGCAAGTGCACCACCTAGCACTAACACAAATCCGCCCCTGTACTCCCAACTTCTTTTCATTTATTATTCCCCACCCACTTTCTCTCTCCTTCATACTCACAACACCTACTTTTCAAACAACTTTTTATAATAAAAGATTATTATTCCTTAATCCCCGTGTCAGACCAAGAATCTTATTTCGGATGGGACGGAGGGAGTATTATAGATACTTAATATTATTATACAACATTTTAAAAAAATAGACTTATTAAAATATAAAAAAAATCTACATTCTTATTTAAAAGGATTAATTAAAATTTAATAGAAACTTTAACAAAGTAAATTAAAAAAAAAATAAAAAAACCCAGCAAGAACAGTAAGCCTCCATAGAAAAATTTATTGCTCCTTCCCCTTCGTCTTTCCTTTTTCCGGCCACTCCATGCCGCTGCTGTCCTCACCTCTCGTTCCTTCTTTTCTCTCTAGCAAACTAAAACTTCAGTAAAAGAAAGACAAAAAACCCAGCAAACTATAACCCCCTTTCTACATCCTCTGGTTCATTGAATCAGCACGTTCACTGACCGGCGCCGGAATTGAACATGATAGAGAGGTGCTTGGATAATCTGACACCTTTCATACTTACCTAGTTCTTCGTTCACGAATTTCTTCATCTAGAAATGAAGTTCATCAATTTAGGTGTTTTGATTTGATTTTGGGTCTTTGGCTTTGATTTGATTTCAAATGGTTGGTGGGTGTTGGGTTTAGTGAAGCCTATAAGTGATGGTGGCAGAGGGACGGTGGCGGTTGGAGTAAGGAGGAGCATAGGTGTGGCAAGGAAGAAGGCGTTGGTGTGGTGGTTGGAGAGGATGGTGTGGCCGGAGGGATGTTGAATATGGGTTGGATTTTAGGGGTTAGGGTTGGGGATGAAGATGGGGATGGTGCTGGGGTGTAATATTTGGAGAGAGTGATTTTCAATTTCACCCATTATCTCCAAACTCTTTCATTTGACCCCTCAATAGTTACTATAAACTTTGAACTAACGAATTCGTTGATCACGTGCCATGCACATGGCACTTAACTGACTTTTCTAACGATTTCCTTCAAAAAGCCCTTAACTGGCGAAAAATTTAGATATTGAGCCCTGATCTAGCCAAAAAAAAACCGAGACCCCTTTTAGACGCACCCCCATGGAGTTCAGGCCCTAAATTGTCATTAACCCTAGATAATATAGTCTTCTGGATATAATTTATGAAGCATCTGGTGAGAAAAGAAAACTGAAAAGAACCTTTGAGACTGATATCCAGAAACTTAGAGACAGATAGCTAGAACCTTTAAAAGTGATAGCCGGAAGGTTTTTTTTTTAAAAAAATTGAAGAGCAGTTGCTGTGTTAGTAGATAGCCAGAAACAATGTTTAGGATGACCAGTTGGTTTGTTACGAAGATCCAGCAAGTGTGTTGAGGAGCGCCAGATGATTAAGAAAAACACGTTTTTCCTAATCGCTAGGAAAAACGCGTTTTACTGGAGACTAACTCGTAGTCTATACATATAGTCAAATATTTATGAGTGTTATTAATCATTGTGTTGAGTGGCCATTATATTATTTTATCAAAATTATTGATGATTATTATTGATATTACTTTCCATGTCTTTTATAGGTCAAATGTAATTGATTTCAAGAACTTATGCTCTAGTTCGTTATTTATGGCATTTCAACCGAAGTCTTGAGCCTTAACTCGCTTGCCCTAATGACAAAATTTTTTGTAGATCTGCGGGTGACATAATGGTCTATTCATGAGGGAGATAAATTTTCTTCCCATTGCTCGCAGTATGGTATATGGTTCGGGATAAAATAGTGATAACGAACGGGCGAGGCGAGCCCTAGCCATAGAAAGATTACTAAGATTACCCCTTTCTGCCAATCACTTTGAAGGTGTGCCTAAGAAGTATTGGGGAACGATTCAGGAGGGTACTGGTGTTTACGGCAGTGACGATTCCGACGATGATATTTAAAGCAAGGATGATTTGTAACTAATAAGCATGTGCCTAAGAAGTACTCCCTCCGTCTCATAACAATGTGCACACTTTTAAGTGTGCACACAAATTATTGTTATTTTTATTATTTTTTTGCTGGGCAACAAAATTTATTAATAGATCATGAGGTTAATAGATGATTGGGGCTTAGGCACATGGGATCTTTAAACCAAGCTTGCCTAGCCAAAACAGCATGGAGAATCTTCTCAAATCCGGGACGTCTGTTAAGCTCCGCTATCAAGTATAAGTATCACCAAAACAGCTCTTCCCTGGACACTAGAAACTCTCAACAAGGGTCCTGGGGTTGGAAAAGTATATCATGGGGAAAAGATCTAATAAAGAAGAACATTCACTGGAGAGTGAAAAGTTGCCTCACCATTCAAGCCCTCAAAGATAACTGGATCCCAAATTGTCCAGACTTCACATCCAACACCTCTTTACAAACTAGCATCCCAAACCTCCTCGTGGCTGATCTGATAAACAGGAATACAAACTCTTGGAAAGCTCCTTTGATAAAACAACTCTACCCCCCACACATAGCAGAGTCTATCCTTTCATCATACATTCCTTCTCAAGGACAAGATGATCAGGTATGGTCGTTCACCATTCATGGCATCTACACAATCAAGTCTGGATATTACAAGAGCCTGGCAAATCATAAAGACATAGAAGGTCTCCTACATGACCCTTCACCCCCGGAACACCAAAAAATGTGGAGGACTTTGTGGAACTCTCCGCTGGAACCAAAACACAAAATCTTCATGTGGAGATTTCTCAATAACACTCTACCCACAAATCAGCAGCTTGCTAGGAGGAATTGTGCACCATCCCCTCTCTGTCCAAATTTCTCTACGCATGATGAATCACCACTCCATCTATTTTTCACGTGTTGGTATGCGCAACAAATTTGGATAACATCACCTATTCCTCTCTCTCCAACTCCCGTGGACAATCCAACTTCCACACTATCTAATTGGTTAGCTCAGTGGATTAATTTTAAGCTGGAACCAGAAGATCTATACCTTCTGATTTACATTTGCTGGGAAATATGGCTAATCAGAAACAAAGTTATTTTTCACCTATCATCCCCTGAGATAGACGGTATCATCCCCCCGAGCTATGGCACATATTAAAAGACTAAAAAGAACCAGAGGGAGATACTGCAACAAAAAGCGAAAGAAAGAGACTCACGTACTACGGTGACTTCAAGAAACCAGAACAATCTGTCTTCAGAACGGAGTTTAAATTCAATGAATGGCAAGACTCTGGAAGACTACCTCAAAAACTCGGAACCACGAAATAGCCTTGTTCTCATAACAGATGGTGCATGGAAGAAGGGATCGCCCTGGTAGGTATTGGATGGTAATTATGGGATGCGACAAGTGGAAGGCTAGCCATAGAGAGTTCATCTCATAAAACGAGCTCGAGCATCCACACAGAATGCCTAGCAATTCTAAAAGTGCTTGATTGGTCAGAGAAACACAACTTCAAAAGGATTGAACTTCTCACGGACTCTCAATTAGCAAGATCCTACATCAGTAATCAATTAATTCCACCATCGAGTCTTGATCCGCTTATCCAAGATATAAAATCTTTAATTGAGAAAGTTATTATATTCAGTATTTGTAAAGTGGACAGAAAGACTGTCCACTATGCTCACATGAATGCTAGTTTCGCTAGAAAAATGTACCTTAATTTTGTAGGTCTTGAGCCTACTTTTCTTTACAATTAATATAAATATCGTTTATCTTAAAAAAAAAAAAAAAAAAAAAAAGATGATGATGAGGGAACATATATTGCAACCATGAGAAACAAGAGACGATCAATGACTCACAACCACAATAATACAAGGAGGGAATAGTATTGGGTATTTTATTGTGAGTATGAAAAATGAGGTAGAAGAGAGAAAGTAAGGTAGAGAATAGTAGTGGGTAATTATTGTGAGTATGACAAGTGTGTCCCCCTGAATAAAAAAAAATTCATTTTAAGAAAGTGTGACTTATTAATGAAACGCCCAAAATGAAAAATGAAAGTTTGTATGCATTGTTTGTTATGAGACGGAGGGACTAAATGTTATAAAGGCCAAGTAATGACTAGGAGATGTTTGACCACTTTTTTGTCGTGGCTTATTTACTGTGTTCATGTAGTGTTTAGAAGGATCAATGTCCCCAAGTAGGTTTTTACCTTTTTTTGGTTCATGTTCAAGGTTTTTTAACTTTTAACCAGGAAGTTGGTTTTCATGGATATGTAATAAACATGGGTATTCTCTTAATGAATCATGTTTAATAATTGCCTATTGTTCTCTCTCCACAAAGGATGTGTGTTTTCAACAAACCCAAGCAATCTAAAATCATTAAAACACCATACTAAAAAAACTTGAAGCGTACGCTGCACTAAGGCTTCGTTTTTCTGGCGTAAACGACTTCCGGAAAATGTTTTCTAGAAAATGAGATAAACATGTACTCCCTCCGTCCCCAAATGATCTTCTCATTTGACATTTTTCATTGTCCCAAAAAATTCTTCACATTTCTACAACCTAGGCTTAAAAGTGCCCAAACAAAACATGACTAGTGAATCAAGTGTTCATATCCTTAAAAAGTTTGAATAGTCAAATGTGAAGATCATATTGGGACGGAGGGAGTATTCGATTGTATCCAATTTGGAAAAGTAACGAAACAAAACATAACCTTTCACCCATCATCTCATTAACATCCATTTATAAAAGTAAACCTTAACGATAGTTACAAAAATCTTGAAATGGCAGTCTGGGTATGCATCTACCTGAAGTGTACTCTAACCAATTCAAATTTCCTCGGGTGTAAAAAAACTTGGGTCAACTTAGTGTAGTTAACCTATGATTATATAGATAACAGAAATTGTATTTCCTCCGTCACAAATGAATGTCCAAAATTGCAGCAATTTCGGACATTCATTTAGTGGAGTTGTTTTAAGGTGTGAATTGAGAAAAAGATGGTTCTGATTTCATTTAGTGAAGACGTACTAGCTAGAAAAGATGCCAACCTCCATTCATGTAAAGCTTGAAGGTGGTTCTGATTTCATTATAGAAGACTTGTATTGCTCGTCACCCAACCCTACACCAAATAATTAGACAAAAGACGAAAATTTTATTAGAAACGATAATGCCTGCAGCTAAGCCTCTGTATCATGCCCTGAAATTGTAGCTCAAAAAATGAAAACTTTTCACCTATCATCTTATTGATATCAAATTTTACGACAATAAACCTCAACAAATACAGTTACAAAAATCTAGATATGACTTTTTGGGTACGCATCTACCCAAAGTGTATACTAACTAATTAAGATTTTCCTCAGGGCGTAAATTTCAACATACTTCCATACTACAAGAAAATCTTACTTCAGTCGAATATCCTCTCCCCTGTTGAAAACAATGCATAGACAAAAGAACTCAAAATGCAAAGCACACCCGGTATAAAAAACACAGCCCTCTAACTATCTGGACTTGAAAGATCAGAATCACCAGTTTTAGCAGCTTCAAGAAGTTGACCAGTAAGTTCAACTCCAACAATCCCAGCTAGAGTGCCAGCAGTATTAGAGACCCCCATTACAATTCCCGCATATCGAGGCGCAATGTCCATATGATTAACTGCAAAACCAGCTCGTCCTAATGCCAAGAAATCAAGTGCCACGGACGAACAGAAAACCACCCCATCAGATGTTCTGAAATGAGGAATTGCTATCAATGCAATAGAAGCAACTAAGAATCCTATAGTATTCAAAACTTTTCTTGTTCTAGTGACGGACAAGATTCTTCTTGTGATCAAGTGGTCAGCAATCACCCCGCCAATGTTTGAAAATAAGAACATATTTAAATAAGGCATCATCTTAGAAGACCCCATTTCTTGAAGACTAAGCTTCAAGCCCAGTTCGAAGTAAGTTGGTAGCCAATTCATAAGCACATATAAAGCATAATGGAAAGTGAAATTATTCACAACTATAGCCCAAACTGGCAAACTCAACATGATTTTTTTTTCCATGGAATTTGTGGGGTTTTTGTTGAGTGTCCGTTTTCCATCCTCATTTTTTGACTTGCTTTAAGAGGTAGCAAAGATTCACCTGAAAACAAAGTGTCGTGAGGATCACATCTCACGTGCATCAAGCATGCCCAAGAGTCCTAGTTAGTGTAAGATTGTCAATATATTTTACTTTGAGTATGTAAATATTGTTCCATAAGTTTAGGGATTGATTAGGATAGATTAATAGCATGATTATCTTTCCTTAGTAGTATGATTATCTTTCCATGTAACTAGATTTGTACATACTCTATTAAAGAAAAGGAATAGTGGGTAACCAAAACAAGTTGGGTTCCCATCTCCACAATTCAACCGTGTCCTCCTCTACTCCTTTCTTTCTTCTGCGTTTTTCTCTTCTCTTTCTCTGAGTCTTTCTGTCCTTTAATGTCTTGCAGGTGATTAATCGTTTGTGGTATCCAGAGCATTGTGAAGCCATGGGTGTCGAATCAACAAAATCATCGGACAGTACCATGGCTAATGACGATCCAGGGAAAGGTAATTCCTCCTCCAACAAATACGGCCTCCCAAACCTTCTTCAATGTGTAATCTTACATGGGACATTGCAGATTGTCTAATGAGAACTACCAAAACTGGAGTTCTCTATTTCTCTCCATGCTAGAGATCCACTCTCTTACCCATGTTGTTTCTGATAAAAACCCTCCTCCCCAAACTCTACCCTCTACAACCACCATAAATCCGGAATATGATGTCTTCATTCATATATCTCGATTTGTCTTAGGGTGGATAAAAGCCACCGTCACCTCTGAGGTTCAACCCCATGTCAATCCTTGTAGAACCGCTCCGGAAGCATGGGATCTTTTAGCAAAAGAATTCGGGGTAGCCTCTACCATCCACATCCAAAAACTTCAAGAGGAACTTCATGATCTCACTCTATCCCCGGGTATGACTATCCAAGACTATATCCTCCGTGCCAAAACTCTTTCTTATTCTCTTGCTCGTGCCGGCGAGGCAGTTTCAAACCAAACACTCCCTAGTCGAATCCTTGGCGGGTTAGGGCATACCTATAAAGAGTTCATTACCACCCAAAATTTCAAGGTGGATACCACCATTGATGACCTTAAAGACCTTCTCTTACAAGAGGAAGCCCTTCAACAAAGGTTTGCAAACAAAACCCATACCAACCTTAGGGCACATGCTGCTACCAAAGAGCCGGGTAAACCACCACATAACCCTTCTTCCCATACCCCTTTAGCCGCTTCTTCTCATGGCCAGCAGGGAGGGTTTCGGCCTAGTGCTTCTCCTGATCCTGGGGGAGGTTTCTATTTTATACCTAGTCCCAACCGTGGGGGCGGAAACCGAAACAATAAACATCGAAACAAGGGTAAAAATAACACCCGTGGCATACTGCCACTACCCCAGCCTTTTCAACCTAACCCTTTTCCATCTCAGTTTCGACCTCCCAACCCCAGCCCTCCTGTCCCATACACACCCCCCAACCCATTTCTTAGTCCAGATCCCACTGTGGTTAACTGTCAGCTTTGCAAGAAAAATGGTCATGAGGCAACCACTTGTTATCAAAGGGGAAATTTTGCTTACAACGCACAGTTCTATCCCGGTGGAAATCATTCCTATGGTGGTTCTGCACCCATGGCTCCCGTCTCATTTGTCTTGGATTCCGGCGCGACGGATCACATAACATCCACTTCGGATGTTCTGCAACAGTACTCCCCGTATTCAGGTAATGATTCAATTGTTGTGGCTAATGGTTCGTCAATTCCCATTGCTAATATGGTTCCACACATTTTTCTGCTAATAACCATAATTTTGTTATGAATACGGTGTTACATGTTCCGAAAATTAGTCGTTCCCTTCTCTCTATTCGAAAGTTTTGTCTTGACAACAATTGTTTCTTTGAACTAACGGCCTTTGGGTTTTGTGTGAAGGAAAATCATACCAAGAGGATCATTCTTTCTGGCAGTAATGCAGGAGATCTCTACACATTGTCTTTCATCCCAAATTCTCGTCTCAATTCCTTGGCGTTAATTGGAGAACGTACATCATCCGCTACTTGGCATTCTCGTTTGGGTCATCCATCTTCCGTTATTTTTGAGTGTCTAGTCAATAAAGTCGGGATTCCGGTTAGCGGTCCTGTTAAAAATAGGGAGATGTGCCATGTTTGCCCGTTAGGCAAGTCTTGTAATCTTCCTTTTAAACCTCGTTCTTTTAATTCTGTTAAACCGTTAGATTTACTTCATTTAGATGTTTGGGGGCCATGCCCCATCCCTTCTGTGTCTGGATTTAAATTCTATCTTTCCATTGTCGATGATTTTTCTCGCTATGTGTGGATGTTTCCCTTATTTCTTAAGTCAGATGTGTTTACTGTTTTTACTGAATTCAAAACTCTTATTGAAAAACAGTTAACCCGTAAAATATCTGCTATTCATACCATTAAAACTATCCAAACAGATGGGGGAGGGGAATTCATTAACAAAAGATTTGCAGCATACTTAGTTGAGAATGGGATTAGCCATCACACATCTTGTCCTTACACTCCTCAACAGAACGGGGTGGTTGAAAGAAAGCATAGACATATAACTGAAATGGGTCTCTGTTTACTTGCTCAATCACGGGTTCCTGAGAAATTTTGGTTGGAAGCTTTTACTACGGCGGTGTTCCTCATCAACCGCCTACCTATGCGCCAATTAAATTATATTTCTCCTTATCAAAAATTGTGGAAAAGAAAACCGGATTACAAGTTTTTGAAAGTGTTTGGGTGTACTTGTTTTCCCAATCTTGTACCCTACAATCGTCACAAACTCATGCTCAAGTCCACTCCATGTGTATTTTTGGGTTACGATTTAATGCGGAAAGGGTACCGATGTTACAATCCTCTCACTGGCAGGGTCTATATTTCTCGACATGTACTATTTGATGAAAGCCATTTTTACTATGTTGAAAACTCTTTTTCTACTGCACTTCCTGCCAAGAATCAAAATTCTCAGGTACAATGGCAGCCCAAGTTTGCTCCTGGCAGTCCTCACTTGCTCAGGCCCGTGCCTCCTTGTACTCCTGGCCCGAGTACAACTCAATTGCAGAATACTGGCCCATCTTCTTCACAGCCAGCTGAGACATCTCGGCCTTCTTCTGATGACAACCCACTTGCAGATTCCAGCCCAGTTGCTCCTTCACCAGCATCTTCCTCATCTCCAGCGTCTGGGCCTACTCCCTCTAGGCCCAACTTTCAACACAGCCAGTCCCTTGTCGACTGGCAAACTCCACACCCGACATGGTTGGGCCGACTGGGCCTGCCCAGCCCCTTTCTTCCTCAAATGCCGACTCAACAGCTGCCTCGTCTGGTCCTAACTCACTTCCAGGCCCTACATCGGATACTCCTCCATACCCTTTGGTTCCTGTTGCTGTGAATCAAACTGGTGGAACTCATCCCATGACTACGAGAGCAAAGGCGGGTATTTTTCGCCCGAAGCATCAGTTTGCTCTGAATGTAACAAGTGTTGCATCTCCACTTTATGAACCCCGTACGTTCCGTCAAGCTGCTCCTTTGGCTCATTGGCAAGAAGCAATGCATGAAGAACTTCAGGCTCTTCACAAAAATCACACTTGGTCCCTTGTTCCACCACCTCACCGTCACAACATTGTGGGTATCAAGTGGATCTATAAGGTCAAACGCCACGCAGATGGCTCGATAGAACGTTACAAAGCTCGGTTAGTTGCTCAGGGTTACACTCAACAGGAAGGGGACGACTATGAGGAAACATTCAGTCCAGTGGTGAAGCCGGCTACTATCCGTACTATACTTTCTCTCGCTCACTCTCGAGATTGGCCTATCGAACAGTTGGACGTTCATAATGCCTTTCTCAATGGAATTCTTGCAGAAGAGGTATATATGGCTCAACCTTCGGGCTTTATTTATCCGATTCACCCTGACTATGTGTGTCGCCTACACTGTGCATTATATGGGCTTAAACAGTCACCTCGGGCCTGGTTTCACCGCTTGCATGACTATCTTCTCACCTTAGGCTTCTTTAATAGCCAAGCTGACTCTTCTTTGTTCATACGTCATCAACATGGCACCGTTGTTGCCATACTTGTGTATGTGGACGACATCATCGTTACGGGATCACACTCCGCTGCTGTTACTTCTGTTATAGATTCCATATGCTCCACTTTTGAGAGTCGACGATTAGGACCTCTTCGCTTCTTTCTCGGCATTGAAGCCACTCGTACCAAGAGTCATCTTCATCTCACGCAATCTCGGTATGCATCTGATCTCTTACACAAGTTCAATATGCACTTGTGTAAACCTGCTTCCACCCCTCTTTCCCCAGGCTCTCATTTGTCAGCTTTAGAAGGCGACCCCCTCCCAGATCCTTCCATTCGCAGCATGGTGGGAGCACTACAGTATGTTACTCTTACTCGGCCTGACTTGTCTTTCGCTGTCAATCAAGTGTGCCAGTTTATGCACGCTCCTCACACCTCGCACCTTATGGCACTTAAGCGTATAATGCGTTTTCTCAAAGGAACGATCTCTTTTGGCCTATCTTTTCAAGCTTCGGTCGACACCTTTATCTTAGCCTTTTGTAACGCTGATTGGGCTGGCTCGCCAGATGATCGACGCTCCACCACCGGCGCTTGTGTCTTTATCGGTCTGAATCTCATTGCTTGGACGGCCAAGAAACAACCTACTGTCGCACGGTCTAGTATTGAAGCTGAATACAGAGCCTTAGCCTCGACTGCAGCTGAGCTCCGATGGTTTTCATATCTTTATCGAGAACTGGGTATTGCTCTTCGGTCGCCTCGTCTTTTATGTGATAATATCTCGGCACTCCATATGTCCAAGAATCCTGTTTTTCATGCACGTACCCGACACATTGAAATTGATCTTCATTTCGTTCGGGACTTACATCACCGTTGATTCTTACAAATTCATCACATTCCCACCAGTGGCGGATCTACACATTTATATTTGGTGGTGCTTATTTTTTAAAAAAAAAAAATTGACGGGCCCCGAAATTTTTTTGAGCAATACCGGGACATTCTTTCACTAAAAATGCATACTGCTAAAGAGAATGAAATGCACACTGCTAAAGAACATAGATTGACATTCTTTCAAACAGCTAATGTGCAAGGAAACTAACACCCATTAAATCAGAGGATCAAGCATTAAAAACTAGAAGATTAACCCTTAATTCAATCTTCACTAAAAATTAAAAGCTTCTCACAACAATTGAGCAAACATGACCCAATAACAATAAGACAGTGATGGAATCCAAGAGACAAGAAAAGAACTGAATTACAGTTCGATTTAGCATCCATTTTGATTGTTCAATCCAAGTTAGCACCAAAATCAAGAAGAAAATCATGATAGTGAAATCAATTTTAGGGGTTAGGGTTTACCTTTGATTGGATTTTTTTCTTGATTTCTTGAGGGGGCTGTGGAGGGGGAATATCGCCATCCATTCTGGCGATGGTGGCGGACAGCGGTGGCTGTGTGGGGGCGGCGGCGGCTGTGGCGACGCCGGAACAGGGAGAGGAGAGTCCGAGCGACGCGAGCGGCGACCTGCAGTTCGTCGTCCTTCTGTTTTTTTTTTTTTTTTTTTTTTTTTTTTTGTGTTCACTTGTAAACGCGTTATGCGTATAAGCGTTTTTTTTTTTTTTTTTTTTTTTTTAAATACCAAAGTTCCAAAACGACGTCGTTTTGGCAAAAAAAAAAAAAAAAAAAATTACCGGTGCCTGGGCACCGTTAGGCACAAGGGTGAGTCCGCCACTGATTTCCACCATTGATCAAGTTGCCGATATATTCACAAAAAACCTTACTAAAACACGGTTTCAGCTCTTATCAAGCAAGCTTCAGCTCCGACCTTCTCCGCTTAGCTTGAGGGAGGGTGAAAACAAAGTGTCGTGAGGCTCACATCTCACGTGCATCAAGCATGCCCAAGAGTCCTAGTTAGTGTAAGATTGTCAATATATTTTACTTTGAGTATGTAAATATTGTTCCATAAGTTTAGGGATTGATTAGGATAGATTAATAGCATGATTATCTTTCCTTAGTAGTATGATTATCTTTCCATGTAACTAGATTTGTATATACTCTATTAAAGAAAAGGAATAGTGGGTAACCAAAACAAGTTGGGTTCCCATCTCCACAATTCAACCGTGTCCTCCTCTACTCCTTTCTTTCTTCTGCGTTTTTCTCTTCTCTTTCTCTGAGTCTTTCTGTCCTTTAATGTCTTGCAGGTGATTAATCGTTGGCTGCGGTTGCTTTTGGATGCTCAGATCGAGGCGGGTCACTAGCATATCTCATCCAAAGCAAAGACCATGCCCCACCTAAAGCAGCTTCAGACAGAAAAACAGATTGTGGGCCCCTAAATTTCACAACAGTAGGAAGTACAAGCATTCCCATAGCTGCCCCTAAGTACATTCCCGATGTTGTGAGGGAAACTGACCTTGACCGTTCCTGTGGTGGGACCCACTGAGCAAGAACTGTATGTATAGACGGAAAAATAAAGCCTTGGGCTACTCCGACGAGCAAGCGGGCCATAACCAAAACCAGCACTCTATTTGGGTCGAGTGGAACCAACGCACAAGTTAGAGACCATAATATGAATGAAAGGAGGAGAAAACGCCGTCCCCCGATTTTTTGAGCTGCCCATCCACCGGGTACTTGTGATTAAGCATACCCATAATAGAATGTAGAAAGTGTAATAGTATAGAGAATCAATTATGTGATGCATGAAAACCTCAACCATTGTATTCCATGATCAATGAATATATATACAAGAAGGTTACTTGTTGGCCAAGTAAAACAATCCTAACTAGAGAATGATTCGACCACTATACATTAGGAAACTAACTACAATTAGAATAAGGAAACTAAATATACAGTTTAAGTAGAAGATGTATGAATATCTCTAACATGTCCCCGCAAGATGGACGATCGTTGCGTGAGACCAATCTTGACCATTAAAGCTTGAAACCGAGCCCGGAGTAATGGCTTGGTGAGAATGTCCGCTAATTGATCATTACTAGAGACGAAGGAAACTCTCAATTTATTGCTTTGAACAGGTTCACGAACAAAATGATAATCAAGACCAAGATGCTTCATGCGGGAGTGAAACCGTGGGTTTGCGGCAATATAAGTGGCGCCCAAGTTGTCACAATAAATGACTGGAGATGAATTTACCGAAGAAGCAAGGATCAACAGGAACTCCTCCAACCATACCTCCATAAAGTCGAGAGTCGTCAAATGCCGTAGGAGATGAAGGACCGCCTTCCGGTTCAGAATTGTATTTTTCCGGACGGTTGAGAGCTTCTTTTAGATTTTTTGGGTTGATATATTTGGGATTAAAATATTTAGGGTTAGGTGTTCGAGCTGATATGGGCCGAAGGTTGGGAGCAGAAGAAGCTTGATTTTTCTCTTTAAATGCAGCCACATTTGCCATAACAATTGCTTCTATATCTTGATTAGAAGGGGGCAATTCTACCACTTCATTGACTTTATGAGTCACCGAATCAATGGAGTTTGGCTTTGAAGCCTCAAGATTCTTAGATGAAATTATTGTATCACTGGTTGGCTTTAAAGCCGAGACATTCACCGAGTCATTCTCCGGAGTACCAGTGTCAATAGAATCAGATTGGCCTGCCATTGTTGCAGCAGAATCACTACTAGAAGAGGTCTTCAAAGGATCCGTGTCAGCACTCTTTTCAACCATAGGAGCCTTATCCTTGGTACCAATCTGTTTGGGCACATAAACCATCTTAACCTTGTCCTTATTCAGAGTTGAATTTGGATATTTAGGGTTTTGTTTGGGAGCCACTGGTTTTTGGACATTCAAGTTAGGGTTTGCCTTCCAACAAACCGAAATATCATGTCCCAAAATATAACAATGTTTGCAATACTTTGGGAGATTATCATACTCCACTTTTTGATAAAAACTCGGACAAAGTGTAGAGAGAATTTGAGGTTCTTCTTTCTTAGGGTACAACTTCCTCTTTCTTCTTCTATTTTACATGTCTTAGTAAATGTATGCAAACCCCATAAAATGGGACATGACCAACTAATCACTTTATTACATTAAAGTTGGTTAAGGTTATCTCCTTACATTCCAACTCTAATTTAATTTCCCCATTTCATATTAATGTAATTGCTACATGTAATCTTTAGCATAAAGTCAATAAAACAAGTTTCTTTTTTATTTCTCTTTTGTAATTCCCCTTTTTCTTTACATTATAATTGTTAGCACTTTTCTCATATTAAAATAAGGACATTTAGCATTAGAACACCAATAGTAGTAAGACCCGCGTAAGCGGGGCGGAGTGGGTGTTTAAGTACTTCCCACTCCGTCACCTAACCTCCGAACCCTTCTCTTCCCGAATCTCTGGTTTTGTACATAAAATAGGCTATTTCTTTAGGTTTTTCTTATGTTCCTTTAATAACATAGGTGGCGACTCTAACAAATTAAAACAAATTAGACATCCTAGGATCATTCCACCGCTCTAGCCAAGTTGTGGTTTCCCGCGGTATTATGAACAAGTTCCTTATTGTTTTCTGACCCACTAGCCTTCAGTTCCTTGAAAACAATTGGTTTCAATACCATGCCTTTGTAATCTTTCAGGATGTTTAGGACATACATAAATCGCCTAGGAAACTAGGCATTATATGTAAACAACTCTATTACTGGAACATCCCAAACAAGAAAGTACGATTTTTGGGTGGTATGAGAAAGGGGTCATTCTAACATAAGTGTAGAAGAAAGAAACACCAATGCAGAAGCATCTCCAATTGGAGTTCCTAAGATTAATCAAACCATCTTACAATCATGGTGAAATCATAACTTTCTCTTCCATAGTACTACCTCTGTCCCTAAATGAGTGTTCAAATTTCATTTTAAGGGACACTGAAAATCTCAACTTTTTGAACAATTTGGTAACAACGATTCATATATAATCTTGTAATCCCCTTTCCAAACCTTTAGTTTTGCACGTATAAAGAAAGCGGTGAAAAAAAATTCGAAAAAAAACGTTTAGGGAGAAAGTTATGTTAGAAAAAAACACTCATTTAGGAACAAAGATTTCTTGAAAATAGACAATTATTTAGAGACACAGGGAGTAGTATTTTATACAATGCTGCTCCTAGTCCGGCTTCTAGTTGACATAATTCAAGATATAGACATTCTTGTGATGGACCTGAATTGGAAATGAGTCCCTCACTTGTTTATTTTTACTTTTTCTCATTTCTGTTAGCACCTGGCAAAATAGTGTGTCCAGATGTAGACATTCTTTATTTCTTTTTCTTTTTTTTTTTATCTGTTTTACTGTTGGTCATTGCAAAATCATGAACTATATCAAAAGGTCAAACTCCATTTTCATCCATTGTACTTTCAATTTGTGTTTCACTTTGACCATTATACTTTTTTTCTTTCAAAAATACCATTGTACTTTGGGAAACGTATCATTTTTACCCCAAAATCACGGATTGAAGCACGGATTAGTTGCGGATTTAGCCACGGATTTGGGGTTAAAATGATACATTTTCCAAACTACAATGGTATTTTTGGAAGAAAAAATGTATAATGGTAAAAATGAAACATCATGTAAAGTACAATGGATGAAAACGGAGTTTGCCCATATCAAAATTATACAGCTAATGTCAATAAGCAATGGTTAAGAGTCTCTTAAAAATACTATTATGCCTTCCGTTGAACATAAAATTAACAGACAACCTGCAATTAGATGGACGAACACTAAGTAGTTCCAGAAAGCTAAACAAACTACAAAAATCTCAATCAAGAATTAGGTTAAAATGCAAGCAGTCCAAGAACTTGAAAGACACACAATACATACATCTGAAAGAATGTACAATCAAAATTAACATTCTATAACTCAATCAAATATACACATCAACCACAAAAGTCATGAGACAAATTTTAGTCAAACATTTCAAGCGACAAATTTGACTAAATTCCCAAGAAAATATTGCCAAAATAGGCACACTATTTGCAATTCAGTACAGAATCAAGGCAAATCAATTCATGGAAGCAGAAATATATACACTAACAACACCCAATTTCCTTAGGTAAAGATCAAATTTTACCAGCTTGGGAGTAGAGCATAGAACTTCGAAGCTTCGAAACAATGTAATTGTGTGGATTGTGTGGTTATGAACGGTGAGAATGAGGCCGAATTGGTGGCGCAGCCATCAGCGGTGGCGACGCGTGGTGGTCAACGACCGTGGTGGAAATCTGTAATCGGAGACTGACTCCACGGTCGCGGTCCAGACTTGAATCAACCCCTTCCCCCAATCATACCTCTAATTCTGAACATGTGTCTGCACTAGAAGGCATTTTACAATTGCACTCTCAAACTCCTCCAGTTGAAACTTATAGGGGTAACTCTCCTAGGCTAGATAGCCCTACTAGGTCAAGGGGGAACTCACCAGCACTTGAAACCTTCCCAACAGCTAAGACCTTATCTGACTCTGCACCTTCAATTTCACCCCAAGCTTTTGTTCCTCTTCCTCATGACATTCCTTCTCTCCCTGATATCCTCCCTGTGCTTAATCCATAACTCATTGAGTTCAGTAAAGAGAAAATAGTATCTGATCTCTCTGAGAAATCCAGTACAGTACAGCCGTCTTTGAACAGCTATCCAATAAATTCTCTTTAGATGAAGCCCTCAAAGCATTTGATTTTATGAGAATAAGAGAGACTAGACTATCCCAAGGCCAAGGTGGATCATCTAAAAACTCAACAGCTATTCCCCAATCTGTCCCAACAGCTATTCCTCCCACTAAGCCTATCCCTCAGTATCAGTTTGATCTTGACACCACCATGCCTACTCCAAGTTTTTGGGCTTTAGACTGTGACAGAGACTTCTCCATCAAAGCTATTCTTGAAGCTCACAAAAAGTTTTGTTCCATCTCTCCCCTCCCATCACTGCTCAACCCCACATCATATCCTCACCCAGGGAAATGACCAAGACCCACATGAGCACCCATGCCAAAAACATTGGGGGTCAGCTCTTCTATGCCTATGAAGAGTGGAGGAAATTTAGAATCTCCATTCAATCTTCATTTCTGTTTTCTGCTCCATCTCTTCCCAATCCCCTAGATCTTTATCATCTTCCTGATTGGGAAGTTGTTTTCTCTCAATTAATCTCAAACAACCTTTTGGAATGCATGTACACACCATCCTCTCTTGTGTATGTACTCTGCATACAATTTGCTCAATCTGTATTCTGGACTCTACTGTCCAAGAAAGTTGCATCCTTGGGGTAATTGTCAAAAATGTTTACCCCATCTCTGATGTGTATCCCCAAAGCCTACCTCCTCCTACTCCTCCATTCCACAAAAAGACCAAATCTAAGATTGCCAATCCTCCTCCCAACTTTAATCCTTTCAAATACACTCCACCATACTACATCACATACACTGACTTCAATCAATTCTCTGCCTCTCTCATTGGACAACTCAAGTCTTCCCTCCTCAACAAACTTGATGATGTCTCTGAATTCATTCTCCATAGAGGTGACAATCCAAGTCCACTCTTTCCTGAACAGCCAACCCAATCATCCTTCCCACATCCTACTCCCAGTAGTCCAACCATTCCTCCCAAACCATCTCAAGCATCCATATACTCCTATTTTACCCATCCCCCTCCAATCAAACCTTTCAGACATAGAAAGAAAATGCCTGCCTCCCTATACAAGGAATATGACATGGGGGTATCCATTAAAGAAGACAGTATGACTCCTCAGCAGCTACAGATATGGATTCGCCCAAGACTCAAGCCAAATCAACCAGTTCCTCTAAATCTCAGCTGCTGGCCAGGCAAGATCAAAGTTTTTCCTACAACTACATGATGGGCTTGGATTGGAATAATGAGATGTACTACAGAGGTAATGAACCAGTGAGAAAGAGAGCACTTCTCCAAGAACTTGCAGCCATTCAGTAGGTCCAGCAGGCCAAAGCTGGATTAGATTAATTTGGTTTGTCTTTCTCTCAATGGTTTTTGATTAGTTGTTCAGAACAATTTTTTTCTGTGTATTTCATGCGTGTACATTTTAGTCTGTTTTATGATTGACATGATCTGTATGCACAAGTGTCTTAATCAAGAAGAATTTTTCTTCATTGGTATTTCTACACTCTAGCATATTTTGTGCAGGTACAAAATCAAAACCATTATTTATTTACCAAAAAAGGGGAAATTGTTAGTACCTCACTATGCTTAATCACAAATTAATCATAGTAAAAATGTTTTGATAAATAAATAATCAAAATCAGTTGATTACTTGATGTATTAAAAGACCTGAGCACAGGCAACGCAGTACAAGCTCAACAGCTAATCTGTCCTACATTTACACAAGTCAACAGTCAAATCATTACATGATCTACCTATCATCTATACATCAAACAAACTGAAGAAACATCATTTACAGATCCTTATACATTCATATGAATTATCAAGATGCAAATTACAAACAAGCTTCAACAAGAAATGCCTTAAAGGTCCAACAGCTAAGACACTCTGCTTCAACAGCTACGCCTACTCTTGACCAACAGCTTTCTCTACCTCATCAGATCTTTAAAAAATGATTATTCCAATAATAGGAAATTCTCCCAATCATTTGAATAAATCATATTGAAGCTTGATCAAGCCTGCATAGCCTTCTCCTCAACTGACAACTAGCATCCAATGAAAACTGAAAAGCGTGTCAGTCAAACCTTAACTAACTCCAGTCAAGACGAACCATTACTCCTATGCACTTTTGTCCCCCAACGGCTATATGTCATCCCCTATATAAAGGAGCATACTGTTGTCAAGAAACCCTTTTTGCATTCTCTTTACACTCTCTCTGTCAACCTCTGCAGTCTTGACCATTAGCATAAAACCCCTGCAAATATTGTGTCATCTAGCACCCAGTTACAATCCCCATCAACCCAGCTTTAAACCAAGCTATTTTTGTGAAACACACTTGTGTATTTTTTTTCTTTTTCTTTTTACTCTGCTTTGGAAGAAGCAACCTTAATTGAAGTGTCAATTAAGTAAAGGGGGTTCAAGGAACTTGCCTTATCAATTCTTGTAACTCTTATCAAAGAGAATATTATAGTGAATTGATCTCACTGTTATCAACAGTGGGGGTGGATGTAAGAGAAGGGTTTTGCCTCTGAACCACTTGAAAATACTGTGTATACTGTTGTCCATACACTTACACACACACACTACACATTGTTCCTTTCTTTATCGATTTATTTATTTTCCGCTGCACATTTCTTTTAACTATTATTCCTCAACAGCTAACGCAAGTGTTAGCTGTCCAAGTTTTAACTTATATGTTCATTAAGTCAACAGGGCCTTTCAAATATGTTTACGGGTTTATCCAACCCTGTGATAATGTTGGTTGGAGAAATGGTGATTGGATATTGGGGGGAAAGGATAGAGACGATGGCTAAGAGGAGGAGGAGGCAGCCGACAATGGTGGAGGTGAGATGGTGAACCCATTGAACCAAAAGGAATGACAAGGTATGGAGAAAGGGAGTAGTGAGTAACGGCTTTAGAGATTGGAGAAGGGGACGGATCTTCGGAAATATTTCATGGTTTTTATTTTGGTAAGTGTGTTGAGGAAGATATAGCTAAACTTATAATTTGTTACCCAAACTCTATAGGGTATGTGAGTAAACACTCATCTTTAAATTAGATGTATGAGAAATTAGTTTATCTACTTTTTAAAAGGTATGTGACGGTTAATTAAATATTCAACTTCAAACAAGTAATAGATTGATTTTCAATTGTGAAATGCATGTCCCAGTTATTATCCTCACATTCAAGTATAAACAACTGTGAAATGCATGTCTCAATTATTATAATAATTGTGCAAAATTAAGAGATTAATTTATCAATTTATAATAAGCGGATTTCTCAATTGTTTGAAAGACATATAGCATAACACATTTGTGAACATCATACAATTGTGATATCACATTACTGTAAAATCACACAATTATGAAATTATACAACTATGAAATCAGTTGAGAAATGATTTTGCAAGTGAAAAATGAAAAAAAAAATGATACAACTGTGAAAATCACACAATTGAGAAATCACATAAAACTGTGAAATCATACAACTGTGAAATCATTTGAGAAATGATTTTACAAGTGAAAAATGACACATCTGTGGAATCGCACAACTGTGAAATCATACAGCTGTGAAATCAGTTGAGAAATAATTTTATGAGAAATAATTTTACAAGTAAAAAATCAAAAAAAAATAAAAATAATAACACAACAGTGAAAGCACACAATTGTGAAATCATATAGCTAAGAAATTAAAATTGATTTTTTTTTCAAATTTTTCCAAGTGAAAAATGAACTTTTTATTTATAAATTTTGAATTATGTGTTGAGTGTGTTTGTCTGATTCGTCATGACAACACGATTAAAACCGTGGTTTCAGATTGTTTGTTTTTGGATATTATATTTTTTAGTTTTGGGTGGAAAAAAAGGAAGAGAGATAAAAAGTAGAGAGGAAGAGAGAGAAAAATGAGAGAGTAAGAGAGAGATGAGAGAAGAAAGCGCAGCTACAAAATGCGCTTAGTGCCGAATTGTTCCAGCAAGGCAGCAGCGCGCGCGTGCTTCAGGGGTAATATGTTCAAGGGACATTTTGGCGAGTTTTGAAAATGAGTGTCCTTATTGGTCGTTTTAATTTGGGTGAGTGACTTATTGGTCAAAGCCTCTAAAAATTACCCAGCTAACCCAATAAAAACATTTGATTATTCCCTCAGTATAGTACTAATTAAATTTATGTTCCCTAACCCTGAGGATATTCCACTAGACTCGATATGTTCTTTTGAAAAACACTACTACCTCTGTCCCTAAATGAGTGTCCAAATTTCATTTTAAGAGTCACTGAAAATCTCAACTTTGTTGTACAATTTGGTAGAAAATATTCATATATAATCTTGTAATCTCCTTTCCAAACATTTAGTTTTGCACGTATAAAGAAACCAGTGGAAAAATTTCAAAAAAAAAAACATTTAGGGACAAAGTTGTGTTCCAAAAAGACACTCATTTTGGGACAAAGATTTCTTGAAAATGGACACTCATTTAGGGACAGAGGGAGTACAACAATTAAGGAAGTATCTTGGAATTGTTGACTTATGTGCATGCTTGGAATACCAAAGGACTTGGTCGTTCATGTAGTAATCTAGTACTACATGAATAAATTTGTACATTTATCTCTTCAAGATAGGATAAGTATCATGAATATCACTATGGAATTTTCTTACCTCTAGGAAAAGGGAAAAATAGACATTAGACCTAAAACCCAACACAAAGCACATAAAGAAAGTAAAAACAAAACAAATCAGCACATGTTGGACATATTAGGCAAAACAAACTACATAGACACACACACATCAAAATGTACAGAACGCATGTGCAATAGAACAAAAAGACAACTAATAACACTTTATTGAATCCATGTAAATATCTGTTGAAATCAGAACATATAACATCAACTTTTTTACAAAAAGACAAAAAGAAATAAAAAAAACATTAAAGGAACGTAGAATCACCTTCCACCAATCACTACTAGAAAACGCATTTTAGGCGACCAATCTTAGGCAACCATTCAAAATTAGTCACCTTAATATCCTTTAGGTGACAAAAATTTTAATTGGTTGTAAGAGATACATCTCTTGCGACAAATCTTTGGCAACAAAGTATTTTGTCATATTAATAGGACTGTTGTGACAAACAATCATTTTCGTCACCTAATAATATGTTAAAGTGACAAAATCTAGGGCGACCAAAACATTTGTCACCTTGTATACACTTCTGGTGACCATTAAGATTTTTCTCTCCTAAGAACTACTTGTAGTAACAAAATTTTGGTGACAAACCTGTTTCTTACCTAAGATTAGCATTAGGTGACTAATATAAACATTTGTCACCTAAGAATGCTTCTTTTGGTGACTATATCTTTTACAACAAAGTTATTTGTTTCCTTAACATCATGCACTTTTACGACAAATATTTTGTCACCTAATGGCTTATTAAGGTCACCAAATTTGTATGCAACCAACTAATTATACGCCTTTTCATATAACCAAGCCAACAAAGGTTTAGGTGACCAGCAATTGGTCGCCTAAAGTTTTGATTTTTTACGTGTGGTCTTCTCCAAAGTCAGATTTCTTTCATTACAATATATTCTCTTCAAAAGTCATATTCCTTGAAAAAGTTTCTCTTATGAATGGTTACATCAAAATGTTATTGCTCTTATATATAGTTTGTGTTGTCATATCACCTTCCCATCCAACTGATCTTGTATTTTTATTACAATACATTTTTTGAAATAAATTAAATATGTTTAAAAAAAAAGTTTATTTAAGGTGACAATTTATTGGTCACCTTAAAAATAGATTGATCACCTTGGAATAAAGCTGTGAGAATATTTTTCTTTACATCAAATGAAAGTCTGCTCTGAATAATTACATCAAAGGCATGGCTCTCAATAGTTACATCAAAAGCATGTCTCTTAATAGTTACATCAAAGGCATGGAATAAAGATGAGAGAATATTTTTCTTTAGGTGACAAATATTATGGTTGCCTAAAAGTTTTCTTTTGTCACCTAAAATATTTTAGTGTCTATATATAATCTCTTATAGGATATGATTCTTGTATCCATACACCAAATCTTCTGTAATTGCATTTCTTCTTTCACATCCAGCGTTCCTTCTATATAGATATTTCTATCATTCTTCAATTCATCTTTTTATCTTCTATTCTACAATCAATCATTCTCCTTCATTTTCTTATTCGATTATCTAGACCCTATTATAATGGATAAACGGGGTTGATCGCTTCCTTGAATTTGCAGTATCACATACTCATAACTCCTCTGGCATGATCCCATGTCTGTGCCCTAACTGCAACAACATGGTCTTTCATTATATCCATGAAGTGAAATCTCACTTGTTGCGGAAGGGGATGATGTATAATTATACGACCTGGATACATCATGGTGAACGTTCAGATGGTACTTCAACGTCATCGCAACCTCATCCGCAAGACGAGCGGTATTTTGATGACAATGACCAAGTGATGGGTATAATAGATGATGCATTTCCATATGCGTCAATGCATCATAATATTTTGGATGGGGGCATAAATGACATGCATAGTCAAGAGATGTCGGACTATGAAGAACTCCTACAGCAAGCCTTGCAAGAGTTATACCCGGGTTGCACACAATTTTCTCCACTTACTGGCCTTGTGGAGTTACTACATTACAAAGTCAAATCCCGTACTCCAAATTGCCAATTTGATGATTTGTTGGAGATAATGCGGCGTATGCTTCCTGAAGGAAATACATTGCCTCACGATACTTGTAGAGCATTTAAGGTGTTAAAGAAGTTGGGGTTGTCCTATACAAAAATCCATGCTTGTCTTAATGATTGTGTGGTGTATTATAAGGAATACGAGGCTTTGGATATATGCCCCGTGTGTAATCAACCAAGATACAAACCTAGTTCCAGCTATGCTAAGAAGAGAGTTCCACACAAGGCAATGTTCTACTTTCCACTAACACTGAGATTGCAACGGCTATACATGTCTTCGCACACCGCAAAAGATATGAGATGGCACAAAGAGGAAACGGTGGATGACGATGTTTTGAGGCATCCTGCAGATGAAGATGCGTGGAAGTCATTTGATCTTGACTACCCCGCTTTTGCAGCAGAGCCTCGAAACATAAGGCTAGGTCTTGCTACTGATGGGTTTAATCTATTTGGAGATATGAATGCTAACCATAGCACATGGCCTATCGTTGTGGTTCCTTACAACTTACCACCTTGGAGGTGCATGCGGAAAGAGTTTACAATGATAACTTTGCTTATTCCTGGTTATCCAGGAAAGGAGATAGATATTTATTTGCAACCATTGATTGATGAGCTGAAAGATTTATGGGTGAATGGTGTAAATACTTATGATAAGTACTCTGGCTCACAATTTACGTTACGGGCCGCGCTTATGTGGACAATACATGATTTCCCTGCTTATGGTGTTACTTCAGGTTGGAGCACTAGTGGTTATAATGCTTGCCCAATTTGCAAGGATGACACTACCTCTAGTTGGGCTGGTGGGAATGTATGTTTTACAGGGCACCGCAGATGGTTACCTTCTGATCACCCTATACGGTTTAACACCTCCACATATGCTTTTGATGGAAGAAGGGAGCTCCGTGTACCTCCTCGAGAATGGTCTGGAGAAGAAATTCTAGACAAACTGAATGAGCTTCAATTTCCTCCGTTTGGAAAAAATCATAGCTCTAACGTACAAAGGCCAGAAGAAAATAGTAACGGGACAAAGAAGAGTATCCTTTTTTATCTTCCTTACCGGTCAAAATTGAAGCTCAGGCATAATCTTGATGTCATGCATATTGAGAAGAATGTGTGTGATACTCTTGTAAACACAATTCTTGGCATAGAAGGAAAGTCAAAAGACACGGACAAAGCGAGGAAGGATTGCATGGAGCGGGGCATAAAGAAACGCCTGTGGCTGCAAAATAAAAGTGGAAAGTGGGTAAAACCTCATCCTATTTTTACTGTTAAACCAGCACATAAGAAAGAAATTTCTTCTTTTCTTTCCAGCAAGTTTCCAGATGACGCTTCAAATATATCACGATGCGTACGGAGAAATAATGGGAAATTATTAGGGTTGAAGAGCCATGATTGTCATGTTCTATTGCAACGTTTGGTCCCAGTTGCTATACGTGGATTCCTACCAGATCCCATGGTGGAACCGATTACAGAGTTATCGCGATTCTTCCAGTAATCATCGTCAACAATTTACCAAATGGTTTCGTAAACGTTTAAGTCAATTTTAAACTTCAAACCTTCTTTTTAAGTATAAGTAAAATAATTTTATATAATGATTAATGATATATATGTATTAATTTATTAAAGATTCAAATGATGAGCGGAACATACTATGACGAATTGAAGGCATTGGCAAGAGGTCCTCTAGATTATGATCTTTATCCAGGTTGTTATGTGAATGGTGTTAAGTTCACAGTTGTTGACCGTGATGACAAGTTAAGCACTCAAAATAGTGGTGTGTGGGTGCCAGGGGATGACGGATGGGAGTTTTATGGAAAATTAATCACGGTTGTCCGACTTCTGTATAGAAATCGTTTGGAAGTCATCTTGTTCAAATGTCGGTGGCTTGATACAAACCCATCAAGAAATGGAAGTGTCAAGCGTGAATATGGTCTTGTATCAGTTAATATTGATAGACTTTGGTTTCAAGATGATCCTTTCATTTTCGCAACTATGGCAAAACAAGTTATATATTTGAATGATCCCAGACAAAGTGCTAGTTGGAAAGTAGTTCAAACCATCAATCACAGGAACATATGGGACATATGGGACATTCCAATAATGTCGAATGATGAGAACGAAGATGTCAATGAAGTTTCTAATGAAGCTGACCAAGTTGGTTCATCCTCCCCCCAGCCCATTGTTCGCCCCGAACTCAATATTAGCATCCATCTTCCTATTTACCCCCTAGATCCGAGCCTTGATGTTGAGGTGATTCTCGATGATGAAAATGATAGTGATGCAAATGATGATACGATAGCTTCATCCGAAAGCGAGAATTCAGAATATGATGATGAAGAATATACAACTACCACTTCTCCAGAACCAAATGGCGAAAATGACTCTGATTACGAATTATAAATTGAGCTTGTATTAAAATTTGTAGTTTGAATTATGTTTAATTTGGTGTTATATGAATTATGATTATTTGCTATTAAATGAATTATGGTTATTAATTTTGGCGTTAAATGAATTATTGGACGGAGGGATTAATATACTCCCTCCGTCTCCCTCGAATTAGGATTCTTGGTCGATCTAATTATAGTTTGACCAATAATTTGAAGAAAAATAATTATTTTAATAAAAATCTAAAAATAGTTTAAATTCTTGAACCCATTTTTTTGTTAATTCTTGAACCCATTTTTTTTTTTTTTGAAGTTTAAATTGGGACAGAGTGAGTAATTATAATGAGATGGGCTGAAATGTTCAGATTTTCCCCAAAAAATTGGATGGAATAGAATTGTGGAGGGAGTATCAATTTGAGATGATAAATTACCCCCAAAATTTCCCACCCAAAAAGTGCCCACCAAAAGTAATTTTCGTTCCCCCTTGTTTTTCCCTCCACAAAGAATGAAAATTTTACAATTTAGAAACTGAGTCTCTCTCCCTTTGACTTAATGCACTACTCTTATCTTTTAAATAAAAAAAAAGAAAAGGCTTTGTGTATTCCCAACTTCCAAGGTCAGTCCCCCTCCCTTTTCACTTTCCCTTTCCCTTTCCCTTTCCCTCCCTTCACTCCCAGTCTCCCATAATCCAATCCAACTATTACACACACACCGCCACGACCCTATTTCCCCCCAAAATCGGAACAGCCATTAAAGGAATTTGTTCCTTGCCTTTTCTCATTGATCAAGTCAGTATATATACAAGAGAATGAGTTAATCACCTAGCACTAAAGTAGGATCTAATCTTATCAGTTAGTACTAAACTAGGAGATATGTACGTAACTAATCCCTACTCCTATGGAAATGATAATGTTACACACTTCAATTATTTACAGAATATTTATCTAAGATATTTGCATCTCTATCTAATATTCTAACACTCCCCCTCAGTCGAAAACCGGAGGAAGACGAACGTTGAGACTGGAACGGAAATCTTCGAATAAAATCAATGGAAGACCTTTTGTAAAAATGTCCGCAAGCTGGTGTCGGGAAGGAATGTGTAATACTCGAATATCACCACGAGAGACCAGTTCACGTACAAAGTGGATGTCGAGCTCCACATGCTTGGTTCGTTGGTGTTGAACCGGGTTACCGGACAAATATACCGCGCTAATATTGTCATAGTAGACTAACGTTTCCTTGTCAACTGGACAATGAAGCTCAAGTAGCAAGTTACGAAACCAACATGACTCGGAAACAACATTTGCAACCCCCGGTATTCGGCCTCGGCACTAGAGCGGGAGATGGTGGCTTGACGTTTGGCAGACCAAGAGATCAAATTATCTCCAAGAAAAACGCAGTAACCCGAGGTAGAACGACGAGTATCCGGGCACCCCGCCCAGTCGGCATCAGTAAATGATCGAAGAGAGTCAATAGACGATGGGCACAAGTGCAAGACGAGTGAGAGAGTGCCACTGAGATAGCGAAGGATTCGCTTGAGGGCTGCCATGTGAACCTCACGTGGTGCATCCATGAACAAGCATACTTGTTGAACCGCATACGCAAGATCCGGTCGAGTAAACGTAAGATATTGGAGAGCTCCGGCGAGGCTACGGTACAAAGTAACATCCTCGTAAAGTTTGCTATCATGGGCACTAAGTTTGGGTTTAGTGTCAACAGGAGTGTGGGAAGAATGACAATTTTCCATACCTGCTCGATGGAGGATCTCCTTGGCATATTGATGTTGAGACAAAAATAGGCCTTCCTTGTGACGGCGGACGGCAATACCCAAAAAATAGTGTAACTCACCAAGATCCTTCATGGCAAACTCGGAACCAAGAAGAGCAACGAGAGACTGTCAGAGAGTGTCTGAAGAAGATGTTAAATGATGTCGTCAACGTACAGTAACAAATAGGCCATATCAGCACCCTTTTTGTAAAAAAATAGTGAATTATCCGACCGGCTGTGAGTAAACCCATGTGAGCAAACGAAATCGGCAAACCTTTTGTACCAAGCCCGTGGAGCTTGCTTAAGGCCATATAAAGATTTCTTCAATAAACAAACATGACCAGGGTAAGCACGGCTGCGAAAACCTAACAGTTGATGCATGTAAACGGTTTCCACGAGATCCCCATGTAAGAAAGCATTTTTGACATCAAGTTGGTGCATCGACCATTTCTTAGACAGAGCCAAACTCAAAACAGTTCTTATAGTTGCAGATTTAACCACTAGAGAAAAAGTTTCACCACAATCTATTCCAACCTGTTGGGTTTTACCATCACAAACTAACCGTGCTTTATGTCGCTCAAAAGAGCCGTCCGACCTGTGTTTATGAGTAAATATCCACATAGAACGAATAATGTTAGTCCCAGGTGGACGGGGAACCAACTCCCACGTCCTATTACTAATAAGAGCATCAAATTCATCGTTCATTGCCATTTTCCAATTCGGATCATTAAGAGCCGACACGGGATTACGAGGCAACAGAGACTCAGTGGTAGAAGTGTGAAGATTAAACAATTGTTTGGGTTTAAATATTCCACGTTGACTACGAGTGACCGGACCCTGTGGCTGGTTAGGGTGAACCGAAGCAGGAAGAACAGGAGGGATAGGAGTTGGAGAGACAGTAGGTGCGGTTGGAGAAAACCCCATAGGCACTGGACTAGGGGGCACCAGAGTGGGACTACCCGGATTTTGACCAGTGGGCCGAGTAGTGGAAGTGGGCCAATGGGCCATAATATATGGATTGGGTCCATTATCCAAAAAAGAATAGTTTGGAGGAGAAGGTGTATGGAGAGAAGCAAAAGGAAATTGTGTTTCATCGAATATGACATGACGATTGACAATAATTTTCCGGGAAGACAAATCATAACACTTATAACCTCTATGATTAAGAGGATATCCCAAAAATACACACGGAGTAGAACGTGCTTGAAGTTTGCTGATCGTTGTGGCTGGGTAGAGAGGATAACATAGGCACCCGAACACTTTGAGATGGGAGTAAATGGGATCCTTTTGGTAAGTATTTTAAGTGGGGATTGATATTGAAGGAGTTTACTTGGGATAATATTGAGGAGGTACGTAGCCATTTGGAGTGCGTGATGCCAAAAAGATGGAGGAAGAGAGGCATGAGCCAAAAGGGTCCTAACAATATTATTAATGGAACGAATTTTGCGTTCCACTTTTCCATTTTGAGAGGAAGTGTGAGGACACGAAAAACGAAAAGCAAGGCCATTATTGTTACAAAACGCCAAGAAATTACCATTATCAAATTCGGTCCCGTTGTCACATTGAATGTTTTTGATATTACGTTCGAATTGGGTTCGTATAAATGCTTGAAAAGAGATAAATGTAGAATATACATCAGATTTCTTAGCCAACGGAAAAGTCCATTGAAATTTGGAATAATCATCTAATAAAAGCATGTAATAACGATGTCCTGACGAACTTAAAACCGGTGATGTCCAAAGATCACAATGTAAAATATCAAAAGGTAACAACGTACTAGAAATGGAATCAACAAAAGGTAACCTAACATGTTTTCCAACGAACAAGAATGACAAATAGTAGATACACTAGATGGACGATAGGGTATCAATTTATTCTTCCTAAGAGTCTCTACTACTGGTGGTCCAGGATGTCCCAAACGTTGATGCCACAAAGAAGGTGAAACAGTAGCCAACGCAAAAGAATGTGTTTTATTGATTGTGGAATGGGAGGTGACCGGGTAGAGATCGCCACGACTACCACATCGCATGAGACGTGTCCCCGTCTGGAAGTCCTTCACAGAAAAACCAAAGGGGTCAAACTCAACGGATACAGAATTATCGGATGTGAATTTACGAACAGAAATAAGATTTTTAACTATTCGTGGAGCGTGAAGAACATTGTTTAAAACAAAAGGGGGGTGCGGGAAGAAAAAACTATTATTACCAAAACCGTGTATTGGAATTGAACGGCCACTTCCAACAAGTATTTTACGATTATTGCTCATATTAGTATAGGACGAAAGAGTACCTTGCTCGGATGTTATGTCATCGGTGGCACCCGTGTCCATATGCCAAGGAGTTGCGGGTGGAGTGAGACCGAGAGTATACATCGTAGCTTCAATGTCAGTAGGAGACGAGGAGCTGGAGGCCGCATGGGCTTGTACTGGCCGAGGACACTGGATTGGGGCGGAGCAGAAGAATAATTGGGCCTGACCCAAGAAGCTGGTGTGGACGGATAAGGGCATGGAGGTGGTGCCCAAGTCCAGGACCAAGGCGACCCCCACTGCGGTGGCTGACCTGCACCCCCCCCCCTGTTGAGGCCACGGTTGAGAAAACCCAGAGCCAGCATAAGAGCCCTTCTGACCTCCCATCTGATTGTTCTTGCTGCCGCCTTTGCCACTGTTTTTATTCCCAGGATTTGTGCCACCACGATTCTTACCGTTACCACGGTTATTACCCTTCTGACCACCATTAGAACCACCCGAAGCTTGAGAACGATCCACCACTAACGCTGACGGAGAAACTTCCCGAGCCATCATAGCCGAGGCTTGTACTGGCCGAGGACCGAGGACACTGGATTGGGGCGGAGCAGAAGAATAATTGGGCCTGACCCAAGAAGATGGTGTGGACGGATAAGGGCATGGAGGTGGTGCCCAAGGCCAGGACCAAGGCGACCCCCACTGCAGTGGCTGACCTGCACCCCCCCCCCCCCACTGTTGAGGCCACGGTTGAGAAAACCCAGAGCCAGCAGAAGAGCCCTTCTGACCTCCCATCTGATTGTTCTTGCTGCCGCCTTTGCCACTGTTTTTAGTCCCAGAATTATTCCCAGAATTATTCCCAGGATTTGTGCCACCACGATTCTTACCGTTACCACGGTTATTACCCTTCTGACCACCATTGGAACCACCCGAAGCTTGAGAACGATCCACCACTAACGCTGACGGAGAAACTTCCCGAGCCATCATAGCCGAGGCCATTGAAGCCTTCTTGTTAAGACCAGCTTCCTCAAGAATTAGCATCGATCGGGCCTTAGTGAAACTGGGTAACGGATCATTTTGCCGAAGCAAAGTAGCAACGCCATTGTACGCCTCGGAGAGACCGGCTACCATCTGCAATACCAATCTATCATTGGACACCGGTGCTCCAACATTCTTAAGCTGATCTGCGAGTTGCTTAAGGTGTTGGCAGTAGGCCGACGTGTTGGGAAAATCATCCATAACGGTCCGCGAAAAATCTTGCTCAGTGCAACAGCCCGTGAGTTCTTGTTGTCTTGAAAAATCTCACGGAGGCTATTCCACGCCTCCATAGCAGTGCAATCCGGGATAAGGATGGTGTTGAGAAGGTCGGGGGAGATCGTAGCATAGATCCAACCCAAGACCGTGGAGTCAAGAACCTCCCACATCTCGATTTCCTCATTAGTTGTAGGCACCTTTTCCTTGCCTTTTGCCGGAGTGATGATGTGGTGAATAACCAAGTGAGATTTGGAGTGGACTTTAAACAATTCCGCCCAAGTGGCGTATTGAACGTTCTCCAATTCAAGGGTTAAAGAGATGTGGTTCTTGATGTTTGAAACATCAAGAGCGGATGAAACTTGTGAGAAGACATTGTTTCAGAGGAAGAAAGAAAGAAGAAGGAAACACGAGAGTTGGGCGCAGCGGAAGAGGTCTAGAAAATATACCCAAATCCTCGTGATACCATAAAGGAATTTGTTCCTTGCCTTTTCTCATTGATCAAGTCAGTATATATACAAGAGAATGAGTTAATCACCTAGCACTAAAGTAGGATCTAATCTTATCAGTTAGTACTAAACTAGGAGATATGTACGTAACTAATCCCTACTCCTATGGAAATGATAATGTTACACACTTCAATTATTTACAGAATATTTATCTAAGATATTTGCATCTCTATCTAATATTCTAACATCCATAGAATAGAATCGGAGTTGTTCGGATCAAAATCGAAGCTTTTCGACAGCCATTTTTAAGTATTTCAACACAACTTTGATTCAAGGTATGATCCCTGTTTCTATGTCACTCACTCCGAAAAAAAGAGCAATTTTAAGTCTGTTTACTTTTTTTTTTTTTTTTTTTGATATCTGGGTGCTTTCATTTATGATTAACTCCATGCTGTTCTTCAAACCGTGGTATGATCCCTGTTTCTATGTCACTCACTTCCGAAAAAAAGAGCAATTTTAAGTCTGTTTACCTTTTTTTTTTTTTTTTTTGATATCTGGGTGCTTTCATTTGTGATTAACTCCATGTTGTTCTTCAAACCGTGGTATGATCCCTGTTTCTATGTCACTCACTTCCGAAAAAAAGAGCAATTTTAAGTCTGTTTACTTTTTTTTTTTTTTGATATCTGGGTGCTTTCATTTGTGATTAACTCCATGTTGTTCTTCAAACCGTGGTATGATCCCTGTTTCTATGTCACTCACTTCCGAAAAAAAAGAGCAATTTTAAGTCTGTTTTACATTTTTTTTTTTTTTTTGACATCTGGGTGCTTTCATTTGTGATTAACTCCATGTTGTTCTTCTAGTTTTTGTTCCCTTTCTTTTTTGTTGGGGGCAGGGGGCGGGGGGGGGGGGGGGGGGGGGGGGGGGTGGGGCGGAAGGGGGGTTTGTTTTTTTTGTTACTTTGTTTCCCTTTCTTATCCTTTGTTGAATTTGCTCAAAATCTGTAACTAATTTTGTGTACATATCAGATGCAGCGTCGCATGATCTCGAAGTGTAATCCCTCCCAAAAAGCACCTTTGCTTAGGGGGGGGTCGCATTCCAGTTTCTTCACCTCCTCCTGGCTTCTCACCTTCGTTTCGCTCGCCTCCACTTGCTTCACCTCCACCTGTTGCACCACCAAATGTTTCACCACCAGATGTTGCACCACCCGATGTTACACCACCGATTGATCCAATTCCAAGATCAGCTCGTCGTAAACATTCCCATGTAGCGCAGTCTTCAATTGTTGGGGGGAATGAGGAGGCAGATTCAAGTAAGACTTTGCACCACCAGATGTTGTCCTTGTTTCATTTTTGTTTTTATATTATATATTATGCTATAAATTATACAAATTATAATTCTTACTTATAGCGCGCCTGCGTAAGAATGCTCGTGGTGTATGTCGAGGGATTAAAAGTCAGAGGATCGTGCTTACCACTAAGAGTAAAATCAAAGTAACTTACACTGAGAGTTTTCGTGGACCTGAAAATAGTGAACTTAATAGCTTGCTTGCACATGATATCGGTGCAATTGTTAGGGGGCATTGTCAAATGAATGTGCCATCTTTTGATAAACTTTCAGACGAACACAAAAGTGATCTACGTGATTTTTGACGGTTAGTATTTGAAATTTAAGCTTATGTTTTTGAACTGAAAGGATGTTAATTTACTATATCTTTATGTGATTAATAATTTGTTGTTATGTACAAAACTACAGGTCCACTTTGACATAAATTATGATGATGAGCCCATGGCGGTTTACATTAATGAGATATTTGCACGTCGATTTAGAGGTTGGAAACACGAATGTCACAGATACTGTCAAGAATTTTCTTCACTTGAGGAAGCCCGAGCTAATCCCCCTCTTGAGTTTACACAATCAGAGGAAAAAATCGAACGATTGGGTCATTGGTATTCGTTGTGTGACCAGTTCATGAGTCAAGAATTCCAAGTAAGAAATAATATTTTTTTTTTCTCTTTTTGGGTTAAATATAGCTGGTGTTAAAATTTTATGAGTTGAAATAGGTGGGAGGTTTTGATGGTGTGCAGAGTGTTTTGATTGTGTTGGTGTGTAGACTGTTTTGATTGTGTTGGTGTGCAGTGAGTGTTTTGATGGTGTGTGCAGTGTGTGTTTTACTGGTGTGCAGAGTGTGTGTTAGTGTGTGTTAGTGTGCAGTGTTGTTTGCTGGTGTGCAATGTTGTTTGCTGGTGTGCAGCGTGCGTGTTAGTGTGCAGTTTGTGTGTGTGTTAGTGTGCATTATGTGTTCCTGTATATCATTTCTTGTGATCATATTTTATTTTATTTTTGAACGAAGATCATCATGTTTTAGTTTTCTTGATCTTGTTCTGGTCACTTTCCCATATTTTTTGGATGTCCAAAAATATACATATATTTAGTACTACTTCCATCCCGATATGAATGTCCAAAAATATTTCATATTTTGTTACTTACTATTCCTCATATATATTTTAACATATATGTATCTTTGTGTATGTACTTATTTACTTCACAGAGACACTCAGCCGCCAATAAGATCAATAGGGGATTGAAGACACTTAATCATCACGGTGGAGCTAAACCATTTGTTTACATGATAGATGATCTTCGAAAGGTATAAAATGATTTTCTTTTACTATTTTTATTTTCTTTATTTTTATATTTTTATATATATATAATATTTTTTTTGTAGAAAGAGAATTCAAAATTTCCTACAGTTGACAACTTTAAGAAAGTTTATGTCACGCCAGATAATCCAAGTGCAGCCCCTTTATATGTAAGTTTGTGCTCATAAACATATAAATTATATATTTTTTCTTTAATTTGTTTGTGTATTTTATTACTAAATTTTTGTTTTATTTAGGAGAAGATGCAACAGAAGATAAATGAGTTCCTTCATGATAATGAATCTCAATATCCACCTGACACCCCAGTGGATGATATTCCACTCCCTGATCCAAGCATAGGAGTGAACATATTGACAGATACTCTTCAAGAATTGGGGCCGAGTGTTGGTAGTTACGTGCGGGGTATGGGTCGAGGGATGGTACGCGATGTTAGACGCCGGTTGCCCCCTTCAACATATCAGGCATCACCTCATTCACGAGATGAGGTGAAATAGCTTAAAGCTTTAGTGGCATCGCAATCCGAAACGCTTAATCGAGTTATTTTCATGTTGCATGCCAAGGGCATAACATCCCTCGATGACATTCAAGTTCCTCAATCTATGACCACTGACACTACTCATTGTGATTCTACTCCCCCAACTTAATTTAGTTAATGTGTGTAATTTTATGTTGATTTGGATGGTAGTATTTTGATTTGACGAATTCTCAGATGCGGCCGCCGCACCGTGCGGCAAGCCCATCTGATCCGCCGCTTCTCGCTTCATTCTGCTTTGTTACATCCTTCCCTAAAAAAAAAAAAAAAAAAAAAAAAACAAAATCTTTAAAATGCTATATCTTGAGATTTATAAGTCAAAAAAAAAATATTTAAAAATACCGTTGTGTTCATCTCGACGAGACGAATAAAACTACATAGGTCATGATATGGTTTGATTTTATTTTTTTTAAAAACATTTTTTTACACATAAAAAGTTTGAGGTGCTTGCCAGCTGAAATGTAACACTCTGTTCTGATAAAAGTAACACTTTCTTCTTCAAAAAGTAACACTTTTCTACTGTCAAATGTAACATCAATTTACAAAAAAAAAAAAATGGGTTTGCATTTCAATTGTTACTTTCTCAATAAAAAATTGTTACATTTCATATATAATGTTACATTAAAAAATATAAACTGTTACAATTGAGAAAAAAAAATGTTACATTCATTTTTTATAAAATGTAACATTAGTTTAGTTGTCAATCCTATGTCATTTTCGGAGAAAAAAAATGTTACATTTGAAAAAATGAGTGTTACATTCCCTTATAAAAAGTGTTACATTAATTTAGTTGTCAATCTTTATGTTATCTTTATCTATTGTAGCAAAATTGTGGTACATTTTTTTTTTAAAAAAGTGTTACATTTTGTTATAATAAGTGTTACTTTTGTTGGGAGGAAAAAAAGTATGGGTGATACATTTGAAAAAAAAGTGTTACATTTGAAAAAAGAATGTTACATTCCTTTATAAAAAGTGTTACATTAATTAAATCGTTAATTTTTATGTTATCTTTAATCTATTGCATCAAAATTGTGGTACATTTTTGAAGGAAAAAAAAGTGTTACATTTGAAAAACAAAAGTGTTACATTTCGTTATAAGAAGTGTTACTTTTGGTGGGAGGAAAAAGGGTTGTGGGGGCAAAAAAAAAAAAAAAAAAAAAGAAAAGGGCATGGTCGGCGCCGCACGGGGTGCGGCCGCCGCACCAGAGACCCCCTCTTTTGATTTTGAACACTAACCTATCCTCTTTTGTATTTCGAACTACTTTAGTTTAATGTAATATATTTCGTTTCATGTTTTATAACAAATTGATAGGATAATATATATCTAATGTGATTATAGTAATTGGCCTAAATTTGTTAAAATAACTATTTTTGTTACCTTAATTTTTTTTAGGTGACCAAATAATGATTGGTCATCTAACATCTAAAGAAATACTTAAGTGACAAATAGTGTTTTGTTAAAAAAAAATCTTTGATGACCATCATTTTGCCACTTTAGTTTGTCACATAATAGCTAAAATGACCAAACATCATTTGTCATCTAAAATCTCTCACCTAAGAAACCTCTGGCAACAAAAAACTGGTTGCCAAAGATTACTTATGTAACCACGTTTTGTCACCAAAAGATTGTCCCATAATAGCTGTTGTGACCAATATATATTTGTGACATAAAGAAATCACATGTGACAACTATTGGTCACTTAAAATTTGTTGCCTTGGGAAATTTAGGTGACCAACACTGAAATTGGTCACCTAAAACCTATGACCAAGAGGTTGAGGTGACAAATATTTTGTGACAAAGATTTGTCTTCTTAAATTTAAGCTGACCAAAATAAAACTTAGGTGACAAATATATTTTGTCCCAAAAAGTGCAATTTCTAGTAGTGAATAGATGTTTCATTTTTTAGGTGTTATCCATTTAGGATATTGTATGCCCTATTTTAACATTACGCAGAATAATAATTCATATCAATTAGACTCATTACCTCAATTAATGATTTAAAAAATTACACAGTTGGATATTGGCCCAAGAAACATCTCTTGGAAAGGGAAATGGATTCTCCATATTACACTCAGAGAGGGTATACAATGAGCATAATTAGCAGGGAAAATGTTAATATGGGTTTGTCAAAAATATTTCTTGCCGTGGCTAATTTATTACAAAAAAATTATTTGAGGTATAAATGCGAGCCCGTTAAGTATTTGTGATGCAAACAGGGAATAAATTATATTAACTATTATAATTATATTTGTATTTTATTATTAGTTAGGTTGTAATTAGCATTTTAATTATTATTTTCGTCATTATTTTTAGTAGTATAATTTTAGAGGTTTCTAGGATAGATTTTGAGGAGATTTTATAGTTTTTAAGTCATATTAGGTTACTATATAGGTTAGGGTTAATTTTAGTAGGTTTTAACTTCTTTTTCAAGTCTTATGGGCACTATAAAATAGGCCTCATATTGTAATCCAAAAATTAGAGAGTTGATATTGATTGTTTAATTGATTGCTTTGCAATTGTGAGGTTAATTCTTTGAAGCTTTAATAGCTCGTTGAAGGTGGATTCCTTCGTATTTCAAGAACTTCATCATTATTGTTGTTTTTCTTGCCAAACCCTAATCCGTGGATTCGAATTGGGTCAATTAATTCATTGATTCGGTTAATTGTTATCCTTTTATTTTATTGTTATTTCCGCGCTGCAACAACTCGATTACATCAATTGGTACTCACATACCTTAATTGTACATAGCCACACAGAGCATGTACTAAAATCCTATCATGATTTAACATGTTATTTGATATTTCAAGTGTAATCATAGTCATTGATTTCATCTTAATCTAAGGGTAGAGAGTATTGTATCCAACTATTTACAACGTAGGGTTTCAAGTCGCCGTCTATCATCTTTGTATTTGTCTCTCTCCTTTTCTTTTATAAATAGTGGCGTCAATATTTCTTTGTTCCCAACCCAATCTAGATCTTTCGTCCTCTCCTATAGGCAAAATGTTGATGCAATCTGATGGGGAACCAATGCAGGCACAATGCTCTTATGGTTTTTGAATTGTGGCAACTACCATTAGTCTGGTATACAGCCAACATTCTATTTTAATTGATCAATTTTACATGTGCATATGCTTGTAGTCCATGCTAAATTTTACTTTGGTCATTTTACATGTGCATTTGCAGACATTTATATGTTTATTTTGTTGTCTTAATTTAGCATCTTCAGATTTGTATGGAACAAAAAAAAGAAAAGAAAAAAAAAAGGATGTCTGAATATCCATACACTTGGTAAAAACACTGGATTAGATATTGGAAACAAGTAGGGCTGTAAACGAGCCGAGCCGAGCCGAGCCGAGCTTTGGAGTTTTGGGCTCGAGCTCGTTAACGAATTTCGAGCTAGCTTTTATCGAGCTCGAGCTCGAGCCCATTTTCCTTGTTCGAGCTCGACTCGAATCGAGTTTCGAGCTGTTCGCGAGCCGCTCGCGAGCTTTCTCGAGCTGTTCGAACTCGAGCCTTTACGAGCCGAGCTCGAGCTTAAATATTTTTCTGAAAATTATGAATCAAACGAGCTCGAGTTCGAGCCTTAACGAGCTCGAGTTCGAGCCTTACCGAGCTCTGATAAGTATTTTCTGCATTTTGAACAAAAACTCTATTTTTTTTTAATAATTTTCTCTTTTTTTAATCTCAAAATATGTGTCTAATTTACAATGAAACCTCCTGTTTACTTTTTTTTTTTTTTTTTTTTAATATCTTGTTCATTTAACTTCTCATATTACAAATGATTAATTGTATCGTATATATACCATCAGGTTGTAATATACTCCTTATGTCCCAAATTTTTATTTACTTATCAAATTTACTTAAACTTTAACTAATATTTTACACTAAATTATTAATTCTCATAAAATTTAAAAATGGTTGTTAAATCATTAATAAATTATGTAAATTAATATTTTACACTAAATTATTAATTCTCATATAAATATGTACTATATGTATGTATGTATATATATAACATCCAATATTCCATATAGACACACACATATCATACATACATATATTTATGTATATAAACATGGGTTACATGTATGTGTGTGTTATAATATATATATATATATATATGTATGTATTATGTATGTATATATATATAACATCCAATATTCATATAGACACACAAACATATCATGCATACATATATTTATGTATATAAACATGGGTTACATGTATGTGTATATATATGTATATATGTATGTATATATATAACATCCAATATTCTATATAGACACACACACATATCATACAAACATATATTATGTATATAAACATGGGTTACATGTATGTGTGTGTGTGTGTGTGTGTGTATATATATTATATATATTATAATATATATACATATGTGTACATCTATGTATATATATATATGTATACATATGTATACGTATATAGATATAC
>JAOWBW010001584.1:147156-197080 GCA_026119855.1 Campanula takesimana
CCTTGGTTTGGATTTATGGCACGGCCGTGCCATTTTAAGGCGCACGACCGTGCCAGAGCCAAAGCCTGACATTTTTCCATAATTCCAATTCAGTCCTATGATTCGTTCTATTGTGTGTGACCCTCTAGGATTACACTAAGTTGGCAATGGGCTCAAACATGAACCCATAAGATATGATTGGGTTCTAGCAAACCGTCATACCTATCCAAATAGTGTAACTAGATACAATTTTGCATTCCTTTAGAATATGCCACAATACCTTTGTCCACGATGTCATTGAACACAACATGGTCAAACAGTCAACTTGTTTGTTCAATACTTTCTCGATTCCGAATATGTTGATAATTCAAATGCTATTTGATCCAATCATCCATTTGAGTCCGGCCGAACATTTCATCAACATCATTCCTTCGATGGGCCCAAGCTTGACATCTCTCCATGGAGGGACAAATCCATTTAGCTTATTATTCTTCCCAACGGGAATCCGATTATGCCAATCATACCCTTATAACTACCGTGTTAAGGTAGCGTTTGAATATGTCAAACATAATGTCATCAAGTGGAAGACTATAATAACTTCATGTCTAAGGATTCGAATACATAATAATATGAGATATATGTTCGACTAGACCATGACATAAATCTCATACAGCGGGTCATGTCTAGTACCTTGTTCCAAACAAGTACCCATAAATCTAACATGATCATCCCATGACCATTTAGCCTTTATGCTAGTGCTTAACAAGTACTAGGGACGGGGATTATTATAAGTAAACATGAACAACAATAATAATCAAAACATCTCTTTATTGATATGAAATAAATGATAACAATTACAACGTTTATTAAACGTGCCTAGGGCACCACTACTAACACTTTGCACGATTATCTCTTGTGATCACTTGGTTGACTATTCCCATGGCTCTGTGTTTGATCCTTGAATGTGAGACCCTTCTTAACTTGATAATAAAAATTATCTTGTAATTCCTTCGTGTTGTTTATCATGGAGTGGGCACTTAATCTAAGGTTACGGAGAAAACAAGCTGCCTCCTTTCTTTGAAGTCACTACTCATTTAGGCTAAATGCCGACGTTGTACAAAATACATCACTTGAGGATAAAAGTATGGTGACACTGTATTGTGAGAGTGAAAAGCTCCTCCCCGTAACTGATTCAATGCTCAAAAGGAAGTGTTCTAGAGGCTACATGATTGAAGGACATCTCATTGAATTCCTATGTGTTAAAACCGGGCATTGGATATGTTGACCATACCATGTCACACCTAATTGAGATAGTCTCCACTATGTGTGCTTGTTAGGCATAATTCAAAATTAGGATTTTTTTTTGGCCTCGTGAAAATTTCATTTTGTTGATTATTATTTTCATCAAATTGTAGGCTAATCATTTCCTGGTTAACACTATGTTTAATGAGTGTGTGCCCAGGTTATATGCAAAGGAAATCTGAACAAGACAATCTTTGGGGCTCAAGTGGAAATGATTTTCTATGGTATTGCAATGAGCCACAAAATCTGGATAAAATATTGGTTTTTGAATTCATGTTCTTTGGCCAATTTGATCCTCCAAAAGGTTTGGTCACCTTCACTGAGTATGTTTTCCTAGACCAAGTGAACTTTTCTCGAGCCATAATCAGCAACAATTCTCTCTCTAGCAATTTAATTTTTTTTTGTGAGAATGTCGATCCTGCAGTTGTCTCTCCTGTTGTTTTGGAAGTTGTGTGCACACATCTGCACTCAACTGGTTGCACAACTGTGCAGTTGTTCTCTTTTCTCGAGAAATCTGTAAGTATTGTCTTCTTCACTTTTTCCTCTGCCTCTGATCCTCTGAAGCTGCAGCTCTGAGCATAATTCATAAAGGGGTTTCTTGAGATATTTTCATGAATGTGCGCACATTTTTTTTGAAAATATCTAAAGAAAAGGGGGAGAATAGGGAAATAGTCAATCAATGAAGGAGATGATCATCAATGGAGATGCAGAAGATGATCATCAAGAGAGATATAATCCATTTAGGGGGAGTTTCTAATGCAGGGGGAGAGATTGTTGTGTCCATTTAAGGGGGAGCATGTTGGGTTTTGTGCAAACATGCGCAGCGGAATAAAACCCAAAAGCCTAGATCCGATCACGATGATTAAATTAATATGGAGATGAATTTAGAACACTAACCGTGACGGAGCTTTAAAATTCTGAGATCTTCAATCTTTGTTCTTCGCGCTTCTTCGAATCACGAACGTAGGAACGACCGCAAAACTTGGATCACGAACTTTGAAGGAGTTGATGCCAACGCCCTCTATGTTTATCCACACGCGAACGAATTACAAGAACGATTCTTGAACCGGATTGCTAGACCCAATAGAAACTCTTTCTATTTTGAAGGCTATATAGAAAATCAATGTTCTTGTTCTTGAGGAAGAAGAAGAACTTGTTTTTCTCTCTCTCGGAGGCTATCTAATTGATATGGAATCAATACATACTGATTAGGTCGTTGTTAGAGGTTTATATACTTATTAGTCCTAAACCGTTTAGGAGAAATAGGTTAAAACCCGTCACAACACGAAATCAGTTTTTGGGCCCGAACAGGGCCTGCTCGGCCGAGTCCTTTAAGGTGCTCGGCCGAGCACCTTTGCTCCAGAAAATCTGACCTTCTGATTTCCCATGCTCGGCCGAGTCATATGAGGTGCTCGGCCGAGCACCACCAGAATTCCGATTTTAGCCTTTTAAACAATTCGTCCTTTTGTGTGTGACCCCATAGGATTATATTAAGTTGGCAATGAGCCCAAACACATTTGTGCTCATAAATCATGAGCGGACTCTAGCAAGCCATCATGACTACCCAATTAATATAACTTGTATAAGTTCGTGAATCCTTTATAGAACATATTACAATCTCTTTGTTTCACGATGTCTATTGAACGTAAGCCATGGTCAATGGTCAACTTACAATGTTCAATGCTTTCTCGATCCAGAATGTATTGATAGTACAAATCTTATTTGAGCACGGCCATGCATTTCATCAACACCATTCTTCGAGTGGCCAAAGCTTGACATCTCTCTCTTACGAGGAACAAATCCCTTCTTGATTTATTACCTTTCCCTACATAAATCTGATTACGCCAATCACATTCTTTATAGCTACCCGATTAGGGGTAACGTTTGAATATGTCAAACGTAATGTTCATCAAGTGGAAGACTGTGATAATCTCAGGTCTAAAGATTCCAGTAATATAACTATATGAGACTTAATTATGACATTGTGACCATGACATAAATCTCATATGGGTCAGTCCAGTATTTGGTCTCCAACAAATACCCATAAGTTTAATTGTATCCCATACACCATAATCATCATATGATTATCCATTAAACTTATACTAACAATTAATCATAATTATCAGGGACGGGGATTATTATAATAAACATGCAAAGGATATAATAATCAAACATTCAATATCATTAATATTAATAACATTAATCGTTTTACAAAACGTGCCTAGAGCATACAACACCAACAATCTCCCACTTGCACTAGGCCTAATTAATGTATCGAATACCCATAGACCTAACATGACCATCATGCTTTGCTTGTGGAAGACCCTTTGTCAATGGGTCGGCAATGTTATCATCAGTCGGTACTCTGCATATATTCACGTCACCTCTGTTAATGATTTCTCGAATGACATGGTAACGCCTAAGTATGTGTTTGGACTTCTGATGGTTTCTTGGTTCCCTTGCTTGAGCAATAGCACCATTATTATCACAATAAAGGTCTATTGGATCAGCAATGCTAGGAACTACCTCTAGTTCAGTTATGAACTTCTTGATCCAAACAGCTTCTTTAGCAGCATCGGATGCAGCAATATACTCAGCTTCTGTTGTAGAATCAGCGACAGTACTTTGCTTAGAACTCTTCCAGCTAACAGCACCTCCATTAAGCACAAATACAAATCCAGATTGCGATCTAAAATCATCCTTGTTCGTTTGGAAGCTTGCATCTGTGTAACCACTTACAACAAGATCACCTTCCACACCTCCATACACCAAGAACGAATCTTTAGTCCTTCGCAAGTACTTAAGAATCGTCTTGACTGCAATCCAATGATTTTCACCAGGATTTGATTGATATCTACTCGTCATGCTCAAAGCATACGAGACATCGGGTCTAGTACATATCATGGCATACATGATTGATCCAATTGCGGAAGCATATGGAATCCCAATCATTCTCTTACGCTCATCAGTTGTCTTAGGACACTGATTCTTGCTTAGAGTTATGCCATGTCCTACTGGCAAATTTCCTCTCTTAGAGTTTTCCATGCAGAATCTCTTAAGAACTTTGTCAATATATGTATCTTGACTTAAACCAATCAATTTCTTGGATCTATCACGATAGATCCTAATGCCAAGGATATAAGCGGCTTCTCCCATATCTTTCATAGAGAAACACTTTCCTAACCAAGTCTTTACAGACTGCAGTGCGGGAATGTCGTTTCCTATGATCAATATGTCATCAACATATAGTACCAGAAATAATACTACGCTCCCACTAATCTTCTTGTAAACGCAAGGTTCATCTTCGTTCTTGATGAAGCCAAACTCTTTGACCGATTCATCAAATCGAAGATTCCAACTCCTAGAGGCTTGCTTCAATCCATAAATGGATCGTTGCAATTTGCATACTTTGTTAGAATTTTCTGGAATTACAAAACCTTCAGGTTGTGTCATGTAAACATCCTCAAGTAAGTTCCCGTTAAGGAACGCTGTTTTGACATCCATTTGCCATATCTCATAGTCAAAATATGCGGCTATGGCAAGTAAAATTCTTATAGACTTGATCATTGCTACGGGCGAAAAGGTTTCATCATAGTCGATACCATGAATCTGCCTATAGCCTTTCGCTACAAGTCTAGCTTTATAAGTATGCACATTTCCATCCATGTCAGTTTTCTTTTTGAAAACCCATTTGCATCCTATGGTTTTTACACTTTCGGGCGCATCAATCTAGTTCCAAACTTGATTATCATACATGGATTTAATTTCAGATTCCATGGCTCCAAGCCATTTATCTGAATCAGGAGCGGACATCGCTTCTTGGTAGGAAGTAGGTTCGTCATCAACTATGACTTCTACTTCATTGCTATCCGTCATGAGAAATCCATATCTCTCAGGTTCAGATCGCACCCTACCAGTTCTGCGAGGAACTTGAGTATTCTGAGTAGGTTCCACAACTCTTTGTGAAACTTGTTCAGATCCAACATTTTGTTCCATGTAATTTTCGGGTTCTCGAATTTCTTCGAGATTAATTTTACTCCCACTAATTTCTTTGGAGAGAAACTCTTTCTCTAGAAAGGTACCATGACGGGCAACAAACACTTTGTTTTCCGCGCGGTTGTAAAAGTAATAACCCTTAGTTTCCTTAGGGTAACCAACAAAAATGCATTTATCAGATTTAGGTGTGAGTTTGTCAGATATGAGCTTCTTAACAAATGCTTCACAACCCCAAATCTTCATGAAAGACAAACTAGGTTTTCTTCCAGTCCACATCTCATGTGGAGTCTTTGGAACAGATTTTGTTGGAACATTATTTAGTGTTAGTGCAGCAGTTTCTAGTGCATGTCCCCAAAAGGTTAAAGGAAGATCAACTTGACTCATCATGGAGCGGACCATATCCAATAAAGTCCTATTTCTCCGTTCGGACACACCATTCCATTGTGGTGTCCCAGGTGGAGTTAATTGTGAAACAATTCCACAATCTTTCAGATGATTGTCAAATTCTTGGCTTAAATATTCTCCACCACGATCTGATCGAAGTGATTTAATAGTTTTGCCAAGTTGATTTTGTACTTCATTTTGAAATATTCTAAATATCTCAAAAGATTCACTTTTATGTTTCATTAAGTAGACATAGCCATATCTACTAAAATCATCAGTAAAAGTTATGAAGTATTGATATCCTCCCCTAGCATTGCAACTCATTGGTCCACACACATCAGTATGTATGAGGGCCAATAAGTCATTAGCCCTTTCACTACTCTTAGTAAAAGGTGCCTTAGTCATCTTTCCAAGTAAACATGACTCACAAGTTTCATATGATTCAAAATCATGTGAATCTAGAAGTCCGTCCCCATGGAGTTTTGAGATACGCTTCTCATTAATATGACCAAGATGGCAATGCCACAAATAAGTATGATTTACATCATTAGGTTTGGATTTCTTATTTACATTATAAACATTCTTATTATTCCCACTTTCAACATCAAGAACATAAAGGCCATTAAATGAACATGCAGTACAATAAAGCATATCATTTAAATAAATAGAAAACTTCTTATTTTCAATAAGAAACTTAAAACCTTCATTATCCAAACAAGAAATTGAAATACTATTTCTACTTAAATCCGGAACGTAATAACAATTGTTCAAAACAAGAATTAATCCGCTAGGTAAAATGACATCATATGTTCCTACGGCTAATGCAGCAACTCTTGCTCCATTCCCCACGCGTAGGTCCACTTCGCCATCTTTAAGTAGCCTTCTATTCCTTAGTCCCTGCACATTTAAACAAATGTGAGATCCACATCCAGTATCTAATACCCAGGAGCTAGAAGTAGAAAGTAGAATATCTATAACATAGATACCTGAAGTAGATGCAGTCCCACCTCTCTTCTTCTTCTTTAACTCTTCCTTGTAAACCTTGCAATTTCGTTTCCAATGTCCAATCTCATTGCAGTGGAAACAAATTGCATCCTTTTGGGAAGCAGGTTTAGCCACATTAGCTTTGGCAACAATTGCCTTGCTAATCTTGGGTTTGACAACTTTTGCCTTACCCTTTCCTTTGCCTTTTTGGCCCTTTCCTTCCTTAGACACAATGAGTACAGGAGCGGTCTCTTTACCGATTTTATTTTCTGCCTGCTTAAGCATCCCATGCAATTCAGACATAGTCTTATCCATCCCTTGCATATTAAAGTTCATGACGAACTGATTATAGCTTTTGGGCAATGAATTAAGAATAAAATCGGTAGCCAACTCAATCTCAATTGGATGTCCAAGCCTCTCTAGTTTCTCAAAGTAAGCCTTCATTTTCAAAACATGAGGGCTCACAGACTGTCCTTCGCTCATCTTGCATGAGACTAGGGCAGCTATGGTGTCGAACCTCTCTTGCCTTGCTTGTTCTTGGAATATATCTTTCAATGTAGCAGCAAGGTCAAATGCTTCCAAGTGTTCAAGAATCTTCTGAAGTTCTGAACACATGGCCGCAAGCATAAGACAACCCACCTCACGAGAATCATTCACATGTTTCTTGTAGGCGTTTCTCTCATCCTTGGGTGCATTAGAAGCAGGTTCTTCTTCAGGAACGGGCTCATCAAGAATATAGAGCTTATCCTCATGCTTTAGAACAATTCTAAGGATACGGATCCAATCCGTATAGTTAGCTCCATCTTCTTGAAGTTTCTCCTTGTCAAGGATAGATCGCAGTGATAAATTTGTATTCTGAGCCATTATCTACAATTATGCAAATATATAATTAAATATAAGTACCAACTTAATTAAAGATATTAAATTAATAGTATTTTACAAATACTCCCACTAAATTATATAACCTTCATATATATCCAATGTATAATATAATTTGAATGGGCTAAGATCCATATTTCACTTAACTTTGAGTCGGCTAGGGCACGACTGCTCAAAATAAGTTATTTAGGTAGACAACTCCTTGTCAATCATATCGTATATGACTCTTAGATCTTTTATGAGATTTTAGATATCGTATATCTAACATGTTTTAATCTCATCTGTGCCTTAGGCCCAAAACTGTTTTGATAGCCTAATTAAGTTAAACCATTTTAAACGTATAGGAATCACTGTTTCCTCATCTTGCTCATAAATGGATAGAATCAATGCACCTACGCTAGGGCGTAACCCACACAAAACTACCCACGTACTCACAAGTGTTTTAATCATGGATTGGCACAGAACTTAAATTTTAAAGAAGGTTCATGACATATAGCATGGTCAATGTTTATAGTCACATAATATAAACACATAAAGCAATGGTTAATAATTTAACTAATCTCATTAATTAAATTAGGATTTCATGTGATTGATTTATGGGGATAAATTCTTTAACACATTATTGAGAGCACGATTGTACGGTCGAAACTAAGCCAGAAGGCATCCACAATCCCGTACCAAATTTAGAAACTAGAAGAAACAACTATGTAAGGTCGAAACTAAGCCAATAGGCATCCACAATCCCTTACATAAAGTAACTCGATTCTAAATTCTTTTGTCCCATCAATTCATTACTTTGACCTTGATATTTGTTTTTAGGAAACACGGTTTCTCAAACCAGCCATCTGACAAACAAATTCAATCCAAAGTGATTTTAAACAATCCATTTAATTTCAAGAAACACGGTTTCTAAAACCAGCCATCTGAAAAACAAATTCTGTCCAAAATCAACCTGCTCGGCCGAGTCCTTTAAGGTGCTCGGCCGAGCGCCTCTGTGTTCCAGAAAACCCTTTGCTTCTGACGACTCTGCTCGACCGAGTCTTATAGCCTGCTCGGCCGAGCACCACGAACAGATTTTCTTGTCGAATTTTAATTCTAAGATTGCTTTCCCGATTCATTTAGGATTTGGTGTTCATAATGATCATATCATCATGTTCATCAAAACCTTGAATAAACGATTTATTCATGAATCAAAGATCATCAACAAATCAATCCAATTAATTTTTGATAATCTAAAGGAACATAATAACCAAATTATTATTGCAATCGTAGATCCCACATAACGTATTTAAACGGTGCGATTTTATGATTTCAATATATCTCATATACAAACATAAAACTCAGATCACATAAACATCTTGAATCCAAATTCACATAACATGCCAAAACATATAATCCAATTATATCATTAACATGTTATTATTAAAATAATCATGTTGAACGGGGCTCTGATACCACTGTTGGGTTTTGTGCAAACATGCGCAGCGGAATAAAACCCAAAAGCCTAGATCCGATCACGATGATTAAATTAATATGGAGATGAATTTAGAACACTAACCGTGACGGAGCTTTAAAATTCTGAGATCTTCAATCTTTGTTCTTCGCGCTTCTTCGAATCACGAACGTAGGAACGACCGCAAAACTTGGATCACGAACTTTGAAGGAGTTGATGCCAACGCCCTCTATGTTTATCCACACGCGAACGAATTACAAGAACGATTCCTGAACCGGATTGCTAGACCCAATAGAAACTCTTTCTATTTTGAAGGCTATATAGAAAATCAATGTTCTTGTTCTTGAGGAAGAAGAAGAACTTGTTTTTCTCTCTCTCGGAGGCTATCTAATTGATATGGAATCAATACATACTGATTAGGTCGTTGTTAGAGGTTTATATACTTATTAGTCCTAAACCGTTTAGGAGAAATAGGTTAAAACCCGTCACAACACGAAATCAGTTTTTGGGCCCGAACAGGGCCTGCTCGGCCGAGTCCTTTAAGGTGCTCGGCCGAGCACCTTTGCTCCAGAAAATCTGACCTTCTGATTTCCCATGCTCGGCCGAGTCATATGAGGTGCTCGGCCGAGCACCACCAGAATTCCGATTTTAGCCTTTAAACAATTCGTCCTTTTGTGTGTGACCCCATAGGATTATATTAAGTTGGCAATGAGCCCAAACACATTTGTGCTCATAAATCATGAGCGGACTCTAGCAAGCCATCATGACTACCCAATTAATATAACTTGTATAAGTTCGTGAATCCTTTATAGAACATATTACAATCTCTTTGTTTCACGATGTCTATTGAACGTAAGCCATGGTCAATGGTCAACTTACAATGTTCAATGCTTTCTCGATCCAGAATGTATTGATAGTACAAATCTTATTTGAGCACGGCCATGCATTTCATCAACACCATTCTTCGAGTGGCCAAAGCTTGACATCTCTCTCTTACGAGGAACAAATCCCTTCTTGATTTATTACCTTTCCCTACATAAATCTGATTACGCCAATCACATTCTTTATAGCTACCCGATTAGGGGTAACGTTTGAATATGTCAAACGTAATGTCCATCAAGTGGAAGACTGTGATAATCTCAGGTCTAAAGATTCCAGTAATATAACTATATGAGACTTAATTATGACATTGTGACCATGACATAAATCTCATATGGGTCAGTCCAGTATTTGGTCTCCAACAAATACCCATAAGTTTAATTGTATCCCATACACCATAATCATCATATGATTATCCATTAAACTTATACTAACAATTAATCATAATTATCAGAGACGGGGATTATTATAATAAACATGCAAAGGATATAATAATCAAACATTCAATATCATTAATATTAATAACATTAATCGTTTTACAAAACGTGCCTAGAGCATACAACACCAACAATGCACTTGTAGGGACCGCGACCACCACCACTTTCCCACATTAGTATGATATTGTCCGCTTTGGGCCTAGCCCGCACGAATTTGTTTTTGGGTCAACCCCCAAAAGGCCTCATACTAATGAAGTGGGTGGGTGCTCTTATATACCTTGCAATTGTTTCCTCAATTGCCGATGTGGGACTTTGGGTTGCACCCCAACAATCCTCCCCTCAAACCAAGGACCACACCGCTATGGCCCGCAGTGTTTCCTCTGGCCCATATCGGCGAAAGCTTGTACCAACCGCCCGCGAAACACCATCGCCCTCGATTGCACCCATATAAAGCACACACGGTCCACCCGGTCGGGCCCATCCGAACCATGGCTCTGATACCACTTGTAGGGACCGCGACCACCACCACTTTCCCACATTAGTATGATATTGTCCGCTTTGGGCCTAGCCCGCACGGATTTGTTTTGGGTCAACCCCCAAAAGGCCTCATACTAATGAAGTGGGTGGGTGCTCTTATATACCTTGCAATTGTTTCCTCAATTGCCGATGTGGGACTTTGGGTTGCACCCCAACAGAGCAAGCTCGAGTTCCTAATACCATGAATGGAGATGAAATGAAGTTCAATGGGTGAAGATTGAGGTTTGAGTTTTCTTGTGCTAACATTGCTCTTGCAGTTTTTTACCATAATCACATAAATAGGGGGAGATTGAAAGAGTATAAATACTCTTGAAATATCTTTGTGATTTATGTAATTATGGTTGTATATTTTCTTTATTTAATTTGTTAATATTTTAGTTAAATATATATTATCTTTGGTAGGTTTAAATTAGGATTTATATGTATGGTATTTATCTCTTACTAACATATTAATATTTTACTTGTTTTAGTGTTTATCTTTTATGGAATGTAGGACTCTTTCCTTGTAGGACTCTTGGATGGAGAGGCTATAAAAGAAAGATGAAGTCGGCCATTTCTCTATAGATTCTTAGATCATTCAAGAGAGAAATAGTTTCTTAAAGAGTCCTTTTTGTCCTTGAAGTCTTCTTCTTGATCAAACTCCAAAATCCTTCAAGGTTCTTTGCAATTGTTCTTGTATTAAGAACATATATTGTTGTCTTCTTTAGCCTTGAAGCTTTTGTGATTTGATCTTTTTGTTGTTCAAGGTTGTTTGGTGTTTTATTAGTTCTAGGAATCTAGAACTCATTTAGTCTTTTTATTATTTTTATTTCTTCCATTGTAATCGTTTGCTATAACTTGTACTCTGCAAGTTTTTGATTAATGGAAGTTTTCCAGCAAGCATAGTCTTGCTGAAGTGTTTAATTCGTGTTTTAATTTATTCCGCTGCGTTTTTACGTTTTTCTGATATTCTGTCCGTTGACAGTTGTCGTGCCAGTTGTTAAGACACTTGTGATTGTATTCTCAGATCACAACTGGTCGTTCCCAGAAAACAGTCCTAGCCGCCTAATTTCTTTCAGTGACATTTTATACAGTGATCATGGTGGTGACATTATGTGTTAATGAATTATATATCAAATTCGTCAAAAGTTCTAAAGCTCACTTAGCGGAGGGGTAACGTGGACAATTCTAAACAAGTAAACATAAAGTACCATTACGTGCAAGACATGTGTGATTTAACTGAGTTTTATAGCAAATTCCGTTAAAAAGCTCAATTTTTATCAATTATCACAAATAAACCCTAAATCGTTAAAATTTGAAAGTCAAACCAAACTGAATTAGGTCGATTTTATAATTTATTTATTAAAATGGTGACCGCAAAATTTCACTTATTTATATAAAAGTCACCGTAAATTATAAAAACATACTCCCTCCGTTCCATTTTATACTTAAAAAAAAAGAGGGCACAAGAATTAAGATAAAAATCTTTATATTATAAAATATAGATAGTGGGGTAGAGTGTTGTGGGTATAGAAAGTGGGTAGGAGAAAGAAAGTGGGGTAGGGAATTGTTAGTGAATAGTTGTTGTGTGTATGACATGTAGGGTCCACTACATAAAAAAGTATAAAAAACTTTTCTTTTTTTTGGATTTTGAAGTTTAAAATGGGACATCCAAAAGGGAGATTTTTGAAGTTTAAAATGGATATTAAAGTTGGTGAGGAGAGCTAAGGTGTTGCCATGTGGACAAGTTATGGAAGAAGCTTGAATTTGGTGATTCCACATCAACACTACCCTCTTAAATAAGTGACTTTTCATTTTTTTCTATTAGCTAATTGTATTAGCTAATAATATTATTTACTATATAGGGTAACTATTATTAGTTAACTATAATAGTAACTATTACTAATAATAGTAATAGTTAACTACTATAGTTAACCATTACTATTATTAGTAATTGTTAACTATTATAGTTAATTATAATAGTTATCCTATATAGTAATTACTACTATTATTAGTAATAGTTACTATAATAGTTATTTTATATAGTAATTTATATAATTAGTTAATATTGTTAAACAAATAACAATTGACTATTAATAGTTAACTATCATTATAATTAACATTTATATTTAACTATTATAATTAAGTATTAAATAAACTAAAAATTACTATTAATAGTATTAATAGTTAATCATAATAGTTACTATATAAGTTAATTATTATTATTAATAGTATTAGTTAATCATTATACAATAAATGTTAATATTTAATATTAATAGTATTCGCTCCATTCGAGAGTAAGAGTCCTACTTTCTATTTTTGTACGTCCCACTAAAAATCTATTTCTTAAAAGGACAAATGATGAGAAAGAATGAATAGTTTTTTGGACAATTATACCCTCAACACACTTGCAATGTTTACCAATTTTCTATTGTGTCTTTAATAAGTATGCACAAACAAGGTAGGACTCTTACTCTAGAGCGTAGGGAGTATTAATTAATTATAATATTTAATATATAGGTTAATTATAACTATTAGTATTATTAGTGAATAATAATAGTTATTATATATATTAATAAGTACAATTAATAATATTAGTTAATTATAATAATTATTTTAATTATTACTAAAAAATTAACACAATTTTCCTAAATTTATAAGCAAACATTTTAATTGATATACAATATAGTTATATTAAAAAAATTATTATGTTATATTATTAAATAAAACCGTAAAAAACAAAATACGAAAAAATAGTAAATTAGTTTTCCGTGCCCGTCTTGTCATGGTCGCTGCCATGTTTCTGCGATCATCTATGAAATTATTGAATTTTGAAGTTGATGTGAGGCATCGCCGATTGAGATGAATTGTTAATGTGTGAAGACCCGGATCTCCTTGAAGAGCGGAGGGTAAACACGCCTGGAGGCGGGAAAGATAGGGAAGGCAACAAGAGAGTTAGCCACTTGGTACGATGGCTCACTCTCGATAAGGAAAGGAAGATAATAACGGGGCGAGAGCAAGGTAAGGGAGAGATTGAAATTTTTGCTTCCACATTCGGAAGGACACGGGTTACCAACTAGTTTGGCTTGAAAGCCAACAAGAAATGAAGAGGTGGTGAATACTTTCAAAAGAATGTCTGCATCTATTACACACGTTGTTATTTGTGTATTTCCGCTTAAATAAAGCTTGTTGTGTAGGAAGGTTGTTATGAAGAAGCCTCCAAAAGTTTTTTTTTTTTTTTTATGGCTCCAAGTTTAAGCTCCAGAATCTCCTCCAAAGAGTTGGTGGGATGAAGTGGTTTCCATTGTTTAAGAGGGGACTGATGTCTTTATGGTTTTTTAAAGTTAAGTACCGGTGGTAGTGTTAAAACGTGTCAGTCAGTACATTGACACTTATAAACATTCCACTGACACTCATCAAAAGTGTTAGTGGTAGTGTTAATAAGTGTCGGTGTACATGTCTGACACATTTTAACACTAACACTGGCACTTACGATAACCGTCAATTATTATAAAAATGCCACCGCCTATTTAAAGACAACTTCACGTTTTTTTACAACTTGTACCGCGCCATTTTAAAAAAAGAAGTTTCACGTGAACTTAGGGAAAAACATGATTTTTCTCAGTTTATCACATTTCTTATACTCCCTCCGTCCCAGACAAAGTGGGACTTTTTTTCAACTTAATTGCTCTTTGACGAATAATTTAGAGAAAAAATAATGATCATAATGAAAATTATTTGTTACTGCATCACGATTGATGATATTTTTAATAATAATTTTTAAATTTTAATTAAGATAATTAGTTTTTATTTAAATTGTTGGTCAAAGTGTAATGAAGTTGACCAAAAATCTCATTTTGTTTGGGACGGAGAGAGTATATATTTTTGTCATAAATTAAAATAATTTATAAATTTTCACGCAGTATAATACTTTTTCTGGAAAAAAATACATTTGTTGATAAGTCAAATTCATTTATAGTGTCAAAAATGAAAGAAATAATTTCTCTTGGCAAAATATCACAAAAAAAATCTGAAAAAAATAGAAGTTGTTAACTAACAGCCTTTAATGATGGAAATAAACAATCATTTAAAAAATGACTTGTAAATAGTATTAAAGTTTTACTATTATTTAAACTCTTGACTGTAAAAAAATGACTTGTAAATAGTATTAAAGTTTTACTCCATCATTCACATAATTAATATCGTATTTTAACTATTTTGAGTTTACTTAATTGAATTTTGTCAAAAATTAATAAATTTATTAACAAAAAAATCAAGATACGATATTTATTATGAGTCAGAGTAGTATAATTTTGATAATGTGATTTGTTTTTCTCATTAAAATTTGGCTCCTCTCAGCTAAAATCCTAAATCATCACTGCGAACAAATACAACTTATTACATACTCCCTCCGTCCGATAATAAGAGCACTTTTGGTCAAAATTCTATTTGAACTTTGACAAATATTTTATTTTATTTTAAATTATTTATCTTCATAAATATTTAAAAATAATTATTGATAGCATTTTCATTATTAATTTAATAATTATTTAAAAATTTATGGAGTTAATAATTTAACATAAAAATTTCTACATAGCTTTGGCAGAGCTTGCAATCTCAATTGTGGTCTTGTTACTAATTCTTTAAGCTCTAAATATGCTCTAATGAAGAATGAAGAATGAAGAATGAGTAAAAAGAAAAAAAAATTATACTGAAACATGTAAGTATAAAACTAAAAAGATAATTACTTTGAAACATTTAAGTACAAAATAACAAAAATTCTTAGGAAAAACGCGTTTTACACGCGTTTTAGTGTAAAACGTGTTTTTCTTATGAGGAGTGACATTTTTGTAAATAAGCGGAACGCTACTTAAAAGACGCGGTGGCATTGCTGTAAATAACTGGAACTTATAAAACTCATCAGACACTTTTTAACACTACATGAGGCATTTTGCAATACTACAGGAGACACTTTTTAATACTAGGGTAGACACTTGTTTTAGAACTTAAAAAAACTCACCAGACACTTACAAAAACTTACCAGACACTTTTTTATACTCTAGGAGGCACTTTGCAATACTACAGGAGGCACTTTTTAGTATTAGGGCATGCACTTATTTTGAAAATTTTAAAAACTCACCAAACACTTGTTGACAATGTAAGAGGCATTTTTCAATAATCCAAGAGGCACTTTGTAATAGTAAGACAGACAGTCTTAAAACTACCACTAAAAGTGCCTCTTTGAATGTATAAAAGTGTCTGCTTGAATATTTATAAGTATAATATTACAACAGACACTTTGTAATATTAGAGAAGACACATGATAATATTAAAGAAGACAATTGGATAAAACAATTTTTTCCTTAGCTTAGTGTAAAACGCGTTTTTCACAAGAACGACTCACAAAATAAAGATAGATTTATTTATTTTGGAATAGCCACTCCCATAACTAGCTGCTACCTGCTAGTATTAATTAAATTAATTAACTATAAAAGGTTGATGATGTCAACACAACTTTTTGGCGGAAAAGAATTTCATACGGTGATAACATGTGTCCAGCGCTGATGTCAGTGGTTTCTGAATTAGTAATAAAATTAATAGATAGATTCTATTCATTCACGTTTAAGTTAAAGATTTTATTGCCTTTGGTCTCGAGAATCTAACGTCTCGAAAAATACACATGCTTAATTTCCATAAATATCCAAACAATACATTTTTAAATCTTTAAACTACTATACAAAAAGCTTCACTATTAACCCCCAAATGCTTTAAAAATTGCTTCACCCTAATTCTTGTCGTCTCGAACTTCGATCAATGGTCAACTGCAAAATGTCAAACCGGAGGGGGTGAGCTGGGACGCTCAGTAAAAAAGGGGATACACAGTCTCACAGAAGCTAATAAAACACAAATACCAAATAACTTTGTCCGAGAAATTATAAATATGGACATTCCAATGAGACTCTCGATCATTTAATAACGAACAACCAATCAATGATACTTCACAGTTCAATACACTAATTATACGCGGGCCCAGTGGCTTAACCATATTAACTGAATTGTTGGCCGCTCTCATGGAACCGAACCCAACACAAATACAATAACTAATAACTGAGTCCACTTCAACCGTCACATAATGAGCTACATCGCAACTGGTCCATATGACAAATCTCATATTTTAGAACAAATTCCACATAAAGCATGCTTTTCAAATAACCATGACGTAAACCAAGCTTTCAATTACAAAGCAATTATCAAACCGCGTTGAACAAATTAAATATGTATCAATAATATAGAGTACAAAGATAAGATGGATGATGAATGAAATAATAACTAACACATAATCGACACTGTGTAATCTCCCTTACCTAAAAAATGTTAAAACAACTAAACACCGAAATAATTACCCGATCATTGAACCATACATTCAATCGTTCGAACCTTAATGAATATTTGACTATTAACTAACCCTCTTATGGCTTTGAAGTTAACCCACAAAATTGCATGGAACGCTTGATATCCAAGCACATACTTTATATTTATATGGCCAATATATCAAGTTGAGTCACTCAATGAATTTTACACACCAATCCACGTCATGCCTAATGTTTATACTTGCTGGCACCTGTGAATACCCCTTTCCGAATGCAGCGACGCATGGGAAGTTTCTTTATCATTATCTTATTTTATCTTTTTTATGGGACAAGATATTCAAGTTGGCATTTAACTTATTATGAGTCGCCACGCCGTTTTAATGAGCTTAAACTTTGAAAAAAGCTAACAGAGAGGGTTCAGGGGTCAAGTTACGATAAGAGAAGAATATCACAGTGATCACTCCTATCGCCCGAAAGATCAGACTTTCTATCATGATAAAGATGTGTTAGTAGTGTGTTAGTGATTTAGACCGGATCCGAAGATTTCCTACGTTCCTTTCGATGTGAGAAGCTCAGGTCAACGTAGTTCGCACATAATCGGAATAGAGAGATAAAGCGGGATCATGCATATAGTAGGGGGAGGAGAAAGAATCATACAAGATGATCACATCCTAGAATGATGATTATACCATTGATTAGATCAATGTATTATTATGAATTTAGATCTACAACGTAAAATAAGTTGTAGATCTAGCATAATAATAAGAACATCATGAAACATAAGATCGCTACCCTAAACATAACGTATATTATGAATTTAGACTAGAATATGAAGAACACATGAAGAATCATATGAATATGGATGCATAAACATAATGAAAGTATGCATAATATAGATCTAATCTAGTAAAACATAGTATAATCCTTACCAATCTTGACTAGAACCAAGCCAAATCTTGGACATGGATTCGCCGGACCTTCAGGATTGTTAGAAAGGCTTGGAAAGAGAGTTCTTTCGTCAGCTTTAACTCTGAAACTCGGAGGAGAGAATTGTTGTTTTTAATAATTAGCTGAGGTAACCTATTTATAGGGGATTTGGGCCAGAAAGACTGGCCGCCCGGCCAATCCAGGCTATTGGCGTGGTTCCCAAGGCTCTGGTCAGATTGTAAATACCTGTAAGGTCCCTGTGAGTTCTCGAATGCCTAATAACTCATTTTTCAGACCGGGTACTAACAGTATCCCCTCGGCGATGCTTCTTGCAAGGCATGGAGGGTCATCAATTAAGAAAGGAACCGATCAGAAACATGGGTTCCAAATCAGGGGAGAGAAGTAAGAAGGTGACCAGATTGGTCTAGCGGATGAACCTTTGTCAGGCTACCTACGTATCCTAAGGGGAATCAAACCAGTCGTAGTTCGTGCTCTGTGGGGTAAAAATGAGACATCATCTTCTGCTGGGGAGGGTATCCTGTATGAAGGTGACCGTCTGTTGGGGATTATAGAATCGTTGTTCGGACTCTACTGGGGAAAGAGACAAAGTCATAATTTGTTGAAATTATGTCTGATGCAGAAGCAAAGGTAGAAGATAATGGAAATGAGCTAATGTTGAGCTCCAAGGGTGTGGATCAGACTTTAGGGGTCAATTGGAGACCAATCTTTGTTAACATGATTAGTTGGGCTTAAATAAGTGGGCCAAATGTTTGAGCTGTAACGACCCCAAAACCCGTCCCTATTTATTTAATATTTTTGGGGGATTTTAATTTGAACTTATGTGTGCATTTTATGTGTTGCATCATATTTCATGACTTGCACATATTGTTTGATTAATTGTGTTATTTACTTGGTTAGTAGTAATAATTGTTAAGGGAGTAAATGAATTAGTTGAAACTATAGGGTCCTTAGTGGAATTATAAGTTCAGGGGTTTAAGTGTTGAAAATGAAACTTGAGTGACTTAAGTATAAAAATGGGGCAAAGATCTTTTTAATGAAACATGCTTATCTCTCTCTGTGTTTGCATAACTTACACAGAGCATTTCCTCTCGTTTCTTCCTAGGGTTTGAAAGAAAAGGTAAGTTCATCCTAGTTTAATTTATTTCTTTAAATTTACTACTCCATTTTAAAATCTAATTATACCAAAATGTTCAGGGTGTTGAGTAGAGTATTCCTACCCAATCAAATATTATTTTCTCGATACTTTTTCGGATATAGGTAAGTTACTAATCCCCCTTTAAATGTTAAAATGGTCATATATGTGATATATGTGATGCATGAACTCTTTGTTGTATTATTTGTTAAGAAACATTAAAAGATATTAAAGTTGATATTGATGTTGTAAAGAAGCTATATTTGTGTTGTATAACCTAGTTGGTTGAATTATATTTGGTAAGTTAGAAGTTGTAGTAGTACTTTTGGGACGGTGAAACGAAGGGAGTATAATTTAGTGCAGTTTGGGCTGCCGAGTGAAGTGGGCGGCCGCCCAAAATGGGCGCGCGGCCGCACAGTCCATCCGGAAGGTTTCAGAGCTTGAGAGGTATAGTTGGGCGACCGCACAGGGTAGTTCAGGCGACCGCACACCCTCCCCTGAATTGTTAAAGTGTGTCAATCTTATTGAATTAGAAGGTAAATCTTGTCTAGATTGTGAGTCATAGTCTAGGGCACTTATATAAGTGTTTTGGGATGTTGTCATGGTTGTTGAGATGTTGTTCAAGTGTGTGCAAGAATGTGTTGTGACTTTATTTCATGAAGGTTGTAAATTCTTTATGAGTGCATCTTTCGTGTACATTTGGTGACGTGTTTGGCTTGGTTCCCTACTTTGGAATCATGCCTCGGTTGTTGTTTAAGCAAGTATTTATTACTATGCTCGTGTTAAAGTCCAGCTGGTACTTGTTGTGGAGTCGGGCAGTGGTAGGGATTATAATGACACACGAGCCAAGTTCATTAAGGCTTCTACCATTGGTTTCCCATTTTTAACCCCCTTTCTTGGTCCAGAGGTTGGGAACTTTGGGTTATGACTTGTTGTCATTTTCCCCCGTTGTTGTTGTTGTTATTGTTTGGTTCATGAACCCGTTTCAGCTCTTTGGTGCTTCTCAGTTGATACCTCTCTGATGGTTATATGTTTGATTCGAGAACCTTGGCTCAGTATCCACTTATGAGTGTTTATTTCCACCTTACGTGTGGTAAGATGAGTTGGCTTTGCCTATCATGTTACGTGCTATGTGAATGTTTATTGACATTGTTCAATTACGAGTATCATTTCAGCATGTAACGTAGTTGCATTTTAGTAGCTTACTGAGATTTATTCTCACCCCGTTCCTTTCAATGTTGTTTTCCTTAGATAAAGGAGAGCCCAGGGGATAGGTCACTTCACAAGGGAGGACGTCGAGGTGGTGATTTTGGGTAAGACATTTTTGGGACATGTGTTATGTAAAGGCTACATTATGTAAATGTATAACCCTTTGGGTAGTGTACACGTGACTTCATCTTTGTAAAGTGTGTAAGCCTTGTGGCTAAGTACTTTGGGTTGTGAAAGTTTGTTTGTGTGAAATGAAATCAAGTTTCAAGTAAATGTGTTTGGTTATATGAAACTTTTATGAAAGTACATTTCGAAATTTTTTCCTAAAATGTATTATGACGTCTTCCGTGCGTGTCCCGAACGTGGGGCCAAGTAGGACCACGCGTCAGGGCGCGACAGTTGGTATCAGAGCTAGGTTGTAGATGGTCTAGAATGACTAAGTGACCTAGGAGGGTAGTTGTGTATAGAGTGAGTAACGTTGAGTGTCTTATGCAGGTACTTATTGAAAATGGTTGAGACTGAAGGAGATCAGGCTGGTTCTTCAGGGCAAGGGGATGCCAGAGAAGAGGCCCGAATCATGTTTCAAGGGATGTTTGAAGCAGCCATGAAAACTCTTAATGATCAAAGGCAAGGAGGAGAACAAGCACCTCTGAGATATGGGTTAGAACAGCTCCTGAAGATGAAACCAATGGGTTATGAAGGAGAACCAGAGGTAACAAAGGTCGAGAGGTGGATAGAGTCGATGGAGAAAATATTTGATGTTCTAAGATGTACTGATGAAGAACAAGTCAGGTTTGCTACCTATAAATTGAGTGGAGCTGCTAAGCACTGGTGGAAAGCTTTGAAAACTAATTGGGATGAGAATCATGTACCCTATACTTGGGAGAATTTTTTGAAGAAGTTTAAGGAACATTTCATTCCTCGGGTAGATTAAGACAAGAAGGAAATGGAGTTTCTTAACCTGGAGCAGAATACTATGTCTGTGGCTCAGTATACATCCAAATTCACGGACTTATCCATGTACTGTACTCACTTAGTGGCAACTGAGGAGAGGAAAGCTATGCGATTTGTAAAGGGATTGAGAACTGTGATCCGAAGTCAACTAGTATCCCACAAGTTGCAAGATTTTTAAGATGCTGTTGATAGAGCATATTAGGTGGAGCATGATATAGAAGAGCATAAGAGGAAAGTTGAATTGGCAGGTACAGGAAGGCAAGGAAGACCTCAACCACAGCGTGGTGATAATCGAGGAGGTCAGGGAACACCATCACAATTTAGAGGGCAACCGTAGGGGAAACCAATTGCCAGGAATCAAGGTAACACCCCAGGAAATCAAGGTAGAAGAATATGTAATTATTGTCAGAAGGAAGGGCACTCTGAAGAGCGATATTGGAAGAAGCAGGGAAAGTGTTTGAATTGTGGTCAGCTTGGCCATTTTCAAAGGGATTGTCCAAGAGCGAGGATTATACCATATGGGAGTGGAGCAGGATCATCTCAGGGTCAGAAGAGGGATGCCTCTAGAAAGCCTAAAGTGCAAGGTCATGTTTTTGATATCAACCAACATCAGGCTTCAGATTCTTCTAATGTGATAGGAGGTATAATTTCTGTGTCTAGTTTAAGGGCACGAGCACTTATAGACCCTGGCTCTTCACATTCTTATATGTCTGTGCATTTTGCTTCTCGATTGCATGTTTCCTCTGAATCTCTACCTTATGTGTTAGAGGTGTCTACTCCTATAGGGGAGTGTTTGGTGACCAATAAGGTGTTACGTGGTTGTGATGTGCATATTTGGGAGCATGTTTTATTTGCTGATTTAGTTGTTTTGCCATTACAAGATTTTGATATTATCTTGGGAATGGATTGGTTGAGTAAATACCATGCTTCAGTTGATTGTTATAAAAATGTGGTTACATTTTCTATTCCTGATGTGCCTGAATTTACTTTTGAGGCTGCTCCTTTGGGTAAGGGAATTCGTATTATTTCTTATGTGAAAGCTAGAAAGTTGTTGCATCGTGGTTGTACGGGGTATTTGGCCAGTGTTCTTGATACTACTAAAAAGTTGCCTGAAGTAGAGGATGTGCATATTGTGAAAGAGTTTCCTGATGTGTTCTCTACTGAGTATTCTATGCCTCCCGATAGGGAGATCGAGTTTTGTATTGACTTACTTCCAGGTACAACTTCGATATCTGAGTCACCTTACAGAATGGCTCCAACTGAATTAAAAGAATTGAAAGTTCAATTGCAAGAGTTACTTGATAGAGGGTTCATTCGACCCAGTGTATCACCGTGGGGAGCTCCTGTGTTGTTTGTAAAGAAGAAATATGGGTCCTTGAGACTATGCATCGACTATAGAAAACTGAATCAGGTGACTATAAAGAACAAATATCCTTTGCCTCACATTGATGATTTATTTGATCAACTTCAAGGGTCAGTTGTCTTTTCGAAGCTTTATCTAAGGAGTGGGTATCATCAGTTAAAGACTTGTTCTGAATACATTTCAAAGACTGCTTTCCGTAGTAGGCATGGTCATTATGAATTTCTTGTCATGCCTTTCGGGTTAACAAATGCTCAAGCTGTTTTCATGGATATGATGAATCGGGTTTTCAAGCCTTATCTTGATTCTTTTGTGGTTGTGTTTATCGATGACATCCTGGTTTATTCTAAGTCTCGAGAAGAACATGAGCAACACTTGCGAATGGTTCTATCTATTCTTCGGGAGAAGCAGTTGTTTGCAAAATTCAGTAAGTGTGATTTTTGTCTTGATGAAGTTTCTTTTCTGGGACATGTGGTTTCCAATAGAGGTATATCGGTTGATCCATCAAAAATTGAAGCCATTGTGAATTGGAAGAGGCCAGAATCAGTCACTGAAATTTGAAGTTTCTTGGGGTTAGCTGGGTATTATCGAAGATTCATAGAAGGGTTTTCCAAGATTGCTACACCATTGACTCAGTTGACTCGAAAGAATGTGCCATATATATGGGATGGCAAATGTCAAGTTAGTTTTGAGGAGTTAAAGAAGAGGTTGACCACTGCTCCTATTCTTGCACTGCTTAATGGGAATGATGAATTGGTGATTTATAGTGGTGCTTCAAAAGAACGCTTGGGGTGTGTTCTGATGCAAAGTGGGAAGGTAATTGCGTATGCTTAAAGGAAGTTAACTCATGGTGAGCAGAATTATCCGACCCATGACATGGAGCTTGCAGCTATTGTTTTTACATTATACAAATGGAAGCATTATCTATATGGAGCAAAGTTTGAGATTTTCACAGATCATCAGAGTTTAAAGTATCTTTTCTCCCAAAAAGAGTTGAATAATAGACAACAAAGATGGATGGAGCGAGCTGTTGAAGGATTATGATTGCACCATTTCTTATCATCCGGGCAAGGCGAATGTGGTAGCTGATGCTATTAGCCGGAAGTCTTATGTAGCTTCATTGATGGTACGGGAATGGAAGATGTTAGAAGATGCTCGAGATTGGTGTCCTTATGATTCGAGGCATGGGGCTGTATTTGCGAATATCAGAGTATTGCCAACCTTAATTCAACGAATCAAGGATGCTCAAAAAGATGATCCTGAGTTAATGAAGATAATGGGTAAAATCAAAGATGGCAGATTGGAAGACTTTTCTCTCAGTTCTGAAGGAGTATTGACTTTCAGAGGTCGATTGTGTGTGCCTAATATTGTTGGGATTAAACTTCAAGTTCTCAAGGAAGGCCATAAGTTGAGGTATACTATTCATCCCGGGAGTACCAAAATGTATCAAGATTTGAAGCAACATTTTTGGTGGAATAACATGAAGCGGGAGATAGCGGATTATGTGTCGAAGTATTTGACTTGTCAACAAGTGAAAGCTGAACATCAAAGACCCGCAGGTTTACTTCAGCCTTTAGAGATACCAGAATGGAAATAGGAACATGTTACTATAGATTTTGTGTCAGGGTTACCTCGTACTCGAAGAAGGCATGATGCAGTTTGGGTGATCGTAGACAGATTGACAAAGTCTTCTCATTTCTTACCTATTGAGATTGGCTATTCGATGGAAAGGCTTGCTACTTTGTACATTAATGAGATTGTGAAGCTGCATGGAGTTCCAGTTAGCATTGTTTCTGATCGTGATCCTAGATTCACTTCTCGGTTTTGGCAAGCATTTCAGAAGGTTTTGGGTTCAGAATTGAGATTTAGTACTGCTTTTCATCCTCAAACAGATGGTCAGTCAGAAAGAACCATTCAGATTCTTGAGGATATGTTGAGGGCTTGTTCAGTTGATTTTACAGATTCTTGGGATATTCATTTGCCTCTCGTGGAATTTGCTTATAACAACAGTTTTCAGTCGAGTATTGGGATGGCTCCTTATGAAGCATTGTATGGAAGAAAATGTCGTTCACCTATTTGTTGGGATGATGTTGGGGAAGCAAAGATTTGGGGTGCTGACATGGTTAATGATTCAGTTGAGAAGGTTAAGCTTATTCGGGATCGATTGACTACTGCCCAGAGTCGTCAAAAGAGTTATGCTGATCACCAGAGGCGAGATCTTGAGTTTGAAAAGGGAGACTTTGTATTCTTGAAAGTTTCACCAAAGGTGGGAATTAAAAGATATGGGAAGAAAGGTAAACTTGCTCCAAGGTTCGTAGGGCGTTTTGAGATTTTGGAAAGAGTTGGAGATCGAGCTTATCGTCTTGCGTTACCTCCTTCTCTTGATAAGATTCATAATGTGTTCCATGTTTCTATGCTTCGAAAGTATGTTTATGATCCATCTCATGTGTTATCTGAGATACCTGAGGATATTGAACCCAGTATGTCCTATGAGAAGCATCCAGTTCAGGTGATTGATTCTAAAGTTCAAGAATTGAGAACTAAGAGTATTCCTCTTGTTAGGGTTGTGTGGAGGAACCATAATGTGGAAGAATCTACTTGGGAGCTTCGGGAGGAAATGGAAAGGAAATACCCTTGGTTATTTGATTCGTTTGGTAAGTTACCCTAAAATTCGGGACAAATTTTCTTTAAGGGGGAGTGATTGTAATGACCCCAAAACCCGTCCCTATTTATTTTATATTTTTGGGGGATTTTAATTTGAACTTATGTGTGCATTTTATGTGTTGCATCATATTTCATGACTTGCACATATTGTTTGATTAATTGTGTTATATACTTGGTTAGTAGTAATAATTGTTAAGGGAGTAAATGAATTAATTGAAACTATAGGGTCCTTAGTGGAATTATAAGTTCAGGGGTTTAAGTGTTGAAAATGAAACTTGAGTGACTTAAGTATAAAAATGGGGCAAAGATCTTTTTAATGAAACATGCTTATCTCTCTCTGTGTTTGCATAACTTACACAGAGCATTTCCTCTCGTTTCTTCCTAGGGTTTGAAAGAAAAGGTAAGTTCATCCTAGTTTAATTTATTTCTTTTAATTTACTACTCCATTTTAAAATCTAATTATACCAAAATGTTCAGGGTGTTGAGTAGAGTATTCCTACCCAATCAAATATTATTTTCTCGATACTTTTTCGGATATAGGTAAGTTACTAATCCCCCTTTAAATGTTAAAATGGTCATATATGTGATATATGTGATGTATTATGAACTCTTTGTTGTATTATTTGTTAAGAAACATTAAAAGATATTAAAGTTGATATTGATGTTGTAAAGAAGCTATATTTGTGTTGTATAACCTAGTTTGGTTGAATTATATTTGGTAAGTTAGAAGTTGTAGTAGTACTTTTGGGACGGTGAAACGAAGGGAGTATAATTTAGTGCAGTTTGGCCTGCCGAGTGAAGTGGGTGGCCGCCTAAAATGGGCGCGCGGCCGCACAGTCCATCCGAAAGGTTTCAGGGCTTGAGAGGTATAGTTGGGCGACCGCACAGGGTAGTTCAGGCGACTGCACACCCTCCCCTGAATTGTTAAAGTGTTTCAATCTTATTGAATTAGAAGGTAAATCTTGTCTAGATTGTGAGTCATAGTCTAGGGCACTTATATAAGTGTTTTGGGATGTTGTCATGGTTGTTGAGATGTTGTTCAAGTGTGTACAATAATGTGTTGTGACTTTATTTCATGAAGGTTATAAATTCTTTATGAGTGCATCTTTCGTGTGCATTTGGTGATGTGTTTGGCTTGGTTCCCTACTTTGGAATCATGCCCCGGTTGTTGTTTAAGCAAGTATTTATTACTATGCTCGTGTTAAAGTCCAGCTAGTACTTGTTGTAGAGTCGGGCAGTGGTAGGGATTATAATGGCACACGAGCCAAGTTCATTGTAAGGCTTCTACCATTGGTTTCCCATTTTTAACCCCCTTCCTTGGGCCAGAGGTTGGGCACTTTGGGTTATGACTTGGTGTTATTTTCCCCGTTGTTGTTGTTGTTGTTATTGTTTGGTTCATGAACCCGTTTCAGCCCTTTGGTGCTGCTCAGTTGATACCTCTCTGATGGTTATATGTTTGAATCGAGAACCTTGGCTCAGTATCCAATTATGAGTGTTTATTTCCACCGTACGTGTGGTAAGATGAGTTGGCTTTGCCTATCATGTTACGTGCTATGTGAATGTTTATTGACATTGTTCAATTACGAGTATCATTTCAGCATGTAACGTAGTTGCATTTTAGTAGCTTACTGAGATTTATTCTCACCCCGTTCCTTTAAATGTTGTTTTCCTTAGATAAAGGAGAGCCCAGGGGATAGATCACTTCACAAGGGAGGACGTCGAGGCGGTGATTTTGGGTAAGACATTTTGGGACATGTGTTATGTAAAGGCTACATTATGTAAATGTATAACCCTTTGGGTAGTGTACCCGTGACTTCATCTTTGTATCACCTATTTTTGGAACATGTTGGTGATTTGTAAATTTGTAAGTAAAGTGTGTAAGCCTTGTGGCTAAGTATTTTGGGTTGTGAAAGTTTGTTTGTGTGAAATGAAATCAAGTTTCAAGTAAATGTGTTTGGTTATATGAAACTTTTATGAAAGTACATTTCGAAATTTTTTCCTAAAATGTATTATGACGTCTTCCGTGCGTGTCCCGAACGTGGGGCCAAGTAGGACCACGGGTTGGGGCACGACATGAGTAGTTTCTAGAATAATTTTGTTCGGCTATTATCTACGCAATGACAGTCCAAATGGTGATTATTTCCGCGTTGGGTTGAAGATAAGGTTGTGATCTTTCATATGACTACTGATGGCATGTTTTTGGACAAGTACTTGAAGAGTTGTGGCTGTTTGAATCTGACTGTTCAGATTGGCTGAATTTACATTGTTTTCTTCACCTAGTTCTTATCTTTATTTTTCTTATCTCTTAATAATTAATGTCTAGTTTATCCTAACTTGGAAGGATGTTCCATGAGTAGTATAAATACCCTAAAAGATGTAGTTGTAAGGCATTGAGTAATTGAATAAAATTTTCCTTTGTGAGTTTGCGAACTTACTTCAATTCTTGCGAGAATTGTTCTTAAGCCTTGTGAGGTTTAAACCCCTTTCTGCCCTTGCGAGGACAAGCCCTAGTCTTGCGAGATTAGGTTTTTCTAGTTCTAGCTCTTGTTCCTTGCGAGGTTCTTGAGTTAGTCCATATCCTTTTCTTTTTATTCTGAAAATACACAAGTTTACGTATCAAATTGGTATCTAGAGCCCGGTTATAAACATCCTTCTTAGCGTTGTTTAGTTCGTGGGAGTTGAGATGGCAAGTAGAGGCATTTTCCGTTATGATGAAGAGATGTGGAGTCATTTGGAGGCATTAACAACATCGGTGGAGAGCATGGATGCAATGATGCGTCAGTTGATTGATCTTAATCTCCGTAATGCAAGAGGGAGAAGTCGACATGATTCTAATTCAGATGATTCAAGAAGTCCACCAAGGCGTCGTGCTACATATGATGATGATCGTGGGCTGAAGTTAGATGCTCCAGAATTTCAAGGTGATTTGGATCCCGAGACGTTTCTTGATTGGCTAAGGCAGATTGAACGTGTCTTTGACTATAAGGATTTCGATGAACACAAGAAATTTAAAGTGGCAACCGTCAAGTTGACTAAGCATGCTTCTTTGTGGTATGAGAATTTGAAGAATCAGAGGAGGCGTGAGGCTAAGACCAGAATCGATACTTGGGAAAAGTTAAAGAAACATCTCAAGAAGCGGTTCTTACCAAGGGATTTTGAGCAGGAGCAATACTTAAAACTTACTTCTTTGCAGCAAGCGAACCTTACCGTGAGTGAATATGTTCATGAATTTGAGAAATTAATTATTGTTTGTGATGTTGGAGAAAGGGAAGAGATGAAGATAGCAAGGTTTATCAAGGGTTTATCTTCCCAATTGCAGCAAAAGGTTGAAGTTCATCCTTACTCAACTTTTGATGATGTTTGCAACTGGCTATCAAATTTGAGAGACAAGAGAAGAGCAAGAATTCCACTATGGTACGTGAATATAGTAAAGTCTATAACAACCCTTTGAAGCCTAATGCCGCATCTACTTCGAAGGAGGTCAAGAAGGAAGAGCCAAAGGAGAAGGGTAAGGCTGTTTTAGAGCCTAAATTCAGGAGGTGTTATAAGTGTCAAGGTTATGGTCACATTGCAAATGAGTGCTCTCAAAAGCGCACACTCACTTTACAAGATCTTGATCTGTTGGAACCAAGTTTTGTGGTCGATGAAGAGGAGGAAAAGGTTGCTGATTATGATGTGAGTCCACCAAGTGAGAAGGAGATGCTTGTGGTGCGAAACCTTCACATCAAATCTGGTCCGGAGGAGTAAAATCAACGCAATCAGATTTTTCACTCTCGATGCAAGGTCGGTGGTAAGACTTGCAATTTTATTATTGATAGTGGTTCATTTACAAATGCTGCATCTAGTGAAATGGTGGAGAAACTTAAGCTTCCTACTACTACTCATCCTGATCCATATACGCTGAATTGGTTGAATGATGATGGTGGCATTAAGGTTAAAAAACAAGCACTCATTTCTTTTGCTGTTGGCCCGTATGAAGATGATGTGTTATGTGATGTGGTTCCCATGAAATCTTGTCATTTGTTGCTTGGGAGGCCATGGCTGTTTGACCGAGATGTGTCGCATCAAGGGAAGAGTAATATTTATTCTGGTCTAAAGGGTAAAGAGAAGTACAACTTGAAGCCTTTAACTCCAAGAAAGGACATTCCAAAGCAAGAGAAGATATTATTTAGTGCTAAGGAATTTATGGAGGAAGTTGAACCAGAAGATAAGTTGTATATCTTGTTTGTTCGTGATAGCTCCACTGCTCAGATGGACTCTAGTGATGACTTGCAGGTACAAAGGTTGCTTGAGGAGTATGGTGATGTGTTCCCGGATGAGTTACCACATGGTTTACCTCCAAAGCGTGGAATTGAGCATCAAATTGATCTTATTCCTGGTGCTACACTTCCCAACAAACCATCCTATCATTGTAACCCCGAAGAAAGTAAGGAGTTGCAGAGGCAAGTGCAAGAGCTGATTGATCGTGGTTATGTTCGAGAGAGCCTAAGTCCGTGTGCTGTACCGGTTCTTTTGGTGAAAAAGAAGGATGGAACATGGCGCATGTGTGTTGATAGCCGAGATGTCAACAATATTACAATTAAGTATCGCTTTCCTTTGCCGAGGTTGGATGACATGTTGGATGAGTTGCATGGAGCTCATGTTTTCTCAAAGATTGATCTGAGATCTGGTTATCACCAAATGAGGATTCGTGATGGGATGAATGGAAGATGGCATTCAAAACAAAGAAAGGCCTTTATGAATGGCTTGTTATGCCATTTGGGTTGTGTAATGCTCCTAGTTCATTCATGCGACTTATGAATGAGGTACTCTGACCTTTTCTTAATTTATTTGTTGTTGTTTATTTGGATGACATTCTTGTATACAGCAAAAACACGGAGGAACATCTTATGCATTTGAGAAAGGTGTTTGATAAGTTGAGAGAGCAGAAGTTGTATGGGAAACTTGAAAAATGCATGTTTATGGTGCCAAGTGTGACCTTCCTTGGTTACATAGTTTCTGGAGATGGTGTTCGTGTGGATCCTTCCAAAGTTGAGGCTATTGAGTTGTGGCCTATTCCCAAATCAACAACGGAGGTTAGAAGTTTCCATGGATTGGCATCTTTTTATCGACGTTTCATTCAGAATTTTAGTTCTATTGTTGCCCCAATCACCAAGCTTACAAAGAAGGGAGAATTTGTGTGGACTTCAAGTGCTCAAAAGGCGTTTAATGAAATCAAAAGTAAGCTATGTTCAGCTCCTGTTTTGGTGCTACCAGATTTGAGAAGTTGTTTGAAGTGGAGTGCGATGCAAGTGGAGTTGGCATTGGAGCTGTTTTGGTACAAGAGAAGAGACCAATTGCCTACTTTAGTGAGAAATTAAGTGGAGCAAGGCTGAATTATTCTGTTTATGACAAAGAGTTTTATGCTATTGTTCGAGCATTGGATCATTGGGCTCATTATCTCCGTCCCAAGCCATTTGTTCTTCATTCTGACCATGAAGCTTTGAAGTTCATACATGGGTAGCAAAAGTTGAATGCAAGACATGCCAAATGGGTAAAATTCTTGCAATCTTTTACTTTTTCTTCTAAGTATAAATCTGGTGTTTCTAATATGGTTGCGGATGCATTGTCTAGGAGAGATTGTTTGCTTGTTACTCTTGATGCAAGGTTGCTTGGCTTTGAGCAAAGTAAAGAGTATTACAAATCTGATCCAACTTTTTCTCAAGATATAGAGAGTCTTTCTGGCTTGTTCGTTGTACAAGATGGTTTTCTTTTCAAGGGGAATCGTCTTTGTATTCCTAAATGCTCCATTAGGGAATTGCTTGCGAGAGAAGCACATGGAGGAGGACTTGCTGGTCATTTTGGTGTGCAAAAGACTTACGAGATTCTTGGTGAGCATTTTTATTGGCCTAACATGCTTAAGAATGTGCAGGAGGTAGTGGCGAGGTGTGCTACTTGTCAAAAATCAAAAAGTTTCTTTCATAAAGGGCTCTATATACACCTTTACCTGTGCCGGATCATCCTTGGGATGATGTTAGCATGGATTTCATTGTTGGGTTACCTAGAACTCAAAGGGGGAAGGATGCTATTATGGTGGTGGTTGATCGTTTTTTGAAGATGAGTCATTTTGTTCTATGTCATAAGACGGATGATGCATCTCATATTGCAGATTTATACTATAAGGAGATTGTTCGTTTGCATGGGATTCCAAAGTCTATTGTTCTATGTCATAAGACCATATGGCGCTTGGTTGGTACTAAGTTGCTGTTTAGTACTTCCCATCATCCACAGACTGATGGACAAACAGAAGTGACAAATCAGACTCTTGGAAGTTTATTACGTGGTTTGGTGAGTAGAACTACCAAAGATTGGGATGTTAAGCTTGCTCATGCTGAATTTGCATACAATAGAACTCCTTCATCTACTACTGGTCGTTCTCCATTTGAGATTGTTTATGGTGTTAATCCGTATATACCTATTGACTTGATTCCTGTACCAAAGAAGGAAATAGTGAGCTTTGAAGCAAAGGAGAGGCAAGCTGCATTTATGAGGATTTGTAAGCAAGTTAAGGCTCAGATTGAGAAGGCAAATGCTAAGTATAAAGAAAGATCCAACAAAGGGCGCACTCAACATGTTTTTAAGGTTGGTGATCTTCTATGGCTGCATTTTCGCAAGGGGAGATTTCTTTCAAAAAGGAAGAACAAGCTTATGCCGAGAACTGATGGCCCATTCCGAGTGTTGGAAAAGTATGGTGAGATTGCGTATAAACTTGAGCTACCAGATGAGTTTGGTAATGTGAGTGCTACTTTCAATGTTGGAGATCTGTCCCCTTACTTGGATGACGAAAATTTGAGGGAAAATTCTTTTAAAGGAGAGGAGAATGATGCGGAAGCAAATGTAGAAGATAATGGAAATGAGCTAATGTTAATCTCCAAGGGTGTGGATCATACTTTAGGGGTAAATTGGAGCCCAATCTTTGTTAACATGATTAGTTGGGCTTAAATAAGTGTGCCAAATGTTTGAGCAGTTTCTAGAATAATTTTGTTCGGCTATTATCTACGCAATGATAGTCCAGATGGTGATTATTTCCGCGTTGGGTTGAAGATAAGGTTGTGATCTTTCATATGACTACTTATGGCATGTTTTTGGACAAGTACTTGAAGAGTTGTGGCTGTTTGAATCTGACTGTTCAGATTGGCCGAATTTACATTGTTTTCTTCACCTAGTTCTTATCTTTATTTTTCTTATCTCTTAATAATTAATGTCTAGTTTATCCTAACTTAGAAGGATGTTCCAAGAGTAGTATAAATACCCTACAAGATGTAGTTGTAAGGCATTGAGTGATTGAATAAAATTTTCCTTTGTGAGTTTGCGAACTTACTTCAATTCTTGCGAGAATTGTTCTTAAGCCTTGCGAGGTTTAAACCCCTTTCTTCCCTTGCGAGGACAAGCCCTAGTCTTGCGAGATTAGGTTTTTCTAGTTCTAGCTCTTGTTCCTTGGGAGGTTCTTGAGTTAGTCCATATCCTTTTCTTTTTATTCTGAAAATACACAAGTTTACGTATCAATGTCTAGAGACACCAACAACTCATGCCGAAAGAATATGAGACAAACGGTATATGAAGAAGAAAATATTACGTAGCGTGCGGATCAAGAAGGTAGCAAGAAAAGTCATAAACACTGTAAATATGTCCAGAGACACCAGTAATATATGGCCTAAAGAAATGAGACACACGATATATGAAGAAGAAAATCTTGCGGAGCGTGTGGATCAAGAAAGTATTCAAAACCAATGGGATATAGAGATGCTAAAACCTTGGGATCGTGGGGTTCGTAAGTGGTAACGTGAACGGTATATCAGGACGCTAGTGCCTCGGTATCGCGCAAGATACATGGGATAACGTGTTCGATTATATCGGGATGGGCGCATCTCGGGATCAATTCATTTATTAATAAAGGATGTGTAACAGTTTCCTTAACCTGTAAATTAAGTTAATACGGCAGATTAATTTAATTTAGGACATATAGTGGCTCCTCAACCTGTAAATTAATTTAATTTGGGAAATTAATTTAATTTGGGATTTATAGTGGCTCCTTTACCTTTATTTTTGTATGATTTAGTTTGATCATCGCTGGGGATAATGCATTTTGGTAATTTATAGGGGCATTCCGGGCCAGAATTCGTAAAATTTGGCGTTTCAAAATCCGGTTAAATATGACTAAGGGCGTCAATTTTGGATTAAAAATAAGCTGGAGGGGTTAAAGTGTAAATTTTGGCCCCTGGAGGATAATGTGGCCGCGTGGCCAGTCCTGCTAAGTGGCCAGATTTTGTTCACGAGGATAGCCAAAAGAAGTACACGAGGGACGGCTGAGATGATGCCACGTCATCCAGAATGACTGGCCGCGCAGATGGTCTGTCCATTTGACAGATTATAAAAGACGAGAAGCCTCCATCTTGTTCTTCATTATTCTTCTTCATCTTGCCGAGAATATAGAGAGAGAGAGAGCAGCGATTTTGAGAGAGTTAAACACTTTTGTTGAGTGATTTTAGCGCGTTTTTGCTAATTTTGATCAATGGAGGATCAATTTTTGTTCGCGCGTGGAGCAGAATTTGAGCAGGGTCAAGGCGCGGAGCCGCCTCTCAACGAGGAGAAACAATAAAGAAGGAGAATGGCGGCACGGAACTATCACCCCTATGAATGGCACTTTGTTATGTAAAAAATGTTTGAGTTGTACGTGGGACCCGACAAGCATTGGTCCAGAGGGAATATGGTGGAGACGACGGATGTAAGTACTCTTCTTTTTGGTATTTTTGTATTTTTTATACTTGTCGTATTTTTAAGATTGTTTATTTATTTTGGGTAATTAATCTATGTAGATTATTGTTGAATATTTGGGGACGGCAAATATATGCGTATATTTAGAAAATAAAGCATGCATGTACACTTTATATTTTCACAACATTTAGCACATATTGGTAACGTACCTTTGCTGTGTTTACCTGTAGAGAAAGAGATCTCACGGGTCCACCAAGTTGGTGGCAGAGATTTGGGCTATGCTGCCTCCAGGTGATGTGGTGAAGGATATGATTCATGCTCTGGGCTTTGGTCCGTTCTTCGATGCCGTAGAGGTTATCCGTGGGACCCAGAAGGTGATGGGTCTGGCTGAGATCATGAGAGAGTATTGGTGGGACACCACGCACACGTTCCACTTCAGCTGGGGAGAGGTCACTATCACTCCCACTGACTCACTGCTATCACAGGGTTGCAGTTTACTGACGTGCCCTTGCCCTTTGATGAGGATTTTTCTGAGGACCCTCATCGTCAGGTTAAGTTGATCAGGATGCACTTAGGACATGGTGTGAAGGGACACGGCTTTGAAGCGGGCTGACTGAGGACCTTGCTCGAAGGAGATATTCAGGGCTTCGTTGAGGGAGTCAGTGATGTTGACTGTTTGGTACGGGCTATTCTGTGGTATAGCCTGACGCAGACCCTTTTTCCTTGTGCTGGCACTTTCTGTCGGTTCTCTCTATTGGGTGCTTTGGCTAACTTGGAGCAGGCGAGCCAGGTGTCGTGGGGTGGAGCCGGCTTAGCAGAGATGTACAGAGCCTTGGATGTCTGCTCGAGGTCCAGCACCTCATCTTTCGATTGCTTTCAGTTCGCCTTCGAGGTACTTTCTGACTACTCCTTTTATTCCATGTCTGTCCTTCGTTTAGAACTGTTAGACTGAAATGTTGCTTCCTACAGGTGTGGGTTTATGAGATATTCCACATTGCTCCTTTTGGCATGCTTGGAGTGAAAGAGGTCCCGGTGATGCGGTTCTGGGCGAAGGGGAACCGTGCTGAGGGCCGTGGCAAGGCACGGAGGATGCCTGATTTGGAGGATTTTGCGGCGAAGTTGTGGGGTCCGCTTCATGAGGATTTTTACCTCTTCCCTTGGTCGGAGAGAGTATTAGATGGGCTGGGCCATGTTTTGGAGTTTACAGCCTCAAGATGCTTCTTGGTGGGGCTGACTGGTGATGCCTTGTATTTGGGCGAGCGGTGTGTCGGCAGCATGGTGCGCATCCCAAGATATAAGCTCCAAGTGATCCGCCTCGGAACATGTTGTATCCTGCTACTTCTTCTTTGCGTTACCATCTATAAAGCATAAAATCTGAAAAATAAAACATGAAAAATTTGGTCCTCCTTATTCCTTGGGTCCTAGGGTTAGCAGCTTTTTGGGATCCGCACCTGTTTGACCTTAGGATCTTTACTTCCCTTGGCATTGGGTGTGAACCTTAAAAGACAATGAGCAGCACGATGACCATAATCAGCACAAATAGCAAAATGAATGAAACCTGGTTGTGGTTGCGGTTTTATAAACCCCTTACTATTCTTCAGTTTCTCATGTTTTACTGGGTCATCGGTTTTGGGATAATTGACAGTATATTCCTTGAACCGACCTAGAGCGGTTTCATCACTCAATACTTCATTGTCAGCCTCAGCCGCTGTGGATTTTCTTTCCACTTAGAATCTTCCCAGTCTGGTTTTTAGGATACTCAAAGAAATAATTTTGCTTCTTAATTTCTTTCTTAGAGCCCTTTTTACCAACATGATTAACTTTGAGAATTTCATTGGTTTGTTTAGGGGGTAACACACCACCTTCGGCACAGAGGCAAGGACACTTGCACCCATCACTGGTTTGAACCCCAATCCACTTTTATCCGAAAATGGAATTGTGAATTTAGGATTTGTTCCACAGTGACACCAGACTTATTCCACACATCAGTCACTTTTTGAAGGAATCCCTTTGTGCGGTTAGTGTTGGGTTTTGAGGCAACATGCGCAGCGGAAGAAAGCAATATGAAATAAACAAACCCTAAGCCCCAAGATCCATTCATGGTGATTAAATTAATAGAAAGATGAAATTTAGAATACTAACTGTAGTTGCGCGTTTAAATTTTCGGATCTCCAAATCTTCAAGTCTTCAAGCTTTAAGATTTGATCTCCTCATTCTTCAAGTTCTTCGGATTAGGATCACAGGAACACGAATGTGAGATGTTAAAACAAACATCCTCTATGTGTATCCACACGCGAACGAATATATAGAACGATTCTAGATCTGGATTGCTAGACCCATTAGAAAACACGCTTTTCTAATCTTCAAAGGCTATATGAATTTATTGGTGTTCTTGAGCTTTTGATTCATAATATAAACTCAAGAATATGTTTCTCAAACACATGGAGGCTATCAATATTGATACAATATCAGATCAGGTTAATACCTTGTAAAAGAGGTGTATTTAAACTCAAAGGTCCTAAACCATTTAGGAAATTTAGTCCAAATCTCGTCAAAACCCAAATCAGGAAACACTAGCAGTTCTGGGGAGGAGGTCCGACCGGGTCACTTGAGTGGTCCGCCTGGGTCACCATGATGGTCCGATCGGGTCATGACCTAGGTCCGGCCGGACCCTCCTTCCAGAAGTCTGTTTCCCGTTTTTTCCTTGATTCCGATTTTACGCTCTTTTACGCAATTCCAATTTTAGCCTTTTCTTGATTCGTTCTTTTGTGTGTGACCCCATAGGATTATATTAAGTTGGCAATGAGTCAAACCAAGTTCAAACCCATAAGTCATGAGCGGACTCTAGCAAGCCATCATGACTACCAAATTAATATAACTTAACGACGTTCGTTCATCCTTATCGAACATATCACAATCCTTTTGTCACGCGATATCATATTGGACATAAGTCATGGTCCAAGTCAACTTATGTTGTCCAATGCTTTCTCGATCCCGAGTAGATTGATATGAGCAAATGACATTGAACAGTTCAATTCATTTGGGTATGGCCATACACTATCATCAATCTCACTCATCGAGAGGCCAAGCAGATATCTCTCTTGAGAGAGGGACAAATCCTATTTTGACTTATCATTCTTCCCTACATGAATCCGATTATGCCAATCGTAGCCTTTATAACCACCCGGTTAAGGGTAGCGTTTGAGTACGTCAAACATAATGTTTATCATGCGGAAGACTATGATAATCTCAGGTCTAAGGATAAATGATATAACTATATGAGATTTTACTATGACATTTGACCATGACATAAATCTCATAACGGGTCATGTCCAGTACGTGTTCACCAACAAGTACCCATAAGCTTAATTTGTATCATATACACATGATCATCATATGATCATCAATTTAACTTATACTAGTTCTTCATAAGTACTAGGGACGGGGATTATTATAATAAACATGTTAAACTTATAATAGTCCAGAGCTGTTATCTCCATAACAAATGAGAACATGATGCAATGTAAGGCCTTTCTCAAGGGCCTAGGGCATAATCTCCAACAATCTCCCACTTGCATTAGGCCCAAACAATGCATATCCAATACCATTGAGCTTAGCTTATGACCAACATAACAGCATGTGGAGAATCTTATGTAGGAAGATTATCCTTGTTATTATCATAAGGTATTTTTCATATTTTTACATCTCCCATGTCAATGATTTCTCGTAGAGATGGAAATGTCTGAGTGTGTGTTTGGATCATAAATGAGCCTTTGGCACCTTAGCTTGTGGAATAACCATTATTTCACAATAAAGGTCCATAGGATTATAGTACTAGAAAATATTTCTAGTTTTACTAATAACATCTATATTCAAACAACTCCCTTAGTTACAAACTCTTGTAACTAAATACTCAATTTTATTCGTAGAATAATTTATAGTGTATTTGCTTGGAACTATTCAAACTAATAGCACTCACTTTAAACATATGTTTATACTGCGATTTAAATTACACTTGTCGATGTGGAAGCATGCATCTATGTAACCATTTACTAGATCATCTCCCATGCCAACAACCATCAAGAATGCATCCTTAGTTCTTCTCAAGTACATAAGGACATTCTTGACCACTATCTAGTGACTTTCACTAGGATATGATTAGTATGTTCTCATCATACTCTAAGTATACGAGTTATCCCGTCTAAGTACATAATATGACATACATGATAGATTCATTTGCCGAGGCATACGGAATCCTAATCATGTATTCTTTCTCATTAGTATTCCACTAAGACTAAGTCTTGCCAAGAATATTGTCATTAGACAACTTTGCAAGTTCTTCTCTAAGTGTTGGGTATGCCCACTTATATCTCAGATTCAATGTAATAGGATTGATTAGATTTGATTGATCCATCACCTAAGTTTTATTTCATGGACTTAAGACCCACATGTAAGAAGTATTTATACTTCATTTTTTAGGTAGTCCATTGTAATAGAATAGGCTTAGGAATAGGGCAAGAAGATCAAGATTCAAGAAAATCACACTTTGAGTTTCAGCCACGCGCTCATGCGCCTCAATAGGTACGCGCATGTGTATGCTCCTAGCATCACTCATATGCCCAGATGGCTCAACCGCGCACATGACTATGCGTCTAGCATAAGTCATGCGCCTCCTTGGCTCAACGCGCAACAATGTTGATTTAAGCACTCAGTGATTTATTGAAGATTCGAATACTTGAAGAAGATTCAAACTATGCCAATGATCCAACGGTGGTTAAATAACACATATGCACCCGTATCTAAGGACACCTGTCCATAACAGTCATATTTGTGTTATGTGTTTAACGGCTATAAAAGGACACGTGCTCCACTCAATGAGCGACAGCACATCCGTCCTTTTTCTGACTCACCAAGGATTTCCAACGGCTAGTTTTTTGGGCTCTCCTATAAATACCCCATAACTTCAACCATTTGAAGTTGCTAAGCATTTTCAAGAATTTATCTCTCAAGCATTTGTTGAAGATTTGAAGATTGCCTTTGATTTACCAGAATTCTCAAGAACATCTTCATACCTTCATCCTTAGCCCAGATCCTCAAGGAAAAACACTTTAGTTTTCTTGTGCTCTCAATCTCAAAGATCTAAAGAGTCTTGAATCTAAAATCACACACGCACCTCTTTAAGTTTGATCACTTAGATCTTTCTTTTAGAGATACACCGGTTATTTTCTAGGATTTGTCCTTTCATAGAATATTAGATCTTGAGTTTGTGTATAAGCTCAAACGATTGTAATTTTGTAACACTCACTCATTATATAAGATCTTCATTAGAAATCCAAGACTAACCATCTTGGTAGAGGACGTAGATCATTTTCCCGATCGAACCTCTCCAAATAGCGCGTACTTACTATCTTGCTATTTCTTTCAAGTCATATCATATCTAACTATTTGATTGTTTATTCACTGTAGATTGATTGATTGAACTGTGTTGTGTTTGTTATATCATTTGCCTTAGTTTCTTATTTCACTCACTTTGAGCCAAAATACTTAGAGTGTGTGCGCCCCCTTTATCATACTTTGCGCCTATTTACATTACTAAATTCCGCTGTGCATTTCACTCACTCACTTAGGCGCATATCATAACGCTTACTTGATAAAGTGCGCATTTGCAATTGAGTTTTTCAAGGGTATGAAAAGAATTTTAAAACAGCTATTCACCCCCCTTCTAGCTATTTTTCATACCCTTGTTGTCCTTTGGGACCAACAAGTGGTATCAGAGCAAACACCTTTATAAAACACTTTTGTTTTTCAAGCTTAACAGCTTGGGTGCCGATTCTAAATGGCAAACTCAAAACCCATGGCAACTGCAAACTACACTCACGTTCCGGTCTTTGATGAAGATCATTTTGACGTGTGGAAATTCAACATATTGACCCATCTCAACTCAATCGACGAAAGGCTCTATGACACCGTAGTTTATGGACCTTACATTCCGGTTAAAGCGAATTAAAATCCACACACCAACGCTGCTCAACCGAAAATTTTTAAACCGAGGGAAGAATGGACTGAGGAAGAAACAAGAAGAGTTGCAAATGACGGAAAAGCAAGAAACATTCTCCTAAGCACTCTAAGCACGGCTATGAAACAACAAGTCATGCATTGTGCTACTACTAATGAGCTATGGGATGCCATTGGAGAGCATATAAAAGGAGATACCGTTTGCAAGGAGAACAATAGATACGAAGTACAAAGAGATTCAACAATTTCTCTCAACTCCCCGGAGAAACCTTAAGACAAACTTATGAACGCTTTTGTGAAATTATCAATCTATGTATTTCACTTGGCATGAAGTTTTCAAACAAAGATTTGAATGTCAATTTTCTCCAAGCTTTTGGATCAAGATACCTACATAAATCTAGCGCTCTTGAAGACGTTGGAACTTTGGATGATTGGACTTTAAGGAACCTTTATGCTAATCTTAAAGTTTATGAGCTCAAACTTCAGCGAATTAGTGAAACTGAAGGAAAATCAAAATCTGTTGCAATGGTGGCGCATAGAGAGGAAGCCCAACCTTTTGCGCCTGCGCCTATTCAGAAAGAGAAAAGTTCCGATCCCCAAATTTCTACTTCTGAGCTATTGGACATGGACGATGAAGACTTCGCTTTATTTGTGAAGAGATTCCAGAAGTTCAGAAAATTCACCAAGCCCGGCTCAACTAGCAAATATCAAGGATGTACCAGTAAAGCTCCTACAAAGTTCATAAGGAGCAATGATTCTAAAAGAAAAGAAGACCTTGTCTGTTTTAATTGCAGGAAACCCGGACACTTTGCATCGAGCTGCCCAATTCCCAAGTTCGAGTATATGCAAAAGAAGAGCAGCCATACTTCTAAATTCACTCCCAAGTTCACTCGTCATAAGGGAATGGTTGCTGAAGAAGAAGCACCAGCAAATGAGCACAACACGTGGATTGAAACAGACTCCGATGAGAGCGATGAAGACTCCAATGATGGACTCGTTTGTTTTGTTGCAAAAGATGAAGATGATGTTGAAATTAATTACTATGACTCCGATGACTTTTCAAAGGATGTTCCCGATATGAAAAACTTGAACAAACCAATCAAGAAATCTGCTAGTCACTCCGTGGCGAAAAAGAAGAAAGGACCAACCATCAGTGAGCTAATTGAACAAGGATGTCTTACTCCGGCTCAAAGCGATGGTGGATTATTGTTTGCCCGATGTGATCTAAGTGCAAGGAATAAGCAAAGAAAGGGAACTCACATCAGACCACAAGTTGAACCAGCTGCAGCAATTCCTAAAATCAACGATGATGAAATTGTTGCTGAACAAGAAAAGTTATTCAAAAAGACTTAAAAGGTAATCAGTAGATTTGATAATATGAAGGAAGCTTTAGCACTATCATGTGATGAAATTTTCCAGCTTAAGACCGAGAAAACTGTTCTAAAATCTAAACTCACCCTCCTTAAGGAGCAGATAAAGAGCATGACTCCTCTTACTGTTAAAAACACTTTTATAACAGAACATAACTCACTTCTTAAAGTTCAAAACGATGAATTAGTCGCTCAAATTACTGATCTCAAAAAGATTACAAATGAGTGGTCCAATTCTCGTGTCACTATGGACAATATTTTTGAGTCCCAAAAAGCCAGTGGTGATAAAAGTGGCTTGGGATTCTCATCAACTAGTGACAAATTTAAGTGTGATGTCTGTGCTGAAAGAGATAGTGAATTTACAAAACAACAAACTTTTGAAATTCCCAAGGAAAAATATTCTAATTCAATGGGAAAAGGACAGGAAAAAGTCAAAAGACAAACATTCCATTATGTCTACCCAACGAAGCAATTTGGGAAAGCTAACGGGAAAGATATAGCTACAGATGAATCATCCTCTAGCAAAATCCCTCTTGAAACAAAGCGCGCTCCTTCTCCGAGTGCTCATTATGCGCCTAGGAGCCACGCGCCTCATCACCGTACGCCTCCTAGCCCTATGCGCCCTCCTAGATCAAGCGCTCCAAAATTTCAAAAGAAGGATTTTGTTAAGGCTAGTCCATCTGACCCAAAGAAGAATGCTACCCCAAAGAAAAGTAAAGAGTTTGTGAAAACTCATGTGATTAGTGGCTTTAATCATTGTTCCATTTGTGATTGTTCTGGACACAAGGCCGTGGAATGCCTTTTGCGATTCACTCCCAATGCCAAAGGACGTAAAAACCCTAAGGTCAAGCAAGAGTGGGTTGTCAAAAGTTGCTAACTCTAGGACCCAAAAGGAATAAAGGGGACCTGCTTAAATGTCTATATTTCAGGTTCTTTGTTTCATGGCTGGATCTTCAAAAGCTAGAAATTATGAATGGATTCTCGAGAGTGGGTGTTCAAGACACATAACTGGAGATGAATCCTTATTAGAAGATGTCCATGAAGAAAGAGGTCCCTCAGTAACATTTGGTGATAATAACAATGGTCAAGTTATTGCATATGGAAAGCTTAAGAAAGACAAAGTGTGCATTGAAAGAGTCTCTCTCGTCGAAGGGCTCAAGCACAATTTATTATCCATATCTCAATTCTGCGACAAAGGATTAGAATGCCATTTCAACTCAACTCAATGTCTTATCAAGAATGACAAAACTGGAGCTACATTACTCACGGGATATCGTAAGACAAATATTTACATTATTGATTTCCATAGTATGAACTCTAGTACTAATCTTTGTTTTGTAGCTAAAAGTGTGAGCGAAAATAGTTGGCTGTGGCACAAGCGCTTAAGTCACTTGAACTTCAAATATCTATCTAAACTCAGCAGGAATAACCTTGTTAAAGGATTTCCCAAGGTTACTGATCATCATGACAAGAAGTGCGCCGCGTGTCAACTTGGCAAACAACCAAAGAAGTCTTTCTCCAACAAGACCAATCCTTCAACTTCTAGATGTTTGCAACTGCTTCACATTTCTAGATGTTTGCAACTGCTTCACATTGATCTATTTGGTCCAGTCACCCCCGCAAGTATTAGAAGAAACAAGTATACTCTAGTTGTGGTGGATGATTATTCAAGATATACATGGGTGGAAATTATGATCTCAAAAGACAATTGTTACGACATTTTGACCACCTTATTTCGACTACTCCAAACCCAAAAAGAAGATGACATCGTTAGTGTTCAATCCGACAATGGAACAGAATTCAAGAACAACGGTGTTGCTCGATATTGTGACGATCATGGGATAGATCACAACTTCTCAACCGCTGGAGTTCCTCAACAAAATGGTGTTGTGGAAAGAAAGAATAGGACATTGATTGAAGCGGGAAAGACGATGATAGCTGAAGCGAAATTGCCTAAGTACTTTTGGAAAGAAGCTGTCAACACAGCATGTTTTACTCAAAATCATTCCCTCATTAACAAACTTCACAACAAGACTCCGTATGAACTTTGGCGTGGTAGAACTCCCAACATTGCATTCTTCAAGATCTTTGGTTGTAAGTGTTATATCCTCTACAACGGAAACGAACATAGAGGTAAATTCAATGCCAAAGCCGATGAAGGTATTTTTGTTGGGTATGCCAAACATTCTAAAGCATTTCGCATTTTTAATAGATCTACATTAGTGATAGTTGAATCTGTAGATGTTACATTTGATGAACATTCTCTCCTTGAGCCACATTTGGCTCCAAATGTTGCTGATGATTCTATTGAGCTTAATGAAACAGGTGCTCCTATTTATGTTGCGCCTACTCAAAATCAGAATTTATCAACTCAAGGAAATCCATCTACATCAAATGCACCTAACTCTTCATATGACGCGCCAAATGGATCATCAGCTGCGCCTCACTCACATGTTGCGCCTCTTGATTCCTCTCATGCGCCTATATCTACTACTGCATCTGGTGTAAACCCAAGTTTCAACTCTACACCAATTCAACCCCAAAATTTTGATGATTTAGAATCTGGTGAAGATGTACCAATTGAAGACCTTCAAGTTACTACGACTCAACCTAACTTACCTCCTGAAATTCGTGAAGTTAGAGGTCACCCAATCAATAATATCATTGGTGATCTAAACATTTCGTACAAGGAGAGCTACAAACTTTGATGCTTACACTGCTTTTATCTCTCAAATTGAACCGAAGAAGGCCGATGAAGCGCTCCAAGATCCTAATTGGGTTGTTGCTATGCAAGAAGAACTCAATCAATTTGAACGATGTAAGGTTTGGACTCTTGTTCCAAGACCAAATGATCAAGGAGTGATTGGTATGAAATGGGTGTTCAGAAACAAGATGGATGAGAATGGAACCATCATAAGAAACAAAGCAAGATTGGTTGCATAAGGCTATAGGCAGGAAAAAGGAATTGATTACGATGAAACTTTTGCGCCCATAGCAAGACTTGAAGCTATTAGATTATTTCTAGCTTACGCAGCTTACAAGAACTTCAAGTTATATCCAATGGTTGTGAAGAGCGCGTTTCTAAATGGTGAACTCCAAGAACAAGTCTACGTTGCTCAACCACCTGGGTTTGAAGATTATCAATTTCCAAATCATGTGTACAAACTCCAGAAAGCTTTGTATGGACTCAAGCAAGCACCAAGAGCATGGTACGATACACTATCCAAGTTTCTCATCGAAAAGGGCTTCACTCGCGGTAAAATTGATACAACTCTTTTCATTGCTAAACATAATGGTCATAAATTACTTGTTCAAATTTATGTTGATGATATTATATTTGGTTCTACTAATGAATTGTTGTGCAAGCGCTTTGAGAAACTAATCAAGAGCAAGTTTGAAATGAGCATGATGGGAGAATTCACATTCTTCCTCGGGCTACAAATCAAGCAAATGAGTGAAGGCATATTTATCAATCTGACTCTAGAGAAGCGCACTTAATTGCTGTGAAACGTATTATAAGGTATCTATCCGGTACTGTTAACCTTGGACTTTGGTACACCAAAGATTCGAAATTTAAACTTGTAGGTTATTCAGATGCGGATTATGCAGCATGCACAATTGATAGGAAAAGCACAAGTGACACTTGTCATTTCCTCGGACATCGACTTGTGTCATGGGCGAGTAAGAAACAAGCTTCAGTACCTGTCTCAACAACCGAAGCTGAATATATCGCTGCGGGAAGTTGTTGCTGTCAAATACTATGGATGAAGCAGCAATTGGTGGACTATGATATTATCGAAGAAAATTGTCCCATCTACTGCGACAATACATCAACAATTGCGGTTTCTGAAAATCCTGTCATGCACTCTAAGACCAAACACATCGACATCAAATATCACTTCCTCAAAGACCATGTGGAAAAGGGCAATATTCATTTGGAACACATGGGAACCAACTATCAAATCGCCGACATTCTAACGAAAGCACTTGACGCGAAACGGTTCATATTTTTGAGAGGTGAAATGGGTATGCTTGAACTCAACTAAAATTCAATACAGTTTGTCAATACTAATGATTTTGTTTTAGTGAGTTATGAGTATACTAGGTTTTATATGTTAGATAAATTTCAAGGTTTCAAGGAAACACTGCGCGCCACATACTTATACGCGCCCCTCTGAATGCGCGCCCAAGAAAGCTTGTGCGCTCCATATGCGCCCAAACACGTATGCGCGCCACCACTCCATTCTGCGCGCTCCCATTGAGTATTACGCCTATCATGCGCCTTAAATGAGTGATTGTGCCCCTTATACGCGCATTGAATTTCGCGGCTCAATCAATGCTCAAAATTTATTATTTCAATGATTGATCGCATTCAATTTTCACAAGTACCAGGTAAGTTTATTCTGATCATTTATTATAAGAGTTTTTGTCTTTTGACATTCCATTAATTGTTCAAGGGTACTTGTGCAATTAATTTTTCCCTCGTTTTACGTTTTTCGAAAAATTTTATTTTCTAGGGATATATTTCTTGCACCCCAAACTTACACCAAAACAGATGTTTTTGGGGTTTGTGCAAAAATTAGTCAAAATTGCTCATACACTTAAAGGGAAAGTGTAACAGTTTTTCCCTTACCCAAAAAGTCACATCAAGTGTCCTTTGGGTCATTCATCATTAATTAGCCGTCACCTCATTAAAATCCTTCATTAATGGCTGTCCTTTCCTATGTCATTCACCCATAAATGCCCATCTTTTCATTTTTTTTAAAACCTAACCCTATATATACTCACCCTATCCTTTCCATTTTTTTTTCATCATCACCTACACCCTTACTCACCAACTCTCTCTCTTCCTCTCTCCTTCCAGTCTCTTCCTCCCTCAGTCTCTCTCTCTCTCTCTCTCTCGTTTTCTCTTTACTTTTCTCTATATATATCTCTTTCATCTCTTAAATATCATTCATGGGTCCAAAACGTTCAACCAAAGCAAATCAAGACGAAATGGTATGGATCCTAAACCTTAATATCTTAAATTTCTGCATTTTTTTATAATTTTCGTCTCTCTGACTTTTCGAAATCTCCAAAAACCCGTATCATCATTTTTCTTGTTTAAACTTGTTTCGGTAATCCGTTTTCAAAATCGTTTGTTAGGATATGTTCGTTTTGTGATTTAAAGTCTTTCTAACTAACCTTTTCAACGATCAATGCACTGTATTTTGCGAATCTGAAAATCTTAGATTTTTGTCTTTTCAAATTTTCGGATCTTTAAATCAATTTTCTGGATTAGTTGTTATTTTGTACTTGTTTTGGTTTACATTTTCGTGATCCTTGTGTTCATGCGGTCATTTTGATAAATTGTATGCTTGATTCGGTGAAGTTTCACAAATTATGTGTTCTTGGTGTTCTTGATGTTCTTCAAGCACTCAAGCATGTTCTTCGTTATTTTTTTTGCATGACTTGGGTTTAAAATTTTTCAAAACATGTTTTTCAAAATTTTCATATTTTGATTCTTAAAATCTTGCATATATAAGTTTGCATGTGTTTGTATGTTTTTGTGTGTTTTTATGCAAAGTTTAAATTATATACATAGTTATGCGCCTATATATGAATTCATGCGCCTAGTTATTTATGCGCTTATTGACCTTATGCGCTTCAAAATGATTCATGCGCCTGACATTCGTATGCACCTCTAGCTATTACAAATGTTATGCGCCTCAATCCTTTATGCACCTAATAACATTATGCGCCTAAACACCTTATGCGCCTCAATTTATACTTAGTCAAAATTTTTATGTTTTTAATTTTTCCTTAGTATTTTTCATAGGACCATGATATGCGCCTCGTACCTATTTGCTCCATCAACATGTTTGCGCCTAATAATAGTATGCGCCTACTATTGTTATGAGCCTATATATTGCTATGCGCCTATGTTTACTTAGCATATCATTATGATTCTATGCACCTAATACACTACTAACTTCACTCAAATGTTTATTTTTCAGGATCCTGCAAATTTAAGACCCGGTGAGACGATTGATCTTGCTGAGCTCTCACTTGATCCAACGGGGCTTGAAATCATCTTAACCCTTCACACCGCTGGACTCACTCCTTTATTCACGCTGGATCAACCATTCTATTCTCCGCTCCTTGTTGATGAATTTTTCTCAACCGCAGCTCTAGTTGAGACTCCTGCTGATGGATACGTGCGCTGCAGGATATGCGCCACCGTTCAGAACGTTGCTATAACCATCTCTACGGGCACAATCAAGAACATAGTAAGTTTCAGCACTACTGGCCCTCAGGGTGTTTCTGGACAACCAAACTCTTACTCAGTTGCAGCGCAGAATATTGTAGCGCATACTTATCTCAAAATCCCTACTCTTCTGAACAACATCAAAAATGTTGAGATAAGGGATGGTGGTGATCTGCTCTCTCATATAACGCATCTTTTTGATACTTCAATCGTGTTCAAGACCGGCAATGTGAATGGATTCACTGTGGAGCAGTGGGAGTATACTGCTGCCATCATGGGAAAGACTAGGTTGAATTGGCCTTAGATTTTGTTCAAAACTTTGTCAGACCAGATTGACAAATACAACAAGAACAAGTCTGATGGGAAGACAAAGTTCAAAACTCACTGCAGGATTCTTACCAAATTTTTTCTCACTTATCCTGCCCTTGCCCAATTCCTTAATGAGAACCCTGCTTATAAAACTGATGATGTTCCAGTTTTTGGGAAAGACAACCTTGTCTTGAAGAGGCGCAGGAAGTGCATGGCAAAGCGTGCGCCTAGGGTAAAGGGTGCTCAGTTGGTTGATGAAGCCACTGAGTCAGATGAAGGAAAAGAAGGTGCTGAAGACCTCGCACAAGATGGCGCAGATATTGAAGTTGCACCTCGCGCTGAACCAACAGCTTCTCAAGGCGCAGAGAAAGGAAAGGGTAACTGGATTGCTGAAGAAGGAAGTAGACCCTCTAAGCGCCCTAGAACTGAAAAAGATGATGAAGCAGATCTCAGACGTGCTCAAGAAGCTAGCCGCCTTGAGGCGCAAAGGAGAAGGGATGAAGATTATAGGCTAAAACAGGCTGCTGCCTTAGCCAAAAAGGAAAGGCTCAAAGGCGCAGGCTCAAGCGCTGATGCACGCGCGCCTATCCCTACTGCGCCTCTTCCTCCCCGCGGCCTCCAATAAAACCTTCAACTACTCCAGTGCTCCTGCGCCTACCAAGAAACATCTCTGATGCGCCTGCTCCAGTTATTAAACCAACTTCTGTCTCACTCACTGCTGATCAACAGAAACTCAGAGATCAAATATCTACTGAGTTATTCAGAGACCTAAGTGAGGATCAAGTTGAGGGGGAGCCAGAACCTTTACTCCAGTGCCGATCTAATCCTGCGCCTCCCCTTACTGATGAACCAAGTTCAAGTGCTGAATATCTTCCTTCTCCTCCACAGAAAACAACTCCTGTACATTCTCCTACCAGGCGCCCGGATCCTTCTGCGCCCCAATCTGATGACGCGCCTCCTCCTCCTAACGCTGATTTAGGTGTGGTTATTTCTATGCTTCAAAAACTTCATGAAGGCCAAGCTCACATTGAATCTCAATTTGAGCTTCATACATCTATGTTGACGAATCAGGCAGATGAGATTGCTGCCATTAAGGGGAGATAACGCGCATTAGCGCTGATATCAGGATAAGCATTTTCTGACCCCTCAGTAATGGAGTGATGCTATCTCCAAATGAATGATTTATTCAAAGACACTCTTACTGAGCTTCATGAAAGAATTGCAGGAGGAATCAAGCTCACTGATGGTCAAGCTTTTATTGATGCAATTAAGCAAGTAGAGACCAGTGTGGCTGCAGATATCAAGAAGTTGCTTGACTTAGTCACTGGTGAAAGTGATAAGTTAGTGAATGTAATGGATAAGCTGAAGGAAATAAAGGATGAGCTCGAGAATGCTCCAAGCGCGCACATTGACACCGCGCCCTCTTTGCGGCCTTTTCTAGCGCCGTGCCATTTAAATCTCGCTCCTTACTTTCAAGTTGGATATTTTGAAGGAGTTGATTGTTACTCACTTTAATACCGCGCACTCTAGCGCAGACAGGCGCGCAGAAAGAACTTCTGCTGATATTGTCACCGCGCAAGCTGCTGTTGAAGCTAACCTTCAAATTGTTGCAGGAAATCTCTCTCAACAGCAAGCTATCTCTCAACGCACCATTGATGAGTATCAAACCATCAATGTTTGATCATTTGCGCTATATCAGAAATGGTGTCACAGACACTCATGGGGTTGTAACCGTTGTCACCAACTCTCCAAACAAATTCAGCGTTCAGTTTCAGAAATAGA
>JAOWBW010001584.1:197180-254043 GCA_026119855.1 Campanula takesimana
CCTCAATCAGATTCTTCACTAATACCCGGCAAGCCTGCAGAAGATAAGCAAGCAGATTCTGTTTACACTGATGGAATTATAAATGAAATAAGAAATCTTGTTACTGGCATATCTTCTGAAAAGACACGAAAAACAAAAAGTAGAGAAACACAAGAAAGCATTCTTCATGAGATTGAAAAGCTAGCTGCAGAAGCCTACAGCATTTTCAGAAGTTCTAGTTCGACTGTTCCAGAAAATGAAGTGTTAGAAGCTGAGGAAGAAGAACCCACTGTGAAGATAAGTTCAGGGACGGGTTCGGGTTTTGAGATTGTGTGTCAGGGTTTTAACTGGGAGTCACACAAGTCTGGAAGATGGGTATATGCAGCTTCAAGAAAAAGCTGCAGAATTAGCTTCACTTGGGTTCACAGTTGTTTGGTTACCGCCACCGACAGAATCCATCGCACCAGAAGGCTACATGCCCAAAGACTTGTATAACCTTAACTCTAGGTATTTCATAGTACTCACACCTTCATTTTATTTATTATCATTTTTTTTTGTCAAAAGAGAATGAATGGGGTAACTGTGAACGCGTTTGTGCGATTACTAATTTTGTGATATTGAGTAACTTATTGCTTTTGGTTCCAAGTCATCACTGTGAAAATCCAATAAGATGACTAATGCTATTATGTTTTTGAAATCTCAATCTTTCTTAGTTTTTTTCATATCGCCTGGCTTAATTAATTAATTATACTTATCTATTATGAAAGTTTTGCTTTATATTGATTAGTTGTCAATTGTGATTAGGTTTTCTTTTTTCTTAGCTTCTACTCATGTTGAACCTTTACATATAAGCTCCATCACAGCAATTGAAACTTTCTTCTTATGTTATTCTTCTACTTCCATCTTATATTTGCATGTGCACCAATAGTTGGAAAGGAGTTCAATGAAGACTTGTTCTTTTTCACGTGTTTTTTAGGTAGGGAATATTGATGAGTTGAAACTTCTTGTCAAGAAATTTCATGACGTTGGTATTAAAGTTCTGGGAGATGCTGTTTTAAATCATCGTTGTGCGCACCAACGAAATCAAAATGGCATTTGGAATATATTTGGTGGTCGTTTGAATTGGGATGATCGTGCAGTTGTTGCTGATGATCCACATTTTCAGGTATAAAAGTTCCTGAGGATAGATTGATAAAATAATGCATTAATATTGACATTTTGTTGTCATCTAGTAGACTTCAAAAACTGTTTGGAAAAGATACACTAGGTTTTGTACCAAACATTATCAAATGTATTTTGATTTTATGTGAGTTTGCTCTCTTGAGATACTTTAAATCTTATATATTCTGATTCACCTACACTATATTATTATACTAGTGTTCTGCCTCCTTTCAGATGCAAATCCGGCTAATAAAGCCTCTGACATTATTGTGCAGAGCCAGCTTGTGACAATGAGCTCATAGGCTTGTCTGTGACTTGAAAGCCAATTCAATAATGCTCTTTAGAAAAGAAGTTCATTTGTTCTAAATTGTCAAGACCTGCTAATATCTTGTGCCGATGGTAGTTTATGAACAGACAATGAGCTCCATGCATCATTAATGAAATTTGGAGCCTTCATATATGGTAATGTTTGATACTCCCTTCTCCTGGAGAGATAGTCCTACTTTGACTTTTATGGTTAAATCAATTGATCTTTGACCATAATTTTTTCAAAATCCAATTATCCCTATGAAATTTAAAAAATTTGTAATTGATAATATTCCTAATGTGAATCAATAACAATATTTAGAATGCATGGGGATATCTAGATTTTCATAAATTATGGTTAAATTTTAATTGAGTTGACCATAAAAGTCAAAGTGGAACTACCTTTCCCGGACAGAGGGGGCATTAGACACCGGTACTTCCAGACTACCAACACTGTCTCTTCATTTTTTGTTGTTGCATGTTTTGTCGAGTATATATACTGGTGCTATGTGTAGTTTGAGTTCACTCGTTCACAAGAAAGAGATTCTTAGCTGAAGAAGATCACTTGCTGTTGTAAGCATATGCTTGAGATTTGTATGCATGCATATTCTTTGTGTGATTTATGTGTGAACTCTTTATTGTCAACCACATAGGGACCAATATCTCGATTCAACATTGTATGTTCATTGTAGGATATCTGATGTACCTCCATTTCTCATTCAGGGACGGGGCAATAAGAGTAGTGGAGATAATTTTCATGCTGCTCCAAATATTGATCATTCACAAGAATTTGTGAGGAAGGACCTTAAAGAATGGTTATGCTGGCTGAGGTCATTTCCTAACCTTTTTTATGCTTCTTAGATTTTCTTGTCATAGACTACTTGAGCCACTATGAATGAAATTAGAGTTTAATTATTGTTCTTGTCATGCATAAGAAGTTAAAGATTGGAGAAAGAAATGAGCTGTACATGATTACTTGTCCTTGTACTTGAACTAATATTCTCGCTGTTGATGCTGCTTCTCATGTCACAGTGTGATGGGATGATGACCCCTGTACTTGTTTTTCTCTCTCCGATTTTACTTATATTTCACTTGACATTTACTATGCTGATAGCGTAAACATTGCATAACCTATCTAGTATAAGCTGGCAATGGTTAACATTTTGTCTATCAAAATTAAATTGAAATCTGTTTTATTGATATAATTTTCAGAAACTTTTAGCCTGGACATGGCGAAGTGACTTAGATAATTACACCAGTATAATCTTTAGAAAGACATGATGCAGCAAAGGAGTTAGTAAATGATTGACAATTCACCTGGTCTCTTGAATCTGAGGAGCTCTCTTTTGTTGATGTTTAGTAAAATTTTCCAACTATCTATTTTAACCAGCTGAGTATCTCAGTTATAGTAAAAGTTGTTAGTTTGTTTGACCAAGACAAAAAATGAACTAAGAGTGATGCAAAAGGTCTACGAACTAACGAACTTTTGACTCACATTATGCCTCTCACTCTCTCAAATATTAAGAACTATTTTGGATGATAGGAGCTCTATTCTTGTATGAGCTAGCTGTTTCTCTTGCTATACACACATTTCGTCGATATATTCCGCTTCACATGTTACTTTTGGTGGTAATGTGGACATGCAGGAAAGAAATTGGGTATGATGGTTGGAGGCTTGATTTTGTCAGAGGATTTTGGGTGGTTACGTCAAGGATTATATGGAAGCAACTGAGCCCTACTTTGCTGTAGGGGAGTACTGGGATTCTCTCAGTTATACATATGGTGAAATGGATCACAATCAAGATGCTCATCGGCAGAGGATTATCGACTGGATCAATGCTACTAATGGAACTGCTGGTGCATTTGATGTCACAACAAAAGGAGTTCTTCATTCTGTAAGTCACTTGTTGAGGTTTCTTCTGTAGTGTGGCGTTCATAAAGTGCAAAGATAATACTCCATCCGTCCCAAAATGATGTTCCTATATGCCATTTTTTCGTTGTCCCAAAAAGTTCCGATTTCTACAATTGTGGGACGGAGGAAGTATATCCTATAGTTCAATATAATTTGTGGGAGATCCGTTAACTTCAGATTACTTAAAAACATGGAGAGAATACATCGAGTTTTAACCTTTTTTTTGTGGTGCTGGAGAAAATTTTTGGGGCTTCGTGGTAAAACATAAACTTTAGTGTTTATGGAAAGCACTGATTCTAAGTATGTTTTGACTGAAACATAATCAAGGCTTTTGTCTCCAACCATTCGCATGTGTAAGTAATTATATTGTCAAGGACATTGATGATTTCGCCAGCATGGAATAGGATTGGAAAATATTGGATAAGTGTTTGATAGGACTGTCTTCCCCATCCCGTCTCCCCGTTTTATGAATCGAAGAGCTTTTGGATATTTTTGTAAGGATAATATACATTTTAGTTTCTATCCTATACGGTTTAACAAGAAAATGATGCATTCATGCTAGTTTCATGACTCTATCCTTTTTGTGTACTTCTGATTACCTATGCAGTTTGAGCTTTTGCCAAAATGAGCTTGGGTTGTACTTGGTGTCAGCTCAAACTGCTTATAAACATAAATGCTTTGGGTCCGTTAGTTCTTTTACTGTATGTGTTCAAGAGTATCATTTGTTTATATGCCGTTTTCTCCAACCCTTCTTGCTATATGTTCACTCCACTTACGATTCCCGTGCCTTAACCTTGCACTTTACTGTTTACTGCATTTAAGCCATGTTCACATAATGATTTTTGTTGGGTAATGTATTTGGTGTCTGCTCAAGATTTTTTTTTTTTATTTATCAGCAACCTATTTTCATTTTATCTCTTTTACCAGCTGCTCTTAGTAACTTTCTCCTTTCAAGACGCTTCTATGTTTTGATGTTTAATGATTATTATACTTATGAGAAAGTCATCTTTAGTGCTTTTATTATCGACAGGCACTTGAAAGATGTGAATACTGGCGATTATCGGATGAGAAGGGCAAACCTCCAGGTGTAGTTGGCTGGTGGCCGTCTCGTGCTGTTACCTTTATAGAGAATCATGATACTGGTTCAACACAGGTGTAGTTGACCTCTTTCCTGTTATCCTAGACAACATATACTCCCTCCGTCCCATTTCATGATTGGACTGAAAAATTTCATGTTGGAAAATCATTTATCATCTTTTGAGAACTATGATCTGCTTATATTTGTTTCCGATCTTCACCTTACTGAATAATTTCTTGACTCCCTTGTCTTCTTAAGGGTCATTGGAGATTTCCAGGTGGAAAGGAGATGCAAGGGTATGCTTACATTCTGACACACCCTGGAACACCATCAGTTTTCTATGATCACATATTCTCTCACCACCAGACTGAAATTTCTGCACTTCTCTCGGTCAGAAAGCGCAACAAGATTCATTGCCGGAGTGCTGTAAGTATATCATAAATCATGTTCCCAGAGTCGCTGCATTGTATGGAAAGAACTTTTTGGCTCATATAAATGCTTACCTAAAAACACACTGGTGTCTAATCATCATCAATTGGTTGATCCCAAGTCACTTGACCATGATTAATCTTGCGCCTTCTTGTTTTGCTAGTCAATTAATCATAATCTGATCTCATTTCCTAGTACTGGGAATAAACATGGCAATATGGGTACTTGCTTGACATGGTATCATTTTTGCTGTTTTGGATGAAATGGCTTACGAAATTTCTTAAGAATTGACACTAATTAAACTATTCTTTGTGAATCTAATATCCTAGCTTCATCTCTTCAGTTTTCATGCTCTGGTTATTAGTTAGTAACACTTCGATGATTTGTCAGACCCATTTGTAAAATCTTTCGTTTTCACTTTTACTTTTTCCATGAAGGGTGCATGTCTATGGAAGTTTTTGGCAATTATTTTGGGTCATTTGGAGAAAAAACATTGAATCAGAAGGTTTCTTAATATATTTCTTTTAACATCAAAATTCCACAGTTGTTGTGAAACTTTTGGCGGTATTTGGCTTCAATTTTCATGTTTATACATGATATTCAGATTAACCTGCTTACACAACTTAATATTTTCACTGTTGTACTCGGGTAAGAGCTTTTTTTATTTTCTAACCATTATCTTGGAAGTTTGCGCAAACGTTGAATGTCACATTCATTTTGGGGGTGGAAATGTTTCTTTTTTGATTGTCTCAGTAGCTGGAAAAGTACGAATATGTTTCAATGCTACAAATAAACATTGTAATCATCAAACAAGCTCAAAGAAATTGTGACGACCTCTCTTTCTCTCTGTTATCTAATACCTTCACTGGCGATCTCTTTGTCTCTCTCACTCGCATTTCCATGCTCTGTTCAGATTAAAATCACGAAAGCAGAAAGGGATGTTTATGCGGCAATAATGGATGAAAAAGTAGCAGTGAAGATTGGACCTGGTCATTATGAGCCCCCGAGTGGGCCAAAAAATGGTCTTTGGCAGTTGAGGGGAAAGATTACAAGGTTTGGGAAACATCATGAGCATTTCATTCTTCATCAAAATCATACGTACGTAGCTGTATAAAGTGTATTCTCAGAGTTGACTACAAATTGAACTGGGAAACCAAAGGTATTACACTCTACTCTACAAAGATGGCTTCACATTATAAAATAAGTCACAGTGGCATCATATTGTTGGACTTCAACTTGGAGCTCTAAAGAATATTTGGTTAAAAGTCAACATAGCAGGTCTAAATTCGGGAGACGCCAGAATCTTATTAGGTCTCCTGCTCGTATACGTCATACATAAATTTATATTGTCGTGTAAAAAAAAATTGAGAGTGCCTCCTCACCCACAGTGAGGTTAGACATGCTCGGTGTTATATATGTACAATTTTGTACACAAAGATTCAATGATGCTCCCTCTGTCCCTAAATGAGTGTCCAAATTTCATTTTAAGGGACACTGAAAATCTCAACTTTATGATCAATTTGGTAACAACGATTCATATATAATCTTGTAATCTCATTTCCAAACCTTTAGTTTTGCACCTATAAAGAAACCGGTGAAATTTTTTTCGAAAAAAAACGTTTAGGGAGAAAGTTATGTTAAAAAAAGGCACTCATTTAGGGACAAAGATTTCTTGAAAATGGACACTCATTTAGGGACAGAGGGAGTATATGCTATTCCTTCTATTTCAAGATAATAGTCAACTATTCCTTTTTTTTTTTTTTTTTTTTTGGCCATTCCAGTTCAAGAATAGCCTTCTGCAACTATGAATCTCTCAAATGTCCATGAAACATGAATATGCTATCGCGGTGGAAGATTAGAGACTGAATGGAAATTACCGGATGAAGGTAATTTTACAACTTTTAGGTTGCATATGCATCCTTGCCTGTATCTTTGTCGATAAGTACCTCTGTGAGTGCAAAAGAATCATGCCTCGAATCGGAAATCAAATCAGACCAAAACTCTTCATCCATCTTGTTCAATTCTTAACTTGAAACCCAAGCATATTCAGAGTGCGGTTTTCCCCTCCGGTGAACCAAGTATTGAGTATAAGTACGTCTGCGAGTGCAAATTGATCTAACATTCAGAACATCAATGACGTTTTGCTGAGATTTGATAGTTGAAGGGGCAGCTAAATCTACAACTAAGTCATCCAACTTTGTAAGGTTGTCTTTTGTAGATGTTGCTTCATGATTTGAGTACATATAACTGATATTGAAAACAGGGCTGACCAATGACCTATCGAATCGAGATCTCCTGTACCTCTCTTCTGTACCACTTCTTATCCAACCGTTAACATGTTTGGATAATATTAATATCATGTTAATCTCAATAAATGTTAGCCGTTAGATCACTTGTGACACATATAGTGGCACACAAAGTGGTACAGAGGACTTGGGCTCTGACCTATCTGGTAGCTCAACCTGATAAGCATTGGAGGCTAATTTCTTCAATATTTGGCACGGCAATTTCCACCCATTACCCAATAACCCGCCCAACCCGACCCGCTAATTACCCAACCCGACCCAACCCGTTAATATAAATAGGTTTAAACGGGTTACCCGCTTTAACCCGTCAAAATTAACGGGTTAAAGCAGGTCAACCCGTGCAACCCGCCAAAACACAACATGAAACAAAATCAAAATTAGTCCAATCTGATCAACCTGTTTCTTATCTTTCAATTTATTTACATAATTCTCACTCACTGAATATATACATGAACAAAATCATTTACAGAGAGAAAAAAAAATATCAAAATATTTCTCAAGTGCAGAAACCCGAGCATCAGAAGGTCAGAGAAGAGGAAGGGTAAGGAAGAAAAGCCGCTCTCACCGTGCTAGATAGGTATCCCGTGGCCGGCGATGAAGAGGGAAGAGGCGGTGACAGCAAAGCTTGTTGCTGGCCGCATGGGTGTGGTTGTGGTGGCAGCGGTGAGACTTGTTGGAGTGAGGGTAATGGCGGCGATGGCGGGGAGACTCGTTGGAGTGATGGTAGTAGTGGCGACGACGAAATCCGCTAGAGTGGAAGTGGTAGCCGTGTCGGTGGAAAGATCCGCCGGAGAGGTGATCGGTTATCACAGATTTGGGGTTGGGAAAAAGGGAGAAGAGTACAAGGCAAAAGAGAGGCAGAGAGAGAAATAAGGGAGGCGTGGAGTGAGTCAGTGAGAAGCTATTTTGATAAGTTAGGGTTTCTTAAACTAATCTAACGGTAAGGATTGAAGGGGATACATCCAAAAGCCAGGATTAGACATGCAATATAAATAATAAAAAAAATAGATAAAATTAAAAATCCAGATTTTCGGTAAAACTGAGTTCCAAAAAAAAAAAAAAAAAAAAGTCAAAGTTCACGGGTTAACCCGACCCAAATGCGTCTCGACCCATTTGACCCGTGAAGATAAACGGGTTATAGCGGGTTGGACCCGTCTTAACCCGACCCGCTTAATTGCCAGGTCTACATGGACCAAACTTCCTTGATATGTGCAGCAAACTCAAACTCCTCTGCTTTCATGCAAACACGACAAGGATTTGGTAAGGATAGGAAGCCCAGAGCTTGACATGGCGATCTTTCGAAAAACAACCTCAAATGGAGATTTTTTTTTTCTTTTAAACGTAGATCGACTGAATGAACTATTGTATGCGAACTCAACTTGTGGAATGACAAACTCCCATCTCTTCGGTTGTTCTTTCACGAAACTCCTTAACAGGCTTCCAAGTGTGCGATTAACAACCTCCGTTTGACCATCAGTCTGCACATGATAAGCACTAGAAAACTGCAATAATGTTCGCCAGAAATGACTCATAAAATTTGACATCTTGATCCTAGGTAATGAACTGTGAAAGTCCGTGCAAGTGAACCACATCACAAAAGAACATAACTGCAACATGAGAAGCATCGGTAGACTTTTTATAATGTATGAAATGGGCCATTTTGGAGAATCTGTCGACCACAACAAACATGGAATCATTACCATGCGGTGGTTTTGGCAAACCCATAACGAAAGTTCATTGCAGGAGCAACATTTGATGTAGTGCTTCTTGATTGGACTGTCGTAACTCAGCCAATTCTGCCCTCAAATTTACTTCGATATTTCGACGCCTTGTAGGCATGGTGAATGAATGAGAAAATCTGGATGATTTATTATAATACGCAATAGGATCAACCACTTTGATACCGATTATGATGCAGGCCGAAACCTACACAAGATCAAAACCTAAGAATGTCAATGAATTAGAGGTGACGGATGCCATAAACGTCACTAACCGCTAATTAAGCCGATTGCTTGATATAAGGGAGGATGCCACTCACAACAAATATAATTGCAAAGAAGATTAATGCTGAAAACTATAATCTCTTCATTGATATGCATCCCAATATATAGGATGTCTACAAGACTTTTTTCGTACAATGGAAACATAAGCTGAAAGTTGGACAGACACAACTTAGCAACTTCTAGGCAATATACTCACACTAAATTTATGGAAAATTAATGATGTAGATAAGTTGCTTTGATCGATGTTCCGTCAACCATGTCCTCCATCAAACTCGTAATCGTATACAACAATGGGGCTCCGAACAATGTGAGAGCCGTCAGGTCACACTAGTGAAGTAGACCCAATCAGCAATATTGTTCCCGTGACTGTCACAACAAATGAAATCTTCTCGCCCAGTGACTTGAAAGAAAGAGTGCTAGGCACAACAGTGACGTTCAAGCTCCAGTTTGGTGAAACAGTTGATGTGTATGTTGAATTGGGTTGACCAACATTTGTTACCGTTCTCGTGAAGTTGACTGTGAAGAAATCACTGCTTTCGTGAAAGTAGGCCATTGAAGGGTAGTTTAGGTCTTTTGGTTCCGGTGCAGCCCCTTGAGGACAGCTACTGTTTGCTCCAAATATTCTACTGATTGACGTGTTATCGTAGCCAATATTGCAGAGTAACTTGACGTAGTCATCCATGGAAGTCTCGTACACGAGACCTGGATTTACTGCTTTTACTGGATCAATGTGCCCAGCTCCATAGGCCGTGCTACAAAAATAGGCAAAAAGAATTTAGGTCTCAGTTTTATTAATGCACAAATTCTTGTGAATACCAGTTATATCATTAAAATGTCGCTCTGTCAGTTAAAATAGTCAAATTCGACTGTGATAGTTATTACAGACAATTTTTGTAGTAAAACTGACAGTTTTAAAACTTCAAAAAAAAGGTTTTTCCTAGTACTGGATAAAATGTTTTTTTACATGACTTACAAATGAAAGAGAAAAAGAAAAAGAGATTTTTTTTTTACCGGTTGTCAAAAGAGCAGATTTGATGGCGGAGGGAGACCAATCGGGGTGAAACGATTTCAAATAAGCAGAAGCACCAGCGACATGAGGGCATGCCATTGATGTCCCCGATAGTATGGTGTACTTAACAGACCTCTTATCGTGCGGTGAGTCTGTCGGTGATCCAACTGGTGAATATGCAGCCAATATATCCAGTCCGGGGGCTGTTAAATCTGGCTGTATTTTAATCATCTCACTTTGATGATGACTGCTAATTTAACCAAACATGAATAACAAACAAAGTAACTATTGAGTACCTTGAGTATTTGCGGTATGATCACGTTTGGCCCTCTCGAAGAAAATGAAGCAACAACGGGAGCTTCAAGGTTACGTAAAACTTTGTTATAGTTGCATGAGGAGTAAACGACCAAAATGACCCGCTTACTATACAAAAACCATCAATTTGACCTTCGTACTATTTAAACTACCAATTTGACCCGCGTACTATTGTAAAATCAACCAGATCAACCTAAATTGTTAATGAATGTTGGTGAACGTTATCAAATGTTAGTATTTTAACAGACATTACAATCAAACTTTTCAAAATGACCCCATAACCTAACAAATCCATTACTTGCTTAATTGATAGCTTATTTAACTTCTTCTCCACATCCCACCTATCACCACCACCCATCAATCTCACGCCACTACCTCCTGCCACCACCAGACAATCACCCCACACCACCACACACCACCACAAACCACCATCTTCACACGGTCATCACCACCTTGGCCTAAATTCACCCAAGATTTCAAAAGCCCAAAAAAATCAAAAGATAAAAAAATCCTTAACATCTTCAATGGGTTTCAGCCAAATCCTCATCCAATTTCAAGTTCCACCCATTTAATTCCTTCCACACACAGCTATAAATAAAATTCAAAATGATGATCACAAAATCAAACCTTTAAACCCATCTAAATCCCCAAACAAGTCCTCATTCTTTGGCTTTTCCAAACCTGGATCCAAATCTGAAACAGCACACAATCACACACGCATTCATCACACACAAACAAATAAATACACACACACTTGCACAAATTCATCAGACCCTATAGTTGTTACCAGATCTGAATGGAGATGGGTGGGAGTCTGATTATGAAGGTGAAGGCGGGGCTAAGGTTGCGTTCCGAAAAGGTAGGTTGAAGATGGTAAAAACGTATTGCAGATGTCGGCGATTGTTCAAGGCGGGGCTAAGGTTACGGGGGCGGCAGCGATAGTGGAATTGGAATTGGGTCAGCGATGGTTCTTTGGGGATTTCCTCACCCGATCTCGATTCTTGACGAAAATATCAACGAGGGAGGTGGGGAATCCGGTCTCGTCGACAAGGGAACCGCCGAGTTTAGGGGATTGCAGATGATCGGCGACTTCTTCCATCGGAATGGCATGATTAATTGTATTTTCATTCCCAATCAATTAATCAAGAAACTGACAAAAATTAGATTGGATCACCGATTCAAGTATATGGAGGAGGTGAATCGACTAGGGGTGGATTTGATGATTCTTTGAAACTCTATCCCTTTCTTCTTTCCTAATTTGCTTGCATCTGGGTATAATTAGAGGATTAATTATTTTAGCCATTTTAATTTGAGGAAATATTTTAAAGGTTACAAGTTTCAATATTATGCATGTTAATTCCCTCAACTTTCAAATCTGCAATTTTTCAACTTATGGGCCGTTTTGTAAATTTTGATTATAATATCTGTTAATTTACTAACGATTATGGACATCCATTAACTTTATTAACAATTTAGGTTGATTTTACAATAGTACGCAGGTCAAATTGGTAGTTTAAATAGTGCGGTGGTCAAATTGATGGTATATGTATAGTACGCGGGTCATTTTGGTCGTTTACTCGTTGCATGAGGCGTTCTATTCAAAGAATGCACATCATTGTAAAGATTTAACTATTTAATGGAACTCACAAATTTCGTTAACTTTATAACAAAAACTTGACGGCTCCATTAAAATTCTAATGAAAGAAACTTTACCTTGTGGAGTTGATATAGGCGTAAACAGATTCACGGTCTTCGGTATTTACAACTACTGTAGGGAAGGGAACGACGTAGGAAATATCATATTCGACATCACCTGTCACTACCACGCCAACAGCACCAGCATCTTCAGCTTCCTTAACGTCCCAAGACCGTTGACACACTATAATCTTTCCCTTCACCAAATCGCTATCTAAGCAGCCGGTAACGCATTGCCTTGAAATCAAGAATAAGGATTTTACTTAATTTTCTCCATATTTACTTTCATAAATATGTTAAGAAGACATAATTTTACCTTCCTAAGTCTGTGTGACATTGTGTTGCATCCGCTCCGGAAATAAGAGGGAATTCCTTTCCATTTAAATCAAAAGAATTAACTGCATTACCCTGCACAATACATATATAGGAATATGTATTAAAAGGGCAGCTTGGTTCATAAAGCATCCCTGCGTAGCGTAGTGAAGGTCCAAGAAAGGGTCCCCACCACAAGGGTGAAATGTAGGCAACACCTTAACTGGTGCGACAAGGCTCCCACATGGGAGTATGAATTAATTAAAAAAAGAAATTTGAATTTAAATTGTGTTAAGAACAATGAACTTGAAGGACTTACAGAAACTGTCGATCCATTTCCAAGAACCAGTTTGTCGATGATATGCCTATCCGTGTTGCTGGCTGCAACAGAAAGCAGCCACGGAGCAACACTTCCAACGGAACCTAAATTAAAACTATATATTCCCTGCAGATTGTATGGTCAGGATCCCTTTCATCATCGCGTGAAAAGAACCAATAGCAACCGTGTCCGAGCCCAGATCGGTCGGGCCCGCCTATCTAGATTGTAATAATGTCAACTCCATCCGCAATTGCATCATCAAATGCTGCTAATATAGCATAACTGTCGCATGTTTTATTAACAAAACAAGCTTTATAAGCAGCAATTCTTGAAGAGGGGACTCCCCCTCTTGCAGTTCCTTGTGCTAGTCCATAAAAACTCGCTCCCATCACTTTGTTTCCTGCAGCGGTTGAAGCAGTGTGGGTCCCATGACCTTCTTCGTCTCTAGCAGAAATATTATCCACAGTTTTATTGAAGCTATACTCGCGTGCTCCAATTATCTTGCTGTCATATAACAAGAAAATTATCCCAACAAAACCCTTGTCCTAAAATAATATGAGGGCCAGCTAATATGAATCCTTATATGTCATCGCAAAAGAACAGATTTACGAAAAAAATAATTTAAAAGAAGAAACAGGTGGGAAAAAAAATTAGAAAATGAATAAATGAGAAGAGGAGTTTATTTAATAAAAAAATAGTGATAATAAAAATATACATATATAGTAATAGATAGGGAAAATGACAATAATAGTAATTGTTATGGGTAAAATTTACATGACGACGTCTTAGAGAATAGTGACATCCTGATAACCACCGCGCTGTAAATACATATTTTATTTACTTTTTTATTTATGAATGTTATTTATAACCTTTTATGCAGAATAAAACACGTGATAATTGAGGACCTAAGAAGACTCCTATCAACGTCAACAAAGACTCGGTCATATGAAGATAAAGATCCGAGTTTATAGCCTAGTTAGTTAGATTAGGGATTAGGTTTGCTTTATTCCTTTTTATCTATTTAATCTTAGCAAGTGGCGGCACAAAACACACAACTCACACATGCTCATTATTGTAATCCGCCATTAGCTCTCTCTGTAACCTCAAGAAACCGTCAATACTATCGTTTAGGGGTGGTAGGTGCTCAAAAACACCTCCCGAGGTTTTGTGCCGGCGAGAGTATTCTCTCAAGGGCTTTCCTCGTATATATCATCGTGTCTTCTTCATTTCCATTCAAATGATTATAGTCCAAAGTACCTTCCATTTCAATTCATAGACTAAACACTTCTTGCATAAGTTAGCTCTTATTGTTTTTTACCAAAACAGTTTGGCGCCCACCGAGGGGCCTTTGGTTTTTTAATTGTTTGAATTTCCTTCAAATCGTCATGACTACTCAACCAATGACTTTCGGCATCAGCAAGGCTCCTAGCACAACCATTGGCTTGAATTTATCAATTGGAGGTAGTCCCAACAAGTCGACAAGCAGCCCGTCTGGATCTCTACCGCCGCCGCCGCCTGGTGGAGTTGGCAAGAAGCAATCAGTTCTGTCCTCTGATCCTGAGCTCAAGAACATTCTAATCCAGATGAGGAGTCAGCTAGACAAGCAGCAAACTAGCACCTCTTTGATATGCGAAACCCTAGTAAATATGCAGAAAGAGCAGAAGACCTTGAGCGAAAGGGTGGATTCTGTATCACCAATTCGCCCTAGGTTCCTCGACTTTGGTACTGGGGGCAATCATTCCGTGTTTAACGAATGGATCCCGATGGCCAGCGCAACTGATGGTGGAACCCCGTCATCTCCTTTGGTGACGACTTCTCCGATGATGTCGTCGTCCCAGGATCATGGTTTCTTCCAGTTCTCTCCACTTAGAAATACCTCAGTTCCACCTTCCTCTCTCAACATCCCATGAACATCTACGGGACCATCCTATACCAACAGCACCATTGTGACATCTTCAGCAGATGTCAACCCCTTTGGTAACATTAATTCAAATTTTGCATTTGATAATACTGCTCGTGCTACTAATCCTTTTGCAGGTAACTACATAGCGAGTCAGCTTCAGGAATTAAGGAGCATGGTCATGAACGTACCAGGAGTTACCCCTCCTATCCAGCAGGTCTCTCCAATGTTTTACAATCAATCTCGCTTCGCACCAGCCATTGCAACTGTCGATATCCCCAAACGATTCAACATTCCATCCATGAAGTTCTATGATGGAAGCACGGACCCTGAGGAACATGTCGCTCATTACCAAGAGAAGATGGAGATTGTTCGTATTCCCTTTCAGTACAGAGAAGCCTGTTTGTGCAAAGGCTTTGGTTCGACCTTGATTGGACCAGCATTGAAGTGGTTGATTCGTCAGCCACCAGGATCAATTGGTTCGTATGCTCAGCTCATCAACATGTTCAACAACCAGTTCTCTTGTAGCCGGCAATTCGAGAAGCTGACCAGTGACCTCTACCGGATCATCCAACAACCAACCAAAACTTTAAAAGACTATGTCAACAGGTTCAACAAAGAAGTCATGGAGATCCCTAATCTAGACATGGCTACGGCAATGGAAGCTTTCAGGATAGGCTTGAAGAAGGAATCACCATTCTATGAAGATTTAGTGATGAATCCATGCAAGAGAATGGAGGATGTACGTAATAGGGCTACAAGGTTCATTCGACTAGAAGAGGACAAAGCACAGCAGTCAAAGGATTCTGGCAAGGCATCGATATATGAGAACCCGGACAGAAGGACAGAGACGTCTCACCAGAGGCAGAACAACAGATCCAGGCTGTACCATAGAAATGATTCTAACAAGATTCATTCTGTGGAAGATGAAGATCAGGATGATACCGACTGTCCTAAGATTACTGATTATTGCTTTTCTGTTGATGTTTCAGGTATCTTATGTGCAATGATCAATCTTGGAGACAAAGCAAGGTGGCCAAGGAAAAATGACAAACCAGCCACTTGGAAGGACAAATCTAAGTGGTGCGCTTACCATGAAGATTTTGTACACCTTACAGAAGATTGCATCGCCTTGAGGAAGGAGCTGAGCTACTTACTATCAAAAGGATACCTTAAAGAAATCCTTAGCCACCGGAAGAATAAGGCAGACAACAAAGAGCATGTTCCAGAGAAGCCACCTTCTCCTCCACCTGTAACCAAGGTAATCCAATTTATTAGAGGTGGTTCTGATATTTGTGGTACTTCTTATTCTGCAGCTAAAAGGCATGCACACGAGTCCAAGGATGAAAAGCCCAGAAGAAAAGACAAGGCTTCCCAGTTGACCTCTCAACATGTCATCTCTTTCGAGGAAGACGACAAGGACAACGTGCTGGATCCACATCATGATGCACTGGTCATTGCCCTTCAAATAGCAAACTGCAAAGTCAGAAGGATTTTAGTAGATGGAGGCAGCTTTGTGAATCTCATCACCCTTGCAGCTTTGAAAGAAATGAACATCCCGATGACAGAGGTGATCAAGAATACTTCGGTACTAGTGGGTTTCAGTGGCAAAACAAAGGACACGGCAGGAGAGATTAAACTCCCAGTATATGTGGAAGGTGTCAACTCCATGGAAAGATTTTGTGTGATAGACTGCGCAACCAGCTACAATGTGATCTTGGGAAGACCTTGGATTCATTCTATGAAAGCAGTACCGTCCCCGTACCATCAGTGTGTGAAGATGCCGACACCTTGGGGAGTTGTCAAGATTTTCAGTGACCAGCAGACGGCAAAGGATTGCTACATGACATCTATGAAGGCGACGTCATCCTCCCGGCAAGCATAGCAATTAAAGAAGAAGGAACGTCAGGTCTTGGAGGCAAGGGAGCATGATGTGAAAGAAATACTCTTGGATCCCTCTAATCCGGACTTGAAAGTGCTTATTGGCCAAGACGTACCAGCAGAGTTTAAGGAAGAATTAATCAATCTCTTGAAAGAAAGGGTGAAGAGCTTCGCGTGGAAACATGAAGACATAACGGGGATAAGTAAAGACGTTATAACTCACAAGCTCAACATTGATCCTTCCTTCAAACCAGTGTGTCAGAAGAGAAGAAAGTTTGCTCAAGAAATAAATCAGATTATCCAGGAAGAAGTTGATAGGTTGCTAAAAGCGAAGATGATCAGAGAAGCGGAATACCCGAAGTGTCTGGCTAATGTGGTTGTGGTGGAAAAAAGAAACGGCAAATGGAGAGTTTGTGTTGACTTCACGGACCTGAATAAAACATGTCCTAAAGATCCTTTTCCTCTTCCACACATTGACACCTTGGTGGACAATACATCTGGGCACGAGATTTTGACATTCATGGACGCATCCGCAGGATTTCAGCAGATCCAGATGGAGCCATCTGACCAAGAAGACACCGCCTTCATTACACCCGCAGGTATATATTGTTATATTGCTATGCCATTTGGACTAAGAAATGCAGGTGCAACCTTCCAAAATCTTATCAACATGATTTTCAAGGACCAGATAGGTAAAACCATGGAGGTTTACATCGATGATATGGTCGTCAAATCAAAGAAAGCAGAAAACCATGTCCGAGATCTTACTCAAGCACTTGACATCCTGGACGCGTTCAACATGAAGCTGAATCCAACAAAATGTAACTTCGGCATGAGACCTGGAAAATTTCTTGGTTACATGGTGACGCAAAGAGGAATTGAAGCAAGCCCAGAACAGATAAAAGCAATCATCAACCTGACGTCGCCTCGGACTGTTAAAGATGTTCAAAAGTTGACGGGGAAGGTAGCAACCCTCAACAGGTTTATTTCAAAATCCTCAGAGAGATGCAAGCCATTCTATGACATATTGAAGAAGAATAGAAAATTCGAATGGATAGAAATACATGAAAAGGCATTCCAAGATTTGAAACAGTACATGTCAACATCTCCGTTGTTGGTCAGACCTCAAGAAGACGAGCCGTTATATGCATACCTGGCCGTCTCAGAAGCAGCTGTTAGTGCAGTCCTTGTACGTGAGCAAGATGGTAACCAACATCCTATATACTATGTAAGTAAAACTCTTTTAGATGCGGAAACCAGGTACTCCCATCTAGAAAAGTTAATTCTAGCTTTAATTACTGCATCAATTAAATTAAGGCATTATTTTGAAACTCATATTATCTATATTCGTACTAATTATCCAATTAATAATGTTATGAGAAGGCCAGAGATGTCTGGAAGAATGGCAAAGTAGTCCATACAGCTAAGCATATATGATATCCGATACGAGCCACGAACTGCAATAAAATCACAGGCGCTTGCAGACTTTGTGGCAGATTTCAGTCCGAGCATGCAACCTGAAGTAGAGCTTGAGTTCCAACAACTTCAAGGAGACGACATCTTAAAGTGGACCCTATTCACAGACGGTGCATCCATCATGAGAGGAACAGGTCTAGTTATTGTCCTGAAATCACCACAAGGGGACATCATACCCCAGGCCATAAGCTGTGATTTTAAAGCTACCAACAGTGAAGAAGAATACGAAGCTTTGATGTTGCCCTAGATCTCAATGTCAAGGCGATACAGGTATACTGCGATTCATTATTATTGGTTAATCATTTCAACGGTTCCTATGCAGCTAAGAACGCCAAGATGACGTCATACTTGGGAATCGTGAAAATCCTAGCAAGCAAGTTCAAAAGCTTTTCCTTAGAACAAGTACCTAGAGAGGAAAATACTCAAGAAGATGCCCTTGCTAACTTGGGATCAACCTTTAAAAGCGTATCTCAAACAAATATTCCAATCATTCATGTCAACACCCCTGCCCTGGAAAAGTTAGAGCTTTTCAGCATAGATGACGACATCCAGGAAGATCAAGACGGTCAAACAGAAACTTCTTGGACCACTCCAATCATAAAGTATCTTCAAGATGGCACAATACCAACCGATGAGAAGAGTACCAGGGCATTCAGAGTCCATATTTGAGATGTCTAGAATCAGATAAAGCTAAAGAAGTTCTTAGAGAGCTACATGAAGGAATTTGTGTCAATCATTCTGGGGGCAGAAACTTGTATACCAAAGCTTTAAGGATGGGTTACTTTTGGCCAAAAATGCGTCAAGATGCTGCTGAATATGCCAGAAAGTGTGATTCATGTCAGAAGCATGGTGACATCTTGCACCAACAAGCAGAACTGCTCCATCCTATTCTCTCCCCTTGGCCATTTATGACATGGGGAATGGACATCGTGGGTAAATTGCCTAAAGCACCAGGAGGGAAGGTATTCATGCTCGCCATGACTGATTATTTTTCCAAATGGGTAGAGGGGGAAGCGTACGTCCAAGTTCGTGATAAAGAAGTCATCTCCTTCATCAAAAGGAACATCTTCAGCAGGTTTGGCATCCATTCAGAGATAATCTGTGATAATGGTTCCCAGTTCATCAGCAAGAAGACAACAGACTTCTTGACTAGCTGGGGAGTCAAGATGCTGACATCTTCGCCGGTACATCCTCAAGCCAACGGACAAGCAGAGTCAAGCAACAAAATTATAATCAACAACTTGAAGAAGAGGCTAGATCAGAAAAAAGGACGTTGGGCTGAGGAAATTCCATTCGTTTTATGGGCAGACAGGACCAAACCAAAGAATGCAACTGGACAGACACCGTACTCCTTGGTATTTGGTGCAGAAGCTGTCATCCCTGCAAAAGTCGTCGTCCCAACAGCAAGATATGGGTTGTTGACAGCTGAACAGAACGACATCAACCTATCTCATGATTTGGATACCATTGAAGAGCTAAGGGACCTGGCAAGGATCAGGATGGCAGCCTATCAACAAAGTATTGCACGATCATACAACAAGAATGTTAGAACAAGGAGGTTTCAAGTTGGTGACCTGGTATTACGTAAAGTTTTCCAGAATACAAGAGAACTCAATGCTGGGAAACTAGCTCCGAAATGGGAAGGTCCATACCTAATAGATGCAGAAGCAGGGAAAGGATCCTATTGGCTTTCTACCCCAGATGGCGTCAGGATTCCTAGAAGCTGGAACGCTATCCATCTCAAAGCATACTTTATGTAAGTTAAAGTTCTTTCGTTTAAATCAAGAAAACAGGTACGAGTTTAGTTTTCCTTTATTTACTTTATGTCGTTTTTCAAATTTAGTTATATTTTTTCGAACCATTTCTAACTTAAGCATCGGAGGGGTGTTAGCTAAGCTAACACCCATCTCTAACATGTTAATATCTTGCAAGGAAAACTTAGGAAGTTTTTGAGTCGAGACAACCAAGTACGCATGAACAGGATAGTGGAATAATCAAGATGTTGACATCTTCATATAAGATGACATCTGAACGAAGCTGGTCAGGTATGAGCCCACCTTTGTTTTATGAATGATTTTCATTCTCCAAAATACATAAGTTTTTCAATAAAAATGATATCAATTGAGATATTTTCAAAGTCTTATTCTGAACTAAGTTTTTGTTTCATAGAAAACAATAGTTTTTGAGACTGGCCATCTCATCTCAAGTTTAAGGTATTCAAATCCCTTTAAAGGTTAAAAGAAATTACTTTCTTTCGTCTCTATTAAGGTTTATACACCTTCGCCTGGAGCGCACGTCATTAGTGTTGATTAAGGTGTGAAATGGGCACGTACATTGATATGTACGCACCCCCCATTTTCACTTAGTCAAATACTAATCTAAAAGTTTGATCAATTGGTAATAACATTTACGTGTTATCTAAAGAACAAAGGTTAATTAGCGTGCCGTGCCAAACAAAGAGTTGAGCAAAGGATTTGAACATCCTACGCAAGAAGTCAACATGAGCAGAAATACCTAAACCCGTTCATAGAAAAACCAAAAAAAGTGTGGAACCAACCCCACACTTTCAAAAAAGATAATTTTCTTCGGCCCTTATGGACCTTTACAGTACCCAAACTAAAGAAAAACATAAATTGTTTTGGTTACAACTTCCCAGGGACGCAGCCCGTTAAAGACTTTGTTCAGAAAAATTTCATTTGACTTCCACCCAGGAGTTATGCCTTCACCATTTTTTCCAACACCTTCATCACCTTCTGGCATGTTGACATCCTTTGTACCTGACGACACCTCACCTTCATCATTGGTCTCTCCTGATAATTTTTGCAGGCCAGCACGAAGATGATCCAAGTCCCACTTAACATGTTGAACGCTCTGGTATTCCTCTACCATTCTGATTTGAAGTTGCACCATGCTTCTGGCTGCAGATTTCTTCAAGGCTAGTTTGACATGTTCAATTTCTTGTAAGTGGGCATCTTCACTCTCACTTTGCCGCTGCATCAAGTCTGAGATCTCCTTGGTTAGAGCTGCATTCTTCTTCTCCCACTCCTTATTATATGCTAATTTTGCCTTTGCAATTTTGACTTTATCCTCTGCCTCTTCAACCTTGGATTCCATGCGTTCAAAAGCCTGAAAAACCCTAAATGTGAGTAGACCAACAAAATTAGACTTATAAAAAAGTTACATAGAAAATCATCTTACCCCAGTAGTCATTGCCATAAACTTCCTCTTCACCTCTGGCACATCCAAACCCTCAAAAGCATCCACCTCAATGGTATCCTTTATCACAGCCTTTCTTTTCTTAAGCCTCGATTCAACAGACTGGACCTCATCTTTCTTGGAACTAGTTTTTCCCTCTATCTTAACAGGGATATTCTTCATCATTTGATCAAAATCTTCTAAATTGAAATCAGCAGAACCAGAAAGAGCAGGTTTCGAGACTAAATGCAAAGGGAGTTCAGATTAATAACAAAACAGAACTAGATGACCAAAAGAATATTCAGTAGGAATCAATTACCTGTTGACATTTTGATTGATGAAGAAGCCTTGTTCACAGAGATTAGTTCTTGATTATGTGTATATAAGGAGCCTATTCCTGAAGATTGGAAAGACCTATCCTCGACGGAAAGCTTCAATAAATCTTGTAACTTCTTCTCTGAATCAGGTGAAGCAGGAAAAAGCTCTCCAAACTTTATCCGTGCAAAAAGATCAAGGATAAAAATCAACTTAAATCAGAGAGGAGGAAAAATCATGAAAGCTAGCAAAGAGTACCTTCTTTTTTCCATTTGGTAGGCAACCAGTCACCGCCCTCAAGAGATTCCTTTTTTACAAAAAACGATACCCATGCTCTTGGACAAAGACGATACCCACTTTTTTTTCCCCATTGTTAAACAAGAAAGACAGAGAAAGAGAAAGGGAAGTTACCTCTGCAAGGCGCCGGCTGGAGAGCGAAAAGTAAAGACGAAAGGTTGAAAAGACGTGTGTTATAAATATACGCCGTCCACTCTCCTAGAAAATCTCAATGCACTCATAACTGCATTGGAACTCCAAAAAACTGTCAGATCAAGTAACTCAGATCAAGTAACTGCTTCCAACTCCTCTTTAAAACTGCTTCGGATAAAATTTTTGTCTAAAAGATAAAATTTTTGGGGACAATTGTTATGGGTAAAATTTACATGACGACGTCTTAGAGAATAGTGACATCCTGATAACCACCGCGCTGTAAGTACATGTTTTATTTACTTTTTTATTTATGAATGTTATTTATAACCTTTTATGCAGAATAAAACACGTGATAATTGAGGACCTAAGAAGACTCCTATCAACGTCAACAAAAACTCGGTCATATGAAGATAAAGATCCGAGTTTATAGCCTAGTTAGTTAGATTAGGGATTAGGTTTGCTTTATTCCTTTTTATCTATTTAATCTTAGCAAGTGGCGGCACAAAACACACAACTCACACATGCTCATTATTGTAATCCGCCATTAGCTCTCTCTGTAACCTCAAGAAACCGTCAATACTATCGTTTAGGGGTGGTAGGTGCTCAAAAACACCTCCCGAGGTTTTGTGCCGGCGAGAGTATTCTCTCAAGGGCTTTCCTCATATATATCATTGTGTCTTCTTCATTTCCATTCAAATAATTATAGTCCAAAGTACCTTCCATTTCAATTCATAGACTAAACACTTCTTGCATAATTTAGTTCTTATTATTGTTTTTTTACCAAAACAGTAATCATAAAATAAATAAATAAATATCCCCAAGAGGAAATCGGTAAGTAAATTGGTTAATTACTTGTTGCAAGTGAAGTTTGTGCCACCATTACAGGCACCTTTCCATTTCTTGGGAATAGGACCGAACCCTATATCGCTAAAGCTCTCAGATTCAGGCCAAATTCCAGAGTCGATAACACCAATGATGATATCACTCTCAAAGGTGGGATTTCTAGGGACTGTTTCAGGGAATCCCATGAAGTCCCATGATCTTGTAGTCTGAAGTTCAAGAGTTTTGCTTGGAAAAACTGACACTACTCCATCATAGCCTGCACATAATAATTTTTCCAAAAAGAACAGAATTTTGATAAATTAAGCGAGGAAACGTCTTAAAAATGATTTCTCATTTGACTATTCAAAATTTTTAAGAATATGAACACTTGCTTCTGTAGTCAAATTTGTTTATGCACTTTTCATCTTAAATTATAGAAATCGGAAAAACCTTTAGGGACAATGAGAAATTAAAAATGAAAAGAACATTTTGGGACGGAGGGTATAATGTAGAGAAGTTAGATCACACGTGAGATTTTTTCTCGCTCTTGTTCTGTGAGAAAGGCTGCAAATCCGTTGAAGCTCCTTGTATAGCTCCTGACAAACGAATTCTGCACAAAACTGGAAAGGCAAAGAGAAACTGAAAATATAAATCTTACATCAGACACGCGCGCGCACACACACATAGTATATATTATGCCTTAAAGATGTTAACACCTTTTATCTACAACTTCTTGGAGTATATTAGCATGATGAGATGACGGCGTATATTCTTCCTCAGGTAAGGATCCCATGTAAACAATATAAACCTGCAAATATCTTCACAACATTAGCGTACCTTTGAAAATTGGATTTTTATTCTATATATGCACAATGTACATATATATCACTCCATACTACATGGTACAATAGAGTTTCAAGAAGTAAATTAGAAACATAAAAATACATAAAATCATGCCGATTGGTTAAGGAAGAAGGTCCATTTATCTTGCCTGCCTTTCTTGATCAGAAGCATCACAATATGCACTCTTTGTAGCAATTAGAACCAAAAAGATAATGGAAGAAAGCCATAGGGAAGATAAATTCTTCATTTTGCAAAATAATGATTCAACATATGGTGTTGTCATATATATACACTGATTATATATATTCCCTTCGTCCCATTTGAAGCTTCGCCTTTTTCCCAAATGGGTGTCCCGTTGAAAGCTTCATCCTTTACTAAAATGGTAACAAATGTAGGCCTCACTTGTCATACCCACTCACTTCTTCCTCTCACATACTTAAATAACGGGGCCCACTTGTCATACCCACTAACTTTCCCCTCTCACACATTTAAATTGTAGGCCCCACTTGTCATACCCACTAACTTTTTCTCTCTCACAACCCTTCTTACACTCACCGCCTTTCTTAATTTTTGTGCCGTCGCCAATATGGTGAAGCTTCAAATGGGACGGAAGGAGCACATATTTGTAAGGATATTTGTAATATATGGTCAAATAATGAATAATCAAGTGATATAACCAAAATCTCTAGAAACAAATGAGAGAATAACGTTGACTACCTCATGAAACAAATGAGAGAATAACAACAAGTTGTCTTTTTCAATATTAGTTACAAATATTATGGTAATATTAAAGTAAATATTGCAAATAATTAAAAAATAAATTGCAATTTTTTTAATTATTGCAACAATATCTACAAAATATTCAATAATTTTAAAGTAAAATTACAAATATTTAAAAAATCTAATTGAAAAGTTAAATCCAAACTTACTACTAAGAGCATGCACAATGGTGAATGAAAAGTTTGTTAACCATGTGAACGAAACTAGTTGTGAGCGAAACTGTAGTGATGAACCAATTTTGGTTCACCAATACTCTCTCCGCCCCAGTTCACTTGACATTTATTTCCATTTTGGTCCGTTCCAGGTCACTTGACACTTTCCAATATTACACCCAACCCCCATCACCATCTCATCTCCACCACCAAAATTTAACTCAGATTGGAGCTCCCGCCGGCCACACCACCCTCTCCAACCACCGCCCCAACCTCTTCGTCATTGCCACCCAAAATCAAATCAAGACACCCAAATTGATGAGACCCCGGACAAAAAGTCAAATTCATCATAAAAATCGGTTGGGTCATTTGTGGCGATGAAGGTGAAGGTGGGAAGGCTCAAATCGCTAATCTCAAACCCAGCCATGGATGAAGGTTCAACCTTGAAGTTGATAATGGACGAAAGTCCAAGAGTGTGAGAAACCCTAGATTTCACATCCAGAGAAGTGCAACGACATTTCTTCCAAGCACCTCCCCGTTATGTTCGATTTCGGCGCCGGTCACTGGACCCTCCACGACCTTGGAAGTTGGAACACCTAATAACAGGCTACCTAATGGGGTTGTTTTTGGTCCTTTGCAGGTGACGGCTATCAAAGACGAAGGGGCCGCAGATGGGAGTAGAAGAATCAGAGAGGAAAAGGGGGAATTTTAGTATGCTGCTTCTTTGTTTTTTGGGTTAATGACAGATTAGGGCCTGAACTCCAGGGGGGTGCGTCTAAAAGGGGCCTGGGTTTTTTTTTTTCGCTAGATCAGGGCTCAATATCTAAATTTTTCGGCAATTAAGGGCTTTTTGACGGAAATCGTTAGAAAAGTCAGTTAAGTGCCATGTGTTGTGCACGTGATCGACTAAATGGATGGATTTGTAATGATATTAGTTAGTAAGGGCTTTAGTGAAATTTTTGAAACTTAGAGGGCTAAAATCCCCTCCTCTCTGTTTTCTCCCACACCAATTTCTCGTCTCTCCCAACGCCGGCGACTCCTAACTGCCGGCGACTCCCAACTCTCTCTCTCTCTCTGTTTTCCCCTACCCCAATCCATCAACACCCCTTCTCCAGATTTGTTGAAGCCGCACACCCCCTCCTCCCCTTTCAATCGACGACCGATCGGACGCCGCCGCCTCGCTCGTTCCCCTCGATCGAGGACCGATCGGCGACTCCCAACTCTCTTCTTCTTCTCCAGTCTCATTTATCTCCGACGAGCTTCCTCGTCTTAGATCGGCCAGATCTCATCACCGTCGTCACCGCCGGGATCGCCTAAGAAACTTAGGTATCCGTCTTTCTTTTCCTCTAACTTGCTGCAATGTTGTGGCGGCCGCCGGCAACTCCCAAACTCTCTTCTTCTTCTCCAGATCTCATCTCCGACTCCGGTAAAAATGAAGAGCGTTGTTTTTGTGGGAGTGTGCGTGTGTGCGTTTCTGGGTGGTGAACGGTGGTGAACGATGGTGGCTATGGGTGGTAAATGGTGTTTTTGGACACTCATTTTTTGTTAATACTACCTACTCCCTCCGTCCTATTTCAAATTGCAAATACTAGGTGTACACAGGAATTAAGAAAAAAGTAAAAAAATGTGATGTGTTGTGAGTGTAGATAGTTGGGTAGGAGAGAGAAAGTGGGGTAGGAAATAGTAAGTGGGTTAGTTGATGTGAGTATGAGAAGTGGGACCCACTAATTAAAAAGTATTAAAAACTTTCCATTTAAAAATTTTGCAATTTTAGTTGGGACACTCAAAATGGTAAATTTTGCAATTTGAAATGGGACCGAGGGAGTATGTCCCTAAATGAGTGTTCAAATTTTATTTTAAGTGACATCTGAAAATGTCAACTTTTTGTACATTTTGGTAGCAAAGATTCATATTTAATAATTTTGAAAAGAGAAATGTTTAAATTTATTATTTAGAAAATAATCTAAATCCTTTTATATTTAATATAGCTATTAGATTAATTTGTTTAATAATTTTGATAAATTTATTTTATATATGATAATTACTTATTTTATTATATACTTGATTATTTTAAAAAAAATATATTTTTTAAGAAAAAATATTTATTTCATTTTAAAACCTTTTGAGTTTCAAAAATTTCACTAAATCCCTTACTAACTAATATCATTACAAATCCATCCATTTAGTCGATCACGTGCACAACACATGGCACTTAACTGACTTTTCTAACGATTTCCGTCAAAAAGCCCTTAACTGCCGAAAAAATTTTAGATATTGAGCCCTGATCTAGCGGAAAAAAAAACCCAGGCCCCTTTTAGACGCACCCCCCTGGAGTTCAGGCCCTAATCTATCATTAACCCTTGTTTTTTACTAAGTTTGTTTGTTTCCTGAGTTGTAGGGAGAAAGATTAGGATTACTATTAAAAAAAAATGATCAGGATTACTATTAGTCAGTCTTATGAATTTGAATTAATTCATTATCTTTTGACATATTTGTTTTTCTAGTATATCATATTTAATAATAAAATTTTTAAAAGTACATTAAAGAATAGTTAATGTTTCAAGTTGTCATTTAATAATTAATCATTTTAATTTGATAAAATAATAATTCATAATGCAATTATTTATTTATATCTAATAAAAATATTCATTGCAAGTTTTAATATATTAATATTTATAATACAAGTTTGAATACATTAATACACATAAGACATTATGCACAATAACTGGTAAATTTTAAAAATTTAAATTATTAACTTTATATATTTTTTTGTCAAACATTATTAACTTTATATAGTTTATCTCTTTTTGAACACTATTTAGTTTTTTAATGTAAATAATGATTATTTTATTTTATTTAATAGTTCAAATATTAAATAGTTTTTAAATAATATATATATTCAACCCTTTAACATTTAGAATGTTCATTAAGCCCCTTATAAAAACTATAGACTTTAAAGTAACCAATCTGTTGATCACGTGCACGGCACATGGGCAGTTAACGAAATTTCTAACGAATTCCGTAAAAAAGCCCTTAATTGGCGAGAAAAATACATACTGAGCCCTGATTCGCCAAAAAAAAAATGTTGGAGCTCCGCTTGGGGAGCACCCTATGGAGTTCAGGCCCTAAATTGTAATTAACCCTTATAATTTTATATTCACTCTACCCACCACTCATTCTCTCTCTTCATTTTTCACCACTCAATTTATTCAAACAACACTACTATTTACCCCACTCGATCATTCTCTCTATTCATTTTCTACCACACATTTTCTTTATTTTATTCTTTTTTCTTAGTTATTGTGCCCACCTCTTGGGTGTCAAGTGAGGTGGGACGGAGTGAATATATTTTTTAAATAGTAATTTGTTGTTATAAAACTAGTAACATAAATTATTAAAATATTATTTTTATTAATATCATTAAAAATAAGAAGTAGTTAATTGTTGATTTTATCGTTTTATTGAATTGCACAATTTTAAAAATTTAACACTCATAATCAAACGTCAATATTTAAATCACTACACACATGAAAAAAAAAAATGACTATTTTCAATATTTTATCATAAACGACGTTAGTTGGATATGATAATTGTCGGAAACAGTGGCGTATCCAGATATTTTAGTGAGGGGGGTTCGAATTATGAGGTAATGAGGAAAATGAAAATCACATTTTGAAAGCTTAAAATTTTAATATCGCATATATGTCTTAGAAACGACAAGTATTTTGAATCAAATTTTAACTTCTAAACCGACATTTAGTTTCAACCGAAAGGACTATTATATCAAAGTGTAAATATGTTCCTAATCATTTATTTAATTTAAGCATTAACTTTAGATTTTTTTAATCAAACTACCATGAAAGGGATATTATACACTTTTTTGTTATAAAATGTTTATACTACTCTCTTCATCTCAAATTGAATTTCTATTGTTTATTACATGGACATTATGAAAATGATTATTCTTTTATGGAATTTAATGCAAATATATATATTTATTTTTGCTATCTATTTTCTAAACCTTTTATTTTGTAAGAATATAATGGAATGTGAAAAACAAGTACTCCTTCCGTCCCAGAGTATCCGTCTCAGAGTATATGTCCACCTTTCCTTTTTAGTCCGTCCCAGAGTATATGTCCACTTCTGAAAATGGTAAAGAATCTTTACTATTTCACTAACTCATTCTCTCTCCTACTTTACTTTTATTTTCACAATACCAATCAACTTACTATTCACTCCCACTCATTCTCTCTCCTACTTTACTTTTATACTCACAACACTTACATCACTTCCACCATTTCTTAATCTCCGTGTAAATGGGAGGGTGGACGTATACTCTTGGATGGAGGGAGTATTAAAAAACTATTAGTGACAACAATAGAAAATAGAAATTAACATTTATTTTGTAAGTATAAAATGGAATGTGAAAAACAAGAATTAAAAAACTATTAGTGACAACAATAGAAAATATAAATTAACATTTATTAGAATCTTTTATAGATATTTAGTTTAGGATGAACAAAATATAAAATATAAATACATTTTGAGGGGGGTCAAGTTTTAAAATTTGAGGGGGGTCAATTGAGGTAAATTATATAGTTTTCACAAAAGTTAAAGGGTTAAAGTGGAAAAATGGGAAGTTAAGGGGGTCAGGTGACCCCTCTCATGATAACATAGATACGCCCCTGGTCGGAAAGGTTCCCGTTGTTTAGATTTGACTAATGGCAAGGTGTCTTTATCTAGACATGTGATTTTTGATGAATCTAATTTTCCGTGGCACGATAGTGGGTGAATAAACTTCTAACAGGTTCAATTCCTACTGATTTTGGTCCGTATGTTCATATGGAATCAAATCTGGTTGCTGGTATGTCTTCTGGATCAGTCTCCGGCCCAATCCAGAACACTGCCACTTCTCCGCATTCCCTTCCTTCGGCTCTAGTTGCTATTCAAAATGATCCTTTCTCCTATGAACCACGTACATTTAAGCACTCTTCCAAATTTCCTCATTGGCATGTGGAAATGCAAGAGGAGTTATCGGCATTACACAAAAATCAGACGTGGTCTCTTTTTCCTTATTCACCTCACATGAATGTTGTCGGATGCCGTTGGATTTTTAAGGTCAAACGCAAAGCTGATGATTCAATCGAACGGCATAAGGCACGTTTAGTGGCTCAGGGGTTCACTCAACAGGCTGGCCTTGATTATGATAAGACGTTTAGTCCGGTTGTGAAGCCTTCTACTATTCGAACCGTTCTTTTTGTTGCTCATTCTCGATCATAGGACATTAAGTAGTTAGATGTTCGTAATGCCTTCCTTAACAGATTTCTCGATGAAGAAGTGTACATGAAGCAACCTCTAGGTTTTCCTGATTCTTCTCATCCGGATGCAGTGTGCAAGCTTCATAAAGCACTGTATGGTTTGAAACAATCCTCTAGAGCTTGGTTTCAACGCCTTCATGAGTTTCTTCTCAACCACAACTTCTTCAACAGTCTCTCAGATTCATCGTTATTCATCAGACACTCTTTTGGCTCCACGACAATTGTCCTCGTCTATGTGGATGACATCATTGTCACGGGTTCTTTTCCTACTGTGGTTTCCTCCATTATTGATGACATCTGTGGTACGTTTGACAGTCGCCGACTAGGCAATCTTAGTTTTTTCTTGGGTCTTGAGGCATCTCGCGATACTACTATTTTGCAATTATGTCAAAAACGGTATGCTCTCGATCTTCTTGATCGATTCAACATATTGTAAACCAGCTTCTACCCCTTCTGTTCCACTTAGTCGACTTTTTGCACATGAGGGTGAGCCAGTGTCTGATCCTACTACTTACCAGAGTCTTGTTGGTGACCTACAATACCTGACTCTTACCCGTCCAGACATTGCCTTCTCCGTCAACCAAGTCTATCATTTTATGCAACAGCCTCGCTCCACTCATCTTATTGCTGCTAAGCGCATTCTCCGTTTTGTCAAGGGTACTCTTTCCCTTGGTCTCACGTTTCATAAATATCCACACTTCTCTATAACTGCATACTCTGATGCTGATTGCGCGGGTGATCAGACGTTCGACTATGGCTGCTTGCATATTTGTTGGTCCAAATCTAGTATCTTGGACATCAAAGAAACAATCCACCGTTTTTCGTTCCAGTAGCGAAGCTGAATATCGAGCTATTGCCACGACCACCGCTGAGCTCCGATGGTTTTCCTATCTGTTCCGGGAACTTCAGCTTCCGTTTTTTTATGGAGATCAACATAATAGGTATAAATCTAGGTTTTTATTTTAATTATTTGCTATTTAATTGTAATTTTTGGATTTGTATTTAGATAGGTAATAATTTTATGTTTTAAACTAGATTTAGGCTTTATTTTGATATTTTAGGAGTCCATTAGGTTACCATATTGATTAGGAGTATTTTTAGATGTATTTGACTTGATTTCCAAGTCTTAGGAACTTTATAAAATTAGGGTATTATGTAATTCCGAATTTCAGTTGATTCTTGATTAATAAAAATTAGAGCGTTGCTCTTTTCTTAAATCTGAAAGTCTTAGTTTTCCTCCTTTTGTCCAACTCTTCATATTTGATTAAATTCTACGAGTGTTGAAGGTCAATTACTGGTTAACGTGCGCGTTACAACAGTAATTGATTTCTATCAAGTCTTCCGCTACGTCAGTTTTCCTCACCAACTTTATTGTGTGATAATCTATCTGCTATGCACATGGCTCGGAATCCGGTCTTTCATGGCCGTACACGACATATCTAGATTGATTATCATTTTTTTCGGGAATTGGTCACCAAAGGGTTTCTAAAACAGAGTTATGTTTCCACCGATGACCAATTGGCTGACATCTTTACCACTGGCGAAGCTAAGGCTAAGCCAAGGGGGTCGGTCGACCCTCTTGAATTTTCGAACGTGTCAATTTTAGTACCTTCAAAATTTTAAAAATTGACATTTTACTACTAAAAATAATGAATTTACTCATTTTGACCCCCTTAGTTTTGAGAAAAAAAATGCACTAAATTATTATTTTGACCCCCTTGTATACTAAATTTGTAGCCTCAACTGTAATACTTATTCCACTAACATCCTTGACCCCCTTCCCGAAAAATCCTGGCTTCGCCACTTACCAAGGCCCTGTCCAAACCACGATTTCAGGCTCTATCTGTCAAGCTCCGTCTTCCCTTCGGCCGTCTCGCTTGAGGGGGAGGGGGGTATTAGCCGTGATATTCACTCCCGTAATTCATGGGATTTATATATCTGTATGTATGTGATAAGATTGTGTACATTTGAATTATATTTACTAGCCTAAGATAGATTAGGAGAGAGTTCTTACCTTCTAGGAGTCCTGTGTATATATGATGTATTGGGTTGTACGTTATCAATCATCAAGGGAAAATTATTCTCCAATTCATTCTCTTCTTTCCCAGTCTCTTTTCCTCATGTTCGACTACTGTTAGTAGTGTTATAGGGCTGGGTTTGATTGACATTGCTCTAAAGAATATTTGGTTAAAAGTCATTATAGCAGGTCTAAATTCGGGAGATGGGAGAATCTTGTCAGGTCTCCTGCTCGTATATACGTCATACATAGATTGATATTGTCGTGTGAAAAGATTTCGAGAGTGCCTCCCCAACACTCACAGTGAGGTTAGACATGCTCAATGCTCAGTGTAATATACTCCCTCCGTCCCGGAGTAAGAGTGCCACCCCTCATTTGCACGCTTATTAATAAATATTGGATGTGATGTAAATGTTGTGAGTGTAAAAGTAAAGTATGAGAGAGAATGAGTGGGAGAGAATAGTTAATTGATTGGTGTTGTGAGTATAAAAGTAAAATAGGAGAGAGAATGAGTGGGGTGAATAGTAAATATTCTTTGCCATTTACAGAAAGATTTACTAATAGTCAACTGCTCCCTCCGTCCCGCCCGGACAAAGGTTCTTAGTTTGACTTTACACGAAGATTAAAAAAAAAATGTCGTGAGTGTGAAAAGTAAAGTAGGAGAGAAAGTGGGTAGAATGTTTTTGTTGTGAGAATGTCAAGTGAGTCCCATTGTTTATTTTAGGTAATAAAGCAACTAAGAACCTTAGTCTGAGACAAACCAAAAAGGAAAGTAAGAACTTTAGTCTGAGATAGGACAGAGGGAGTATTTTTTTTTTTTTTTGGCCATTCCAGTTCAAGAATAGCCTTCTGCGACTATGAAAATATACTGAATACGGAGTACTGAACTTGGACAGACATACAAATGGGCTGAATAAGACCAAAGGGCCGGCGAAAAGGGGGGAAAGCTCTCCGTTCCTGGTTCTCCTGTAGCTGGATCCTCCGGAACCACAAGAATCCTTAGTTAGAATGGGATTCCAACCGGTACCTTTTGAGTGAGATTTGGAGAAGAGTTGCTCTTTGGAGAGCACAGTACGATGAAAGTTGTAAGCTGTGTTCGGGGGGGATTTATTGTCTATCGTTGGCCTCTATGGTAGAATCAGTCGGGGGACCTGAGAGGCGGTGGTTTACCCTGCGGCGGATGTCAGCGGTTCGAGTCCGCTTATCTCCAACTCGTGAACGGACAGACACAACTTAACAACGTCCAGGCAAATACTGACACTAAATTTATTGAAAATTAATGAAGTAGATAAGTTACTTTGACTAATCTTTATGTCCTTCAAACTCGTAATCGTATATAACAATGGGGGTCCGAGCAGTGTGAGAGCCGTCAGACCACACTAGTGAAGCAGGCTCAATCGGCAACCGTATTCCGGTTCCGGTGACTGTCACAACAAATGAAATCTTCTCGCCCAGAGACTTGAAAGAAAGAGTGCTAGGCTCAACAGTGACGTTCAAGTTCGAGTTGGGTGTAACAGTTGATGTGTATGTGGAATTGGGTTGACCAACATTTGTTACCGTTCTCGTGAAGTTGACTGTAAAGAAATCATAGGCAGAGTGAAAGTAGGCCATTGAAGGGTAGTTTAGGTCTTTTGGTTTTGGTGCAGCGCCTGGGGGACAGCTACTTTTTGCCCCAAATATTCTAGTGATTGATGTGTTGTTGTAACCAATATTGCAGAGCAACTTGACATAGTCATCCATGGATGTCTCGTACACGAGACCTGGATTTGCTGCTTTTACTGGATCAATGTGCCCGGCTCCATATGCGAGCTCCGCCTCTCGGGTTTTAGTAGAGTTCATTGGCCAAGCTACAAAAAGATGCACAAAGATTCTAGTGAATACCAATTCGATCATTAAAATGTTGCCTCGTCAATTAAAATGGTCAAATTTGACTGATAGTTTTAGCAGACAATTTTTGTAGTTAAACTGACAGTTTTAAAACTAAAAAAAGAAGGTTTTCCTAGTACTGAATTTTTTTTTTAGAAGACTCGCTCTTATAAATGAAAGAGAAAAAAAAGTAAAAAAATTTTCTTTTACCAGTTGTCATAAGAGCAGATTTGATGGCGGAGGGAGACCAATCCGGGTGAAACGATTTCAAATAAGCAGCAGCACCAGCGACATGAGGGCATGCCATTGATGTCCCTGATAGTATGGTGTACTTAGCAGACCTCTTATCGTGCGGTGAGTCTGTCAATGATCCAATTGGTGAATATGCAGCCAAGATATCTAATCCGGGGGCCGTTAAATCTGGCTGTATTTTAATCATCCCAATTTATCAGTATGATGACTGCTAATTAAAACCAAACATGAATAACACATAAAGTAACTATTTAGTACCTTTAGTATCTGCGGTATGATCACGTTTGGCCCTCTCGAAGAAAATGAAGCAACAATGGGAGTGTCAGGGTAGCGTATAGCTTCACTTTTTGTTATAGTTCCACGAGGCATTCTATTGAAAACCAATGCCAGTACTGTTAGCTATTTAATGGAAACTCACAAATTATGTCAACTTTATAACTAAAAGTGACTGCCCCGTTCAATTTCTAACGAAAAGTTTTCCTTACATTTTATCTAACCGACAGATACGTTTTTTTGTATTTTTTTTTTCACAAGAGTTGGTTTACTGAAAAGAGGAACATCCAATGAAAGAAAATCTACCTTGTTGAGTTCATATAGGCGTAAACAGAATCAAGGCCTTGGTAGGTTGTAACTACTGTAGGGAAGGGCACAACGAAGGAAGTATCATATTTCACGTCACCTGTCAACACCACCCCAACAGCACCAGCATCTTCAGCTACTGTATCGCCAAAAGAGTATATGCACACTACAATCTTTCCCTTCACCAAAGTGCTATTTAAGCAGCCTGTAGCGCATTGCCTTACAATAAAGAATATGGTTACATTCATTTTCCACTGAATATATTTTTCGTTTATAACTCGAGAGGACATAATTTTACCTTCCTAAGTCCCTAGAACATTGTGTCGTGGCATCCGCTCCTGAAATAAGAGGGTATTCCGTCCCATTTAAATCAAAAGAATTGACAGCATTACCCTGCACGATATACATATATATATGCCATTTTTTACGTCCAATGGATTAACAAAAAGAAAATATTAATTATAGAATTAAAATGTGTAAAGGAACTGTAACTTGACACACTTACAGAAATCGATATTCCATTTCCAAGAACAACTTTGTCAATGATATGTCAATCCGTGCTGCTGGCAGCAGCAGAAAGTAGCCACGGAGCAACACTTCCAACGGAACCTAAATTAAAATTATTTCCAGCAGATTGTACGGTCAGGATCGCTTTCATCATTGCGTGAAATGAACCAATAGCAACCGTGTCCGAGCCCAGATGGGCGGGGGGCCCGCCTATTGAGATGGTAATAACGTCAACTCCATCTGCAATTGCATCATCAAATGCTGCTATAATAGCTGAACTGTCACATGTTTTCTTATCAAAACAAACTTTATAAGCAGCAATTCTTGAAGAGGGGACTCCCCTCTTGCAGTTCCTTGTGCTATTCCATAAAAACTCGCCCCCGCCACTTTGTTTCCTGCTGCTGTTGAAGCCGTGTGGGTCCCATGACCCACTTCGTCTCTAACTGAAATATTATGGCCATTTTTGTCGAAGCTAACTCGCGTGCTCCAATTATCTTGCTGTCATATAACAAGAAAATTATTCTCTGTTCTGAAAAATTTGTCCCTATTCGGTTTTTCATGGTCAACACAAATGAATTTTGACCAAACATTGATGTCGATCTAATCATCCTAGTGAAATTCTAAATATCGTAATTGATAAATCATTAAGTGATTTATTAACAAAATTTTTTAGTGTTTTATTATGATCATTAAATTGACACCAATGCATAGTCAAAGTTAATGTGTGTTGACCATAAAAAGTTAATGTGTGCTGACCATAAGCTATCATAAGTTGTTGGGTAATTGTGGTATATCCGTGCAGTTCTTGCCCATACAATTCTGATAATGGTGAGACACAAACAACCATGCATACGAAAATATGAAAGTAATCAACAAGAAAAGAACATAATATATTTGTTAACCCATTTCGTCACAACAATGACTACCTCTGGAGGCACTACCAAGCTAGGATATTTCACTAATATCATTATTTGTGCCTGTTTACAATAAATCCTACGCTTTATATCAGAAGGAGATAACCTCTCCATGTAAACACTTCCATCACACATAAAACCCTAGACATGCTTCTACCCATCCATGGAATGCCTCTAAGGGCACCTAAAGGGCCAACACTCCCTCGGCTTCTTTATGACTCACAGATTCTCTCTGGCTATTTTTCTTGGCACCATGTGTGTACAATGTTTATGGCCATCACTTAGTTTATACAGGCAACACACCCAAAACCTAAACTAAGTAGGAAACTCAGAATAATTAAATTCCTAAATCCACTTAAACAAGGAATTCAAATGAAAATTAAATTTCAACCTAGTCAAATAAGGAATTTCATGAATTCTTATATGACTCAAATTTAATTTCCTTTTCCTTCTATTTTGTCTCCACAACCAACATAAGTAAATTGGTTAATTACTTGTTGCAAGTGAAGTTTGTGCCACCATTACAGGCACCTTCCATTTCTTGGGAATAGGACCAAACCCTACATCGCTGAAGCTCTCAGATTCAGGCCAAATTCCAGAGTCGATAACACCAATGATTATATCACTCTCAAAGGTGGGATTCCTAGGGACTGTTTCAGTGAATCCCATGAAATCCCATGATCTTGTAGTCTGAAGTTCAAGATTTTTGCTAGGAAAAACTGACACAACTCCATCATAGCCTGCACATAATAATTTTTCCAAAAAGAACAAAATTTTGTTAAATTAAGCGATATATGCAGCGTGCTTTGCGATGTAATACAAACAAGTCAGATCTCACGTGAGATTTTTTCTCGCTCTTGTTCCGTGAGATATGCTGCAAATCCATTAAAGCTCCTTGTATAGCTCCTGACCAACGAATTCTGCACAAAACTGGAAAGGCAAAGAGAAACTGAAATTATAAACATATACTCCCTTCCACAAGTAGAACTAGAGGAGTTGACACAATAATTAAGAGAAAGTAGTGTATGTGTGGTAGAAAATAAAGAGAGGGGTAAATAGTACTGCTGGTTAAATAAATTGAGTAGTGTAACAAAAAGAAAGAGAATGAATGAGGTTAAATAGTGGGGTAGTGTGCATATAAATATATTAAAACGTTTCCATTTTAGGCAGTTTCACTTGTGACGGGACGGACCAAAAGGGAAAGAAGTCTCAATTCTGCTAGGACAGAGGGAGTATATGTATATATACACACATATATGTATATTTATAAGCCTTATTGTACCAAAATGGATATTTATTAAGCCTTAAAGATATTGACACCTTGTATCTACAACTTCTTGGAGAATATTAGCATGGTGAGATACCGGCGAATATTCTTCCTCAGGTAAGGCTCCCATGTAAACAATGTAAACCTGCAAATATCTTCACAACATAAGCAAAACCCTTGAAAATTGAATTTTTATTTCTTTACCGGCACAATTCCATATATGTCATTCAATACTACATGGTACAAGAGAGTTTCAAAAAGTAAATTAGAAACATGAAAATAAGAAAAGCATGCAGATTTGGTTAAGGAAGAAGGTCCATTTATCTTGCCTGCCTTTCTTGATCAGAAGCATCACAATACGCACTCTTTGAAGCAATGAGAACCAAAAATATAATGGAAGAAAGCCAGAGAGAAGATAAATTCTCCATTTTGCAAAGGAATAATGATTTAACTTATCAGGTGGTTGTCATATATATACAATGATATACACACATATTAATTTGTAGGGATATTAATTATATATGGTCAAATAATGAATAGTCAAGTGATATATCCAAAATCTACAAAATAAATGAGATTATAGCTTTGACTATCTCATGAAAGAAATCATCTAACATAGGAGAGTTTTCTATGTATATATTTCCATATTTACCGTGTTGAATAGTAAATTAGTCATCACATGACAAAATTCTTGATAGTCCATGTACATTATTTGGTACATTAATTGTGTGTCAACAAGTTGTCTTTTTCATTGTTAAATAGAAATTACAAGAGTCTTATGTGTGGAGTGAGGCACGATGCAAATAATTCAAACAAATATTGTAGTAATATTATACTACCTCCGTCCCAGACTAAGAGTTCTATTTTTTTTGTTGTTAGCACGAAGGTATTTTGAGCAATAATTTTAGGTTATTTCAATTATGTTAATGAACATCTAGATATTGATATTGGTAGTACATATAATGGAGTATCAATAACAAGTTTAAAATCTCCATTAGGATAATTAGATCAACATAAAATTATTGCTCAAAATACCTTCGTGCTACAGCGAAAAAAATATACTCTTAGTCTGGGACGGAGGGAGTAGTAAATTTTGCAAATTAAAAAATATATTGCATATTTTTTAATAATTGCAAGACTATCTACACAATATTAGAGTAACAATTAAAATTTTTAGATAAAATATAAATCAAAAAGTTAAAGCCAAACTTGCTACTAAGAGCATGAACAATAGTGAACAAAACATTCGTTGACAATGTGAACGAAACTGGTATGTGAACGAAATATAGTTACATATGGTAGTGATGAACAAATTTTGGTTCACCAATATATTAATAAAATAATACTTTGATGTTATAAATTATTAATTATTAAATATTAGTTTTATTAATATCATTAAAAATAAGAAGTAGTTCATTATTGATTTTATTGTTTTACTTAATTGCACAATTTTGAAAATTTTAAACTCATAATAAAAGTCAAAGTATGATATTTTAAGCACTACGTACACACATGGGGAAAAAAAAGAAAATGAACGTTTGATATTTTGACATTAACGACGTCGTATGGCACAAGAGAAAACTAAATTATAAAACTGTGACAAATATATACGATAATCTTAATTCATTTTTAAATAGATTTTTTTTATAAAATTACTCTATTTATAGAGAAAATAAATTATAAAAATATTTTTTTTTATTTAAAAAATATAATTTCAAAAATGACAAATTTCAAAAATTCACATATTGCTCGAACCAATTTTCGTTCACGAATCCATTCATTCATGAACGAAATTTTTTATTCGTGACCATGAGCGAATATCTGTTCACCATTAATTGCCATTAACCATTTTTGGTTCATCAAATTACATTTGTTGAGCCAAAATTGGTTCACTATTGAACATGCTCTAATAGAATAGAGGAAAGCTCAAACGAAGAGAAGAAAGAGAGAAAAAAAAAAAGGAGAAAAGAGAAAATAATAATAAAAAAAAGATGACGGTGCTAAGTTTCGAACACAGACAATTCGGAATAATTACTCTACTACGTAATGTACTTTCCCTAGTTTTCAAATAATGCAATGTAGTTGTTAGCGATATAAATGGGCAAGTACTTTTGCATTCGTTGTCAAATAATGCCACGAACTTATTTTATACTTACAAGAACACATTTTTATACTTACAGCATTGCAAATTTAATAGGGTTGCTGATGTGGCACTACCACGTCAGTGCCATGTCAATGGCACATCATCATTGACAACTATTTTGATGACGTGGTGCTGACGTGGCAATGATGGGTTAGTGTCACGTCACCAACTCTGTATATAATATATATATATATATATATATATATATATATATATATATATATATATATATATATATAGGTAGGTGCTCAAATGAGAACCTAAATATCGTGAGAACCGTGAGAACCAATCATAACCATTAGATTAGAAAAAAAATCAAGGGTCCATATGTTAGATACAATTGATACAATTAGATACATTACAAAAAATTCGATATTACACTTGGATACAATAGGTTAATAAGTATTGTATCTAACTGTTGCACTTGGATACACTATGTTAAAAACTAATGTATCCAATTGTTTTCAAAAATTAACTAATGTATCCAAGTGTATCCAATGTATCTAATATTTGGACCCTTGATTTTTTTTTCTAATCTAATGGTTATGATTGGTTCTCACGGTTCTCATATAAAATGGTTCTCACAGGAGCGCGACCCTATATGTATATATATATATATATATATATATATATATGAAAGGCCCTGTTAAACTTAATGAACAGATTAATTAAAACTTGAAGAGCTAACTATTTGAGGTTAGCTGTTGAGAGATAAAGATAAAAAGAGATGTGCAGCAGAATAAAAATGAGTAAATAAATGAAAGGACTGTTGTGGAATTGACCCTCCAACACCCAAGCAATATCCCAAGAAAATAATGGCACCACAAACAAGCACAAGAAATAAAGCACAAGAAAAGACACAGAAATTGTTAATCCAGTTCGTCAATATGTTTGACTATGTCTGGGGGCACTACCAAGCCAGGATCTTGCACTATAATATGTTTGTAGGAAGTTACAATGAGTTATGGGGCGAAACTTTATTTATATATCAAACTTAGAATAAGACCTAAACCTAAACATAAGAGAAATCCCATCAAAAATGCTATTTCCCAAATTCCCATCGGGGCACCGAGCGCCAGCTTGGGTTACCCCAAGCGCCCGCCTGAATTAATCCGCCAGGAACCAAAACCCTTCTGTCCGCAAGGGCGCCTGCCTGGCCTATACCAGGCGCCCGCTCGGTATGTCCGCCAGCTTGTCCTCCTCTTTGTTCCTTAGAAGATCTCTACTCCAACAATCTCCCACCTAGAGATCAACCGCATATACAAACCCCGTATCCGTCTTCAACTCATCATTGGTGTCGTCCTAGTGCTCACCTCGATCATGGTAGTGCCTTCCTCCTCTCCTATTCTCCAAGCCCCATTGAAGCTATACATAGCTTCAATTTATCAAGGTTTACCACCTTGGTTAACATGTCAGCCGGGTTCTCCGATCCCAATATCTTCTCCAGCCTTAAGATCTTCCTTTCCAAGAGATGCCTGATGTAGTGAAACCTTAGCTCAATGTGCTTCGTCCTAGAATGAAACGCCGGATTCCTAGCCAAATGAATTGCAATCTGACTGTCACTGTAGAGAGCATTACCACTTCGCGTCTTCTCAAGTTCACCCAAGAAGTTCTGCAACCATACCATCACTTTGCTTGCCTCTGTCACTGCCACATATTCTGCTTCCGCAATCGACTGAGCCACGATCTTCTGCAATTTAGAAGCCCAGGAGATAGCCGTACCACCCAATGTGAAAACATAACCCGTAGTACTTCTCCTCTTGTCTAGATCGCTTGATGCCAAATCCGCATCAACATAACCTGCTAACACGACCTCCTTGCTTGAGAAACATAGAGCCTTCCCAGCAGTACCCTTTAAGTAACGCATGATCCATTTGACCGCTTCCCAATGTTGCTTCACTGGATTGCCCATGTCCGGCTGACTACTCCCACCGCATGTGCATTGTCCGACCTTATACACACCATTGCATACATTAGACTCCCCACTGCCGAAGCATATGGAGTCCTCTCCATCTTGTCACGCTCCTCCTTGCCCTTAGGTGAGTCCTTCTCGGATAGCTTGAAGTGCATACCCAATGGTGTCCCTGTTGGCTTCGCCTCTTCCATGCAAAACCTTGCCAAGACTTTCTCAACATATTCTGCTTGTGAAAGAACCAACTTACCCGACTCCCTATTCTGGTCAATCCGTATGCCCAAGATTTTTCTGGCCTCCCCCAAATCCTTCATCTCGAACCGTTCTGACAACTGAGCCTTCAATCTGTTTACCTCTCTACTGCTAGAGCCCGCTATTAGCATGTCTTCCACATATAACAGCAAGATTATCTACCCGTTGTCCGTGTTCTTGAAGTAGCAACAATGATCCGCCTCACATCTGATAAAATCAATATCGTGCATGAATCCATCAAACTTTCTGTACCACTGCTTAGGAGCTTGTTTAAGGCCATACAAGCTCTTAGTCAACCTGCAAACCAGTTCCTCGCTACCCTTAGACAAGTAACCCTCTGGTTGTACCATGTAAATTTCTTCCTCCAAATCCCCATGAAGAAAGACCGTCTTTACATCCATCTGTTCCAGCAGCAAATTATCTGCCACTACTATACCCAGAACCATTCTGATAGTGGTCATCTTCACAACAGGAGTGAATACCTTGGTGTAGTCAATACCGTATTTCTGCTGAAACCCTTTTACAACCAACCTTGCCTTGTAACGTTTACTGCCGTTTGCTTCCTCCTTGATTCTGTAAACCCACTTGTTATGCAATGCCTTCTTCCCCTTTGGTAGTTTAATCAACTCCCAAGTTTTGTTGGCCTTTAATGAGTCCATCTCATCATCCATCGCATCTTTCCACTTATCACAAAGTGCACTACGAACAGCCTCCGCATAACATTCCGGCTCACCACTATCTGTCAACAACAAATAGTAATTTGAAGGAGTATACATGTCAGGTGATCCATGCAATCTGCTGGATCTACGCAGCGGAATATCCGGTTCTGGAGTATGTGGTTCATCTTCAGTGACCCCCTGACCTTGGTCATCATAAACTGTCCTGCTCCCACCCGAGTTTGGAATATCCACCTCAACAAATTCTGGTTCTGAAATAACCTCTTCAGATGCCCCCTTTCTGTCCTTGTACAATACCTGTTCATTGAATACAACATCTCGACTATGAATAACCTTGTGATTTTGGTCATCCTAAAACTTATACCCGAAGTCATCCCCGCCATAACTAACAAACGTACACTTAACAGATTTAGCATCTAATTTAGTTCTATCAACAGAGTCTATATGAACATATGAAATGCAGCCAAATATGCGAAGAAAGGACAGATTTACCTGCTTGCCACTCCATGCTTCCTCTGGAATTTCATTCCCCAATGGTACCGATGGTCCCCGATTGATCAAGAAAGCCGCCGTGTTAACCGCATATGCCCAGAACGTCTTCGGAAGTCCACACTTCAACCTCATACTTCTAGCCCGCTCGTTCAATATCCTGTTCATCCTCTCTGCAACCCTATTGTGTTGTGGTGTGCCCTTTGGAGTCTTCTCCATGTGAATGCCATTCGCTGCACAATATTCCTTGAACTCCCCGAGCTCATACTCCCCACCATTATCTGATCTCAAGCATTTAAGCTTAAGACCCGTCTGATTCTTCACCAAAGCCTTCCATTTCTTAAACACCTCGAATGCCTCATCTTTGTGTTTCAAGAAATAAACCCAGACTTTCCTTGTCGAATCATTAATAAACGACATGTAATAATACGCACCACCCAGAGAAGTTACCGGGGTCGGCCCCCACAAATCCGTGTGAACCAGTCCCAACTTTGCTTCCCTCAAAGTCCTACCTGTCCTCAAGAAATTACTCCTCGCCTGTTTGCCAAACTCACAATCTTCGCAGATCCCCACGTCGACTATCTTCAAACCCGGTAGTCTTCCCTTTGAGCAAAGTACCTTCATCCCCTTCTCACTCATGTGACCCAATCGACAGTGCCACAAATCTGTATCACCCTTGGCTGACGCCACCGCGATACTATCCTTGGTGTTATTCGCCAAATAAAATGTCCCCTCTTTATTACCCCGAGCGATCTCTGAATCCTCCTTGGTAATAACCCAGTTCCTGCAGCCAAAAGTTACCTTGTAACCTTCTTCATCCAACTGCCCAACTGATAGCAGGTTCTTTTTCAAACCCAGAATGTGTCTGACCCCATGTAAATGTAGGACCTTCCCGTCCGATGCTCCTATTCTGACATCCCCCTTCCCCTTGATTTCCAAAGGCTCGCCATCCGCCAGATAGACCTTACCGAAATCACCGGAAGTATAATTTTCCATCTCCTTTGCATGCCCGCATGAGTGGAATGATGCCCCCGAATCCAGAACCCATGATTCTAGCGCACTACTAACACTTAGAACCAGAACATCTTCACCTTCGATTATCACATTCGCCGATTTATCCCTTCGCATGGGACAATCCTTCTTGTAGTGTCCTAACTCCTTACAATGATAGCATTGAACCGATCCTTTCGCGACCCTTGGTTTGTCTCTGATCTCCACGGCCTTGCCCTTACCACCCACTACGTTTTTCCTTGATTCAATTCTCTCCTTATTGCTAGTACCCGGCCTTCCCCTGCTAGTGGTAGCTAAGGCCGATCCCGAAGTAGACGATGTCCCCAATTTCTTCAAACGATTTTCCTCGCCCAACAGAAAGTCTTTAACATAATCATACTTCAATTTGTTCTTACCCGCTGAAGCATTGATCGCTGTCACCGTTCTGCTCCAACTTCCTGGTAAAGACGCTAGCAACAAACACGCATGAACCTCATCATCAAACGTAATATCCAACGCAGTCAATGAGTCTATAACATCCATGAACTCATCGATGTGTTTAGCTAAGGATCCTCCCTCTTGCATCTTGAGACTACCCATCTTGCGTATCAAATCAACCTTGTTTGCAGCAGATGGAGTTTCAAATCTCTCAGTAAGATAATCCAATAGCTCCTTTGTGGTTTTTGCCTTCTTGGTAGTCTTCGCGATCCACTTTGACAAAGTAGATCTAACCACCCCTAGGGCTTTCCAATCCATGAGATCCCAATCTTCCTGCTTTTCTCCTTCCGGCTTGACTCCCTTTAGAGGCTTATAGAGATCTTTGTTGTACAAGAGATCCTCTATTTGCATCCTCCAAAACCCATAGTCAGAACCATCAAATTTCTCCACCGCTTGTTTATCCTTGCCCATTCTTGATTGCTTGAACAAAACCTAATCGCCCTATAACCCGGAACGATAAACCAGAGCTCTAGATACTAGTTGTAGTGGAATTGACCCTCCAACACCCAAGCAATATCCCAAGAAAATAATGGCACCACAAACAAGCACAAGAAATAAAGCACAAGAAAAGACATAGAAATTGTTAACCCAGTTCGTCAATATGTTTGACTACATCTGGGGGCACTACCAAGCCAGGATCTTGCACTATAATATGTTTGTAGGAAGTTACAATGAGTTATGGGGCGGAACTTTATTTATATAGCAAACCTAGAATAAGACCTAAACCTAAACATAAGAGAAATCCCGTCAAAACTGCTATTTCCCGAATTCCCATCGAGGCACCGAGCGCCCGCTTGGGTTACCCCAAGCGCCCGCCTGAATTAATCCGCCAGGAACCAAAACCCTTCTGCCCACAAAGGCGCCCGCCTGGCCTATATCAGGCGCCCGCTCGGTATGTCCGCCAGCTTGTACTCCTCTTTGTTCCTTAGAAGATCTCTACTCCACAAGGATAAGGTGAATGTGTGTGTTAGTGTTGAGACAAGAGTGTACACAGTATTTTAAAGTGGTTCAGAGGCAAAACCCTTCTCTTACATCCACCCCCACTGTTAGAACAGTGAGACCAATTCACTATAATATTCTCTACAATTAGAGTTACAAGAATTGATAAGGAAAGTTCCTTTGAACCCCCTCTACTTAATTGACTTGCTTCTTTCAAAGCGAGAAAAAGAAAAAGGAAAATATCACAAGTGTGTTTACAAGATAGCTTGGCTGTTAGCTAGCTGTATGTGGGTTGTAACTGGGTGCAAGATGGTACAATATTTGCAGGGGTTTATGCAAATATTTAAGACTGAAAAGTGAAAATGCAGTAAGGCTACAAATGTTTTCAAATAGTGTAAAGTTGTGAAATGGGTGTAGAGGGTCACTTGACAACATGCCAGTATACTCCTATATATAAGGGGGGGGGCATAAAGCCGTTGGGGGACAAAGGTACAGGAGTAGCCATTTGGGGAACCAAAGGTACAGAGGAATAAATGATTTGTCTTTGACTGAGTTGACTAAAGCATTTGTTTCTTCTTTGCAGTTTGTCAAGAAAGGGGAAAGTGTATTCACACTTGATCAAGCTTAATATGAGTTATTCCAATGGCTTATAATATTGGAATAATAATTCTTCAAAGATTTGATGATGTGGAGATAGCTGTTTGAAGAAGGCCAGCCTTAGCTGTTGAGATAGGGGAGCTTAGCTGTGGGGCTTGTAAGGCCTTAACTGTTGAAGCTTGTTTGTATATATCATCTTGATAATTCATTTAAGGTAGAGGGAGTATGTAATAGGTAGTTCTTCAGTTTGTTGGATGTATAGATGATAGGTGGATCATGTATAGCTTGACTGTTGAAACAGGGCAGCTTAGCTGTTGAGCTGTGAGAAGGGCTGCCTGTGCTCAGGTCTTTGTATATATCATATAATCAAATAGGTTTGATTATTTATTTATCAAAACATATTTACTATGATTAATTGTGAGTTAAACATAGTGAGGTACTAACAATTTCCCTCTTTTTGGTAAATAAATACAGTTTTTGATTATGTACCTGCAAGGATAAGTTCTAAGGGAATAGAATACCAATGAAGAGAAATTCTTCTTGATAATATTTCTTGGCAAACAAATTGTTAATACAAACTGATATGTATTAAAGGAAATGATTGAAAAGTAAAAATAAAAAGGATGTTCTGAACAGCTATTCAAAACTTAAGAAAAACAAACCAAAGGACCTATACTAGGCATTCTGACTTTTCTCCACAGCTTTCTTTTCTTGTAGAAGGGCAGCTCTTCTCACTGGATCATTTCTTCTGTAGAACCATTCATTGTTCCAGTCAAGTCCCATCATATAATTATACTGGAAGTGTTGATCTTGTCTGGCTGTCAACTGATCTTTGGTGAGGACAGTTTGATGGTAGAGAAGCCTTGGACCAATCCAGGCTTGCAATTGCTGAGGAGTCATGTTCTCATCAGATGGTGAAACCCCCATTGGGTATTCCTTGTAAAGAGAGGCAGGTCTCTTCTTGGTAACTTTGGGAGGCTTGCTAGCAGGAGGAGCTTGGAAGTAGGAGTATATGGATGCCTGTGATGGTCTAGGAGGCAGGGGATGGCTGCTAAGAGGAGGAGGATGGAAAGCTGTTGAGGTTGGCTATTCAGGAGAGGGATGAATTGGATTCTCACCTCTTTGAAGGATGAACTCAGATACATTGTCAAGCTTTTTTAGAATGGCAGATTTGAGTTGTTTGATGAGGGTGGCTGAGAATTGATTGAAGTCAGTATAGGTGAGATGATATGGAGGGGTGTATTTGAATGGATCAAAATTAGGAGGGAGATTTGCAAATTGTGATCGGATTTCTTATGGAATTGAGGAGAGGTGGAGGAAGATATTGTGGATACACAGAAGAGATTGGGAAGAGATTTTTGATAATGAGTCCCATTATGCAGCTCTTCTTGGAAAGCAGAGTCCAAAAGATGGACTGAGCATATTGAATGCAGAGGGCATACACAAGGGAGGAAGGAGTATAGAGGCATTCCTGAAGATTGTTAGAAATGAGATGGGAGAACACAAGTTCCCATTCAGCAAGATTTGAAAAATTGAGAAGATTTGGAAGTTTTGGAGCAGAAAAGAGGAAGCAATATTGAGTGGTGATTCTGAACTTCTTCCACTCTTCATAAGCATGAAAGAGTTGGCCCCCAATATTCCTTGCATGAACACTCATATGGGTTTTGGTCATTTCCCAGGGATTGGGGAGATTATGAGGGTAAGAAGAGGAGGAAGGATGGGAACAGACTTAAGCTTTTTGTGGGCTTCTTGAACAGTTGGGATAGAAAAGTCAATGTCACAATCAAGGGCCCAGAAGCTAGGAGTAGGCATGGAAGTGTCTAGATCAATTTGAGACTTGGGAGTAGATTTAGAGGTAGGGATAGCTGTTGAATCAGGCTGGGGAGTAGAAGATCCACCTTGACCTTGAGATTGCCTAGCTTCTCTAATCCTCATAAAATCAAAGGCCTTGAGAGCCTCATCCATAGAAAATTTACTTAAAAGATGTTTAAAAAGGGTTGATGTATCATCATCAGACAGATTAGATACAGACTTATTTTTGATAAATTCAATGATTTGAGGGTTGAGGATAGGAATGACAGTAGATTGATCAGGAGATATGAAAGGAGGGGATTCTGGAGTTGGAAGGGAAGAAGGAAGTTGAGTCTCAGCTGTTTGGATGAACTCATGAACAGGAGAGTTCCCCCTTGACCTGACAGGGATGTCTGGACTAGGTGAGTTCCCCCTTAAGGTTTCAACAGAGAGATGGTTTGACAGGTAAGATCAAGAATTCCTTCAATAACAGCAACATGATCTGAACTAGAAGTCAAATTGGGAGAGGGAGGAGAGGGAGTTCTCACATGTCTTATTTTTACTATGAATTGACCAGCAGAGGAAGATGACGAAGTTACCTTGTCAGTTGGATCAACTGACTTAGCTGCTGGGATATCCTGCTTAGCTGTTGGCATAGCTTGCTCAGCTGTTGGCACAACTTGCTCAGGTGGTCCTTGACCTTGCTTGGCTTTTCTGATTTCATCAATCTGTTGTTGTAGAGACAACTGAACTCCATATTCTTCTTTATCAATCTCCATTACACCGCTGGAGCTACTTGCTTTCTTAACTTCAGATTCTCCTTCACTTACTGTTGCTTCATCATCAACAAATAGCTTGCTCTTAGTTTTGTGAGCAGGTTTGATCACTTCAAATTCAGCAGTTGTGTTCTCATGACTAGTGGGAAGAGTGCTTGAGTCACTTTTTGTTGATTGAGAAGAGGAACTAGATGTTGAGGATGAGGATGAGGGAGGTTCATCAATCATCCTCTTGCCTGTCCTTTTAACAGATATGGCTTTCGTTTTATAGATGACTTAGCTGTTCCTCTGGTGGCCATTCTGGTTGCTGGAGCTTCATCAGGTCCAGGCTTAGCTGTTGGGACCCTTCTGGATGCCTTAGCTATTGAGGGTTGGCCTTGGAGGACTTAGATGGTCCCTCTTTAGAGCCTTTAAGAGCGATGGTCTTTTTATCAAATTTCTTGGAGGAACTGAGAGGAACTAGTTCAAGCCACCTAGTGTTGAGAATGGCTGGGTGGTCTTTAAGTTTCTTAGCTAGAATCCCACTCATGAATCTGAACAGATTTGGCTTAGTAGATCTCACATAAGGTTTGTGAAGATATGGGGAAGTGGCAAGGTTGAATTTTCAAGCATTACTTTACACCAGTTCACTTTCCTCCTAATCAGACCAAGGGCAATCTTCCATTCTGAAGAGCTTAGCTGGTCCAAGGATGATTGTTTTCCACATATTCCTTTTATGACTACATCACTGAGGGTTGAATTGTTGATGGATAGGTTCTTCTTCAGAAAGGTTTGTTCTTCACAGACTCATAATCAATATCTTCTTAATTGGTGAATTGCTTGTAAAGAGCACTGAATGTTGTATCCAAGTCTTTGCTCCAAATGTTGGACAGAAGGCTGGGGTGATTTGAGATGCCATAAGTGGTATGAACATCTTCAGGTTTAATGATCATTACGACATTTTGGAATACACATCGAATTGAACTATCTCTTAGCCTAGTTCCAATTCGATATACCTCAGAACAAGCATTCTCAAGGATTGGATTCTGAGCAGTTAACATGTTGAGAAGGCCATTGTTTTCTAGAATCTCTTAGACATAGGATCCTACATTACCTTCAAAGAAGGCATATTCAATGTAATATCCATGTGATTCTTCAGAAAGAGCCATTGATTTTGAAGAAAGGGGTGAGAAATAGCAAAAACAGAGGATTAGGTTTGAAGCAGAGTATTCGAATTCGAAAGATTGAATGATTTTCGACGGGAAATTATTGTTTGGATTTTATAAAGAGGTAGATATAATGGGAAGATCGTGGTTAAGAAGGTGGGGACAATGGTTATATTTTGAGGAGAGAGGCGACGTGGGGATTAAAGATAGCCGTTAAGGGTAATGAGATGGTTATCCTTTTTTACTGTTCAAGTGAACAGTAAATACAATAGAAGTAAATGATATATCATTTATTTCCAGAAATAGTAGGTGGCTATTTAAAGAAAGTAAGGTGCTAAATATAACATAACACACTACAAAATTAATATTGACCATCATATCTTAGAATTGCCACCTTTTTGTACCAATAGTACATATTTGGTGGTCAAATCAGTTGATATTTGGGACCAAAATTAAAATTCAATAGCTAAGTCTATAATCATACTCTATTATGAACAGTCATAAATTCCTTGTGTATATAAGGAATATGGACTTAGTTGATGAATACACACTAAGTTCATTCTCTTTAGTCTTAGCTGTTGGGGGCACACTTAGTTCAATTTTTGAAAATGGGAAGACTGTCATCTAAGTTTAGTCCCAAATAGATGGATCAGACAGCTAAAAAATTAATCTTTTCAATCCCTGTAGGAGAGGAGACTGAGAGAGAAAGGTTTGAGAGAGAGTACATGTCATACACTATACAGAGTGATTATCAGTTGCATGAGGAAGTTGAACAGCTTCCTCTTGATCACCCTCTTAAGTATAGGGAGATGAAAGATAGGGAGAAGAGAAAAAGAGATTGGGAGTATAAAAGGGAAGATTTGGAAAAGATTGAGAGAGAGAGATTGGCATAACTGAATGAGGTTAAAGGTAAGGGAAAAGAGAAACAGGGGGATGAGAGAGGAAGTATAAAGTTGTTTGGACAGAACATGAGGGTAGGGAAAGGAGAGAGTGGCAAGGCAAGTGCTTCACAAACAGAAGTTCAAAGGTTTCATTCCCTTGGAGACTTGATGAGAAAGGAGGGTTTAAAGGTCCACGAGAAGGACTTTGGAAGGATAGTTGTTGAGGGAAATCAGGTTTTGAGGCCATTTACTTTGAGGGAGCTAATGAGTCAGGAAGATATCTTAGCTGTTCAGGCCAAGAAGGTGCCTGTTGCTGAACAGCTAAGGGATTATGTCCCAGTGACAAGGGATTCTTTGACAATAAGCATGGCAGTGCTTGAAGGAGGGGGAGATAATTTTCATGGGGTCCAGCAGTCACCATCAACTACTTACACTCAACTGTTTAGGCAGTATCTGAGATGTTGTAGTCCTGTTCAAGTCAAGGAGGAGAATAATGGAGGCCCTTCTTCCCACATGGCAATGATAGCTGCTGAGAGCATGCAGACCTCAGGAAACTTTAGCTTTGTTTCTCCCTTGGATGATTTCCCACCCTATGATGCAGTGGAGGAGTGGTGGCCAAGAACCATGGGTCCACCTCTTCAGCATTCAGTTTCTTTCATAGATCTTGTTATGGAGAGGCATCCAGTGTGGTTGGAAAGATATTTAGGGGAAGTCAGTCCACACCAGCTAGGGCAAATGAGGGGGAGATATAAAGGACAAGGGGTCTGGATGTTGTTGGAAACAGATCTTGTAAGAGGATTTTTGAATAGCTAAGATAGTTGGTTAGCTGTTTTGAGATAGCTTTTGAACTTTTTTTTTTTTTGGAGAGGAATTTTGAGGAGGGAATGCTACCAAATTCCATAGGGGTAGTGGTGTTTTAAGTAGAAGTATCAAGTTATATGATGTAAACAGACCATCATATGATTGTCCTTGAATAGAGATCTGTTTAGGTTAGCTGTTGGGATACTGTAAAACAGCTAACTATGTCCTTTGTACTAGTTTAAAGTTTATGAAATAAAATTTCAGTTAATCCCTTTTACTTAGGCAAGTTAATCATTCCTAACATTTCTCTCAAAATTTCAAACCTCTTTTCATCCATAGCTTTAGTTAGAATGTCAGAGACATTGTCCTCAGTACCAACTTTGGCTAAGTTGATATTCCCCTTTTCAACATGATCTCTAATGAAGTGGTGTCTAACTTCAATGTGTTTGGTTTTAGAGTGTTGAACAGGGTTCTCAGTCATGGCAATTGTACTAGAATTATCACAAAATATAGGAATATTTGTGACATTCATGCCAAAGTCTTGAAGTTGACTTTTTAGGTACAATATTTGGGAACAGCAGAGACCAGCTGCAACATATTCAGCCTCAGCTGTTAAGGTTGCAACTGATGTTTGCTTTTTGCTAGACCAAGATACAATTCTTGATCCAATGAATTGACATCCACCAATTGTTGATTTTCTGTCCAGATTGCATCCAGCATAATCTGAGTTAGTAAAGCCAATTAGTGAGAATGGAGATTCATTAGGATACCACAAGCCATAATCAGGAGTTCCCTTTAAATATCTTAAAATCCTTTTAACAGCAGCAAGGTGAGATTCTTTAGGATTGGCTTGGAACCTTGCACAGAGACATACACTGAACATGATGTCTGGTCTAAATGCAGTAACATATAGGAGAGATCCTATATAGCTTCTGTACAATGTTTGATCAACACTTTGACCATCAGTGTCAGCATGAAGTTTGGTTGAGGTAGACAGGGGTGTCTTAGCTGTTGAGGCATTCTGCATATCAAACTTTTTTATCATGTCTCTAGTGTACTTGGCTTGGTTAATGAAGATCCCATCCTTCATTTGTTTGACTTGAAGACCTAAGAAGTAGGTTAGTTCTCCAATCATACTCATTTCAAACTGTTTTTGCATAAGATCTCCAAATTCTTTGCAAAGGTCCTCATTTGATGATCCAAAGATAATATCATCAACATATACTTGAATGAGTAGGGTGTCATCTCCATATTTTTTGATGAAAAGAGTGTTGTCAATATAACCTTTGGTAAATCCTTTATTAAGAAGGAAATTAGACAAAGTGTCATACCAAGCTCTAGGAGCTTGTTTCAGGCCATACAAGGCTTTGTCCAACTTATATACATGGTCTGGGAACTTGGGGTGTTCAAATCCAGGAAGTTGAGCAACAAACACTTGTTCATTTAGTACTCCATTCAGGAATGCACTCTTGACATCCATTTGGAATACTTTCATCTTCTTGAAAGATGCAAAGGCTAGAAATAGTCTTATGACCTCAAGTCTTGCTACAGGGGCAAAAGTTTCATCATAGTCTATTTCTTCTTCTTGTATGTATCCCTGACAAACAAGTCTTGCTTTGTTTCTTACTACAGTACCATATTCACTCATTTTATTTCTAAATACCCATCTGGTGCCTATGACAGTTTGATTTATGGGTTTTGGAACAAGTTTCCAGAATTTATTCCTTTCAAACTGTTCAAGTTCTTCTTCCATAGCCTCTATCCAGTCTGCATCTTGAAGGGCTTCATGGATCTTCTTGGGTTCCATTTGAGAAATGAAGGCACTCATGAAGATATCATAATGAGGAATGCCTTCAGGAATGGTTTTTTTAGGATAAGAATGGTAATGACAAGGTTCTCATCATTGACAATGGGGATTGGAGTGAAGATTTGAGAATGAATAATTTGACAGCTAACAGATTCATCTTGGCTGTTGAGAATAGGAAAGCTGTTGGGAGTAGGTAAGCTGTTGGGAGTGTCTTTGGGCAGAACATATGGAAGAATAGAGTTATTCTCATTTGGAGATGAGGGATTATTGGTTGTTGGTGAAGGTTCTGGAAGGTTGTTAGAATTTCCAATACTTTCATCAAAATCACACAAGTCAGTGTTGCTTTGATCATTGTTTTCATCAAAGTCAACATGAATTGATTCTTCTAAAACCAGTCTTCTTTTGTTGTAAACTCTGTAGGGTTTGCTAGTGTTGGAGTAACTAAGAAAGATTCCTTCATCACTCTTGGAATCAAACTTATCCAGGTTATTCTTCCCATTGTTGTGAATGTAACATTTTCTCCCAAATCTATGAAAGTAGGATATGGTGGGAACCTTTCCATTCCACAACTCATATGGGGTCTTCATATGAAACTTATTGATAAGAGTTTTGTTCTGTACATAAACAGCAGTAGTTACAGCTTCACCCCAAAAGTATTTAGGAAGATTGTGTTCTGACAGCATTGCTCTTGCTGCTTCACAAATGGTCCTGTTCTTTCTTTCTGCAACTCCATTCTGTTGAGGATTTCTTGGAGCTGAAAAGTTGTGATCAATCCCTATGTGATTACAATAAGTGTCAACTCCAGTGTTCTCAAATTCAGTTCCATGATCAGATCTTATCCTTTTGATAGATAAGCCTTTAAAGTTCTGAACTTTGTTGAACAGCTGAGTGAGATTATGAAGAGTATCACTTTTGGATTCAAGAAGAATGATCCAAGTGAATCTTGTGTAATCATCAACAACTATAAGGGAATATCTCTTTCCACCTAGAGATCTGGTTCTAATGGGACCAAATAAGTTCATATGAAGGAGATCAAGAGGTTTGGATGTGTCCAGTCTTGTTTTAGCAGAAAAGGATGTCTTCTTTGTTTTTCACATTGACAGGCTCTGCATAACTTGTCTTTCTTGAAAGGAATTTTGGGAAGACATTTGACAAGGTTGTGTAGACACCCCGCCTTAGACCGCTCACCCCGATTGCACATTTGATCTTGTGTTCCTCCTATTTTAAGTGTTTCTCGTTAGTTTCTGTCACTTCCGTTAAGTTCCTGACTGACTTCGTTAAGTCCAGGGACTAAACTGAATGACTGGGCGGACTTTCTAGTCCATTCTATCAAATTGCCTTCTCTGAGTCGCGCGCCTCCGACAGGAGGAGCCAGCGCGCGCGCGCCTCCCGCCCCAAAGCAGGAAGCGCGCGCCTCTGGGCGTCAGTTACAGATTTCTGGCCAGGATTCCCTCCCTTGCTCAATTTACAGGATTTTGCCCGGGAAGGATTTCTTGGTGACTGAGTTTTGGCACCAAAAACACCCCTCTTTCACCTATAAAAACCTCTCTTTACCTCCATTTTCAATGATCGAAAACTTAGACCGGAAATTGAACTTACAAAAACTATACCAAAATCACTTTCTAAAGGTTCTCCAAGGATCTTATCAAGCAACATTTGAAGGTCTTCGAATTGTAGGTAAAAGTCCATATTTTCCTTTCTTTTCTACTTCATCTCTCTCTCTCTTTTACTCTAATCAAACGTGCAATCACCAAATCATTTTGGGACATGACTCTAATGATCACCTCATCTCATTGAGGTTGGTTAAGGAGTTATCTCCTACATTCCAAACTCTATTTTAAACCCCCTTGTATGACTTAAAGAAGAAGAAGAAGAACGTTATTATTCATGTAGATTTTGATCAAGCAAGACCAACTTTAGTTGGGCGAGATGGGTTTTCGGTACTTCCCATCTCGTAATCTAACCCCGAACCTCAAAACAAAGAATCTTTGTTTTCGTAATCAAACTTAGGCTACAATCAATAGGTTTTTCTTATGTTCCTCAAAACATAGGTGGCGACTCTAAAACAAGTTAGACATCCTAGGATAATTCACCGCTCGAGCCTAAAGCCGTGGTTCCCCGGGGTATCTACAGTGGCGACTCCGCTGGAGAGTTTTGAGGGTTAAACTTGCTTTCTGATCGAAATCTACATCTTTTCTGGGCATTTTGATTCCTGATGGGGGAGGCGCGCGCGTCTGGCCTCTTAAGCCTAAGGCGCGCGCATCCCGCATCAAGAACCAGAATCGCCCACTTCTTCATGTTCTTCATCTTCTTCTTCTGTTATTCTGCACTAATCACTTCTGCAGGGGTTACAATATGAACATAGGACCAGGGCAATCCCCTGAGTCCAAAGTCTGACATTCTGACAGGTGTGCCCAGAAGCGCGCGCCTCCCATAAGCATTGCGCCATGCGCGCGCGTCCCACATCAGCACTCAGAGGCGCACGCTTCTGGGTTGATTCCCAGAACAGAAACAGGTTTCAGTGACTGAGCAGAACAGTGGGGTGTGGGCACAGTTTCCTGCATCAGAACAGAATTGAACCCTCAGACTGTTTTAATTTTGTGTTTTATTTACCGGTCACACAGGTGATTCGGGAGTTGTAATTTATGTGCTTATGTGTTTGTTTTCTTTCTTCTCAAAAAATAAAAAAAAAAATAAAAAATTTTTGTCACTTGTTAGACCTCACACTACATGCACATATTCCTATGAACTGCTCACTATTGAGTCGCACAAGTCCAACCCCAAACCCGTCGAGGCCCGTCCTAGAAAGTTTCAAGCTCCACCAGACCTGGCTCTTTCGAAGCGGTAAACCTCAGCCCGTGGCGTAGTTCAAGACTACATGCCGGGGGTGACCTTTGAGCTCATATTCAAGCCGAGAACAAACCACACAATTCTAGTTAGGGTCTAACACTCCGTGACTCAAGTCGGTTTCCATGTACCGAGATTTCCCTAAACTAATGTCTTCAAATCATACATGCCAACTTGTTGAAATGGACGCAAAAAAAATCCGTCCCCAAAAGTGGTTATTTTGGACGAAAATAAAAATCCGTCCCCGCATGTATGCTTTACTACATTAATTTAGTTTAATCCCGATACATGTAGGATTCACAAGCGCGATGGAATCCGATGAGTATATGGAACCACGAGATGGTCTATATACTAGTGTGACGATTCCATTATTTTCTTAGAAACCCCAAAAGGGATTCATTCCCTCCGACTTATAAAAAAAAAAAAAAAAAGAGTCTTTTCTTATGTGGTTCGAGATGTGTGCCCAACTGTGTGTTCTAAGCCTCTTCATGGACCGCAAGTGTTACTCAAGACTGACAAGGGCCTCTTCTGCAATATAGGTTCAATTGGTACTTACAGAGTCTACGGGATTCAGCAAATCGGTTAGTCCGTGAAGAGATCACTCCAACAGCTCCAACATCAACCATGACGGCAGCAGCAACACCATGTCTCTCGAACAGCTCTCAACTATGGTCCAACTCCTCCAAGAGCAAGTCTCCACCCTTAATAAGGAGGCACAAAGCAAGACGACATTTGGCAATCCCACCTCGACAGCCAAAGGGAGGCCCACGAGGCCGAGATGGAGCTAATGAAAGAAAAGCTCACTAACCTTGCCAAGGGAAAGAACAAGAACAATGATGATGAATCCGAATGGACCGAGGGTTTGTTCAAGAGCCCGTATGTCAACACCCGCACCAAGAAAATGGGGGAGCCGAGTTCCGAGAACAATGAGCCAAAATGGTGGATTCTATCATGGCCTACATTGACCAAAAATTCAATGGG
>JAOWBW010001585.1:0-146603 GCA_026119855.1 Campanula takesimana
GACAAGTGAATCTCATTATTCATTTTAAGTAATAAAGCAACTAAAACCTTAGTATAAGACAAACCAAAAAGGAAAGTAAGAACTTTAGTTTGGGACGAAGAGTAGAACATTTATACTCTTTCTCTCTCGCAACATATCTTCTTATTTGGCACTTTTTATTGTTTAAAATTTTTGTTTTCATTTTTAATAATTTAAATTTAAATGTGTATAAATAAAACATGACTAGTATAACAATTGTTTATATCCTTAAAAGAGTTCAAATAGTCAAATGTAAAGATTTTTTTTTTTAATAGATGAATTACTTTACAAATTACTCTTTACTACCTTTACCTCTATTACATCAAAATGAAAGTCCGAAATTGCACTCAAACTAAGTGCAATTTTAAACATTTATTTTAAAATAAAAGAGTAACTTTTTGAAAAATATGTACTTTACAATTTTACTCTTTCAATTTCTTCAATAAACTCATCTACACGATTAATTTATATACTCCTCACACTTTGAAAAATAGTGTCCCCATTGAAACTATACACTTTCTCTCTCATATTTTATATGTTATACTCACAGCACCTCTTCCACTAACACTTTTCTTTGATTCTCGTGTCCACGTCAAAGTTTGTCGTTTTGATGGAGGGAGTACCTACAGGTTAATCATTTAACTTCTTGAACAATTTATGTATATAATAATATTATTTTAACTTCTCGAAGATATATGTTTTTTCACTTGTACCACAAGTTGTCCAACGATTTAACGGTGTCGGTGGTTGATCGAACGATTATGCATGACGCTATCTTTAATAATTCATAATTGAACTCTTGTGTTTAGGGGTGAGCAAAAAATTATGGAACGGACCGGACCAAAGGAACCGGACCAAACCAGTTAAAACCGGACCAAACAGGACTTAGTACTTATGGTTTGGTTCCGGTTCCAATTATTTATAAACCAGTATATTGGATCGGTCCTGGTTTTTGGTAAAATTATTTCCGGTTAGAGCCGGACCGGACCAGTTGTGATATAAATACTATATATATTTATTATATAGTTAATAAAATTATATACTTACTTTTGTATTATAATTTTCTAAGATTCGTTTAAATTGCTTAATAAAAAAGACTCGTTTAGTTATTGTAACTTTGGTACCCAACCCTAGCCCCAAGGTCCCAAATCGTCAAAGCCAAGTTCTAGACTCCTAATCCTTATTCAGTATTTCACTTTTAACTTTTATTTTTCATAATTCATATCTTCTTTTCAGTTACCCAAAGAATGAAACCTTAGCCTTCGACTCTTCAACCGCTCCGCCTCTCTCCCTCCCAAGTATTGATTATATAAAAACAAATAAACTTCAAATAATTAGAACCGGACCTGACCAGACCAGTAGAACTAGAACCAGTGTATTGGTTCTCACAAGTATTGGTTTGGTTCCCGTTCTAAATTTTTATAGAACTGGAGTATTGGTTCCTGTTCTGGTTCTGTGATTTTTTTGTCAAAAAATGGACCAGACTGGACCATGATCACCCCTACTTCTGTTACACATTATTCCACTTGAGAAATACTTAATTTTTTTCAATCATTTCTTTAACTAGCTTCAATTAAATAATTGAATGATACACAATCACTTTGTAAATAATAAATACTCCTCAATTCTAAAATGAATATCAAAGCAAATGTTTTTTTTAAAAAAAAAATCGGATATTCATTTTGAGGAGAGAAAGTAAATACTCGCTCATCGCAAACCCGAACCCAAACCATAAAGTGAGAAATTTAAAATAATAAACCTAAAATGATACAACATATAAGGTTGAGAATGTAGAAAGTGAAAATAACCCAACAGTTTTCTACTTTTGAAGATATTCCCACAGTCCATCTAGAAAAAATAGTCCAATTTCACTTTGATGGTTCTTTGCAAATAAATTTTGACCAAACATTAGTATCTATATAATCATTTCAATAAAATTTTACAAATTCTAAAAATAAACACATTAAAGGTAAAAACTAAACAACTTGCCTGTAATAGATGTGGATCTCATTAGGAAAATGAAACTCATTTATTCATTTCCTGTAGACATTCCCAGATCACTTGAAACTCTCTTCAATAACATTTCAAACTCCCCCATCCACAAAACCAAAACAGTGGACTCTTACATTGGTTTTCCTCCTGGACATCTAATCCCCCAGATAACCTTGATATAAATTTCATGCTGCTACTCTTCTGCGAGATCTGGAAAAACAAAAATGACATCCTCTTCAACCACGGATACCCAAACATCGACAACACTCTTTCTCTAGCTCTTCAAAACACGGAAAAAAAAAAAACGACATGCAATCCATCAAGGCAAGCAAACCAAAACAATCAGTCTACTTCTAACCCCAAACCAACAAGCACAACACCCAGAATGCAACTTTGAGTCTTGATTCGCTGAATGAAAAGACTCTTGAAGAATACCTCAAAAACTGTTACCTTAATTCTCAGATAAACTATCACTACTAGTCATTGATGGCTCATGGAAGAAGAATGCTAGATGGGCAAGTCTGGGATGGGAACTATGGGACCCCCCACCAAAGGTCGCATAGCCTCAGGGAGCATGTCATGCAAATCTACCTCAGGCATCCAAACAGAATGCCTAGCAATATGCGGAGTCCAAATCCTCTGTGCCACTTTGTGTGCCACTTCATGTGCCACAGATGATTTAATGGCTCACAGTTATTGAGATCGGTAGTATGGTAATATTATGCAAACATGTGAACGGTTGAATTATAAGTGATACATGGAGTGGCACACAAAAGTGGTACAAGAGATCTCAACTCCAATATGCGAAGGTCTAGAATAGGCCGTTAGTCAAACTACACAAACATCAATGTTCTGACGGACTCATCTCAAGCTTGTGGCCACATCAAGACAACCAAAAAAAGGGACATCACCTTAGAAAACATATTCTCTTACATCTGTCTGTTTAAATCTATGTGTAACAATTTTAATATTGTAAGGTAGATAGAAATGTAGTCAAGTTGGCGCATAACAATACAGTCTATACCCCTAATATGTATCACAACTATATAGGTCCTGAGCCTATTTATTCAATAAATAACTAGATAATGTTTGATAAAAAAAAATATTCATACTTTCCCTGCACACATTAGAAATTCATCTAACCCAAGGCAATTACTTGAGGGTCGGCCTGACAAGTGGGTCAGGTTCAACCCATCACAACACATACATGGCTCGGGTCATATGGTCGGATTTATCTATACAATTGAGCAATTATATACTTAAACGGATACTCTTTTCATTCATAAATCAAATAAAATTATAAATTACTGGAGGAGGATATAGTTATATACAGGGAACAAAAAATACAGGAAGAGATAAAATTACCAAATACCCCTTTATATACTCAAATTGATTTCGATCGTTTTTCAAATTCAATTCGGTCTCTCTCTAACAAACGGTTCCTCTACAGACGACGCGAAACCGACGACGAAGAAGACGACCGCACCACCACCACATGACGATGGCGAGAGTGAAAATTCCAAGGTCGCCGCATGTGCTGCCGCTGCCTCTACCGCCACTTCCATCGCCGCCGCCGGAGCTTCATCTAGCACCGTTCCTGTAAAAAAGGTAATGTAAATTAAAATGTTATTTTAACCTAATTTTACACTCACCAAATTCCCAATGTATAATTTTTGTTTGATTATATCAAATTGATTCAATCATTTTTGTATGAACTGAGGGTTAATGGCAGTATTCATCTTCTGAACTCAATCGAGTATTTTATCGTGTTGTTCAACACGAGACACATCTCGTGTACCTTGGACACATCATTGCCACGAGGTATAATGTGGCGTTCATTTCGTACCGGCTAGCGGTGGCAACTTATGCCTTCCAGTGACTGTACCAGCAGGAGTAGGGACCACCGATAAACACAGTTGTGTTGGGACAAGTGACAAACCATTTTATATTGGTATGATACTTTAATCCGTTAAATTTAACAATATTACTTAAATTCGTTATACTTAACTGTCTCATCTATATTAGTTATATTTAATTGTGTTACTTAAATTCGTTGTATTTAACTGTTATTACTTTTGCAGTTGCACATGTCAGGCAATGATTACCCAATACCACACACCACCGAACACTTGGAGGGAAAACTGTGATCCAAGCGCAAGTCAACTGATCCTCCAATACCGAGATAGGATAGCAGCATTCAATGAACTCTATGATCAGGATAACGATGCAAGAAGAGAAAGATTACGTAGGGGATAGTATATGTGCAATGGTTTTTGAATATCAAGTTTGTATGAATTATCAAATTTGGAGATAGTATATGTGTAATGGTCTATTGGTCACTCCCACTGCTTTGTGGAGATGTGCTATCATTTTAACAATAAAATTTCAGATCTACTTTGTTGTTTCTTGTGCTTTTGCTGTTGCTGTTGTGAAAATGCAGGTTCAGACACCATGTCGTGTACCTTTACACGAGATTGCCTCTATAATCTCGTGTGTTTGTACACGAGATATCTCGTGTGCAAACACGATTCATCACGTGTAAAGTTACACGAGATTATAGAGGCAATGTCGTGTAAAGGTACACGAAATGGGCAAGGGCAGATTTGGAATATTTCGTTTGCTGTATATAATATTCCCTGTATTTAGTATTTGCCCCATCTGGATGAACAATTGGACAAAGACTAAATATCAAACCCATTACATTCTGGTTAAATAGAAAGTACATCACAAAACTATATTTATAAAAATAGAAATTTTTATATATATAATAAAAAAAAATAAAAAAATAAAACATCAAACCTAATACAACCGATGAACATAGGAATGTGAAGCTGCCTGCATCTTCAGTTAAAAACTGTCGTCCACGGGTTAGAATTGTTAGGCGACTGTCATTAGAGGTTGGCCGTATAGTCTTTTTTGTAATCTGCATATCATAATCTGGGATTAGACATCCTTCCGCAAAGAAACAATTGCTAAAAAGATACTAGAAATTATAACGTAAGATATACTTAATGATTTATCGATAGCAATTTTTAGAATTTCACTACGATGATTAGATTGACACTGATGTTTGGTCGGATAATGAATCCAAGAAGCCAACATACCTTGCCTTGCTTGTAAAATTTCCGTCAGACTCTATTATCAAATGGGCTCATAAAACAAAGAGCATCTGACAAAGCTAATAGCACCAAGTACCTCCAGTTCTGAATAAGAAAAACACAACATTAAAGCTAGGAGATTCAAAATCAAGCTCAACAACCTTTCATGATTGATCACCATAATAATGAATATAGCAAGTCCAACAGAAAAGAGAGGAAAGAGAACTCAGAAACTCTAGCATCCAACTTATTAGTAGGCCACAGATTATGCACAGTAACACCAAAATTATACGCCCTCCGTCCCAAAATGATAGTCCCATTTCCCCTTTTGTTTGTCCCAGAAAGTCTGTCCCAATTCCCAAACTAAGGCTTCTAAATCACTGAATTTCCAAAACTTATAATGTAACCTTAAAATGTTTGACAAGTCAAATGGGAGTATCAATTTGGGACGGAGGGAGTATAAACAAAATTGTGTATTGCAACAACACAAATGGTCATCTCAATCAGAAGAATCATCAGTGAAACAAATACTCCTACATCAAATCCACCTTTAATAAAACAAATCAAACACAAGAAGACACACTCTACTCAATAGTGACAAATTATATAAGAAAGCTAGAGCATAAGCAAAAATATTTTGAAGTTTTAGATTACTATTTCAGGGCTGAATATATCGTATTTATTCAGATTTTTGAATGATTGACTACCGTATGAGCGCTATGAGCAATACCCTGTCAATCTATTGTCTAGTGCAATTACGGATAAGAGGGAGTAAAGTCATTTGTATTTGGGTTATGATCAATTTGATTATCAACCTCTTTAAGAAACTAAGTTGGATTATTATCTAACTCAGGCTTATCCTAAGCTTTGTGAGTCTCACCAATAGGTAATACAAGCATAAGAAAATTGCAAATGCCAATGAAGTAAATGTGATACTCCCTCCCCATCCCTAAATGTATGTCCAAATTTCAATCAGGAGATTTTCTAAAAATGATTACTTTTTACACAATTAAATGACAAAGATGCATAGATATTCCTGTTATCCACATTCTAAATATAGAGTTTTGCGAGTATAAAATGCCTAGTGAAAAATAATATTTAGGGGTAAAGTATTTTACAAAAAAGACATTTATTTTGGGACATAAAAATTATGAAAATGGACATTCATATAGGGACAGAGGTAGTACTTGTCATTGTATGATAATCTAAGCTCACCTGTAAGTGCCATCGGGCTGCCTCAATGCTGCATTGAGAAAATAGGACGCAACAAGACATCTTCGGAACTGAATCAGGTCATCTCCACATGATGCAATGCGTAGACCCATTCGTTCAACATTTTCCTTGATTTGACTGAAATAGAAAACCAAATATGTAAAGGAAAATATATCAGCAGTAACTCCCAGAAAATCAGATGCTAACTATCAAATAAGCAGAGAAGCTACATTAGAGACCAAATCTTGCATTTTCACAAGAAATCAGAAGTAAAAAAGGTGCCAATTATGTCAATTCATGTCAGGATATTGAGAAATGCCTTTCAAGGAAAACACAGTTAAGCAATAGATAATTCTTAACAAAACCCAAAACCAAATAGTTAAGTGAAATTTCCAAATATTTGGTCCTACGCCTATCAAAGGAAACAAACCATACCTGTGAACATCACGTGCGTGCTTCAAGCAACGGCTGTTGATGAAGTTATCCTTGCACCACTTTTTCATGTTCTTTTCAGCTTTCTCTTTACTGTTCCCTGTTTTATTCTTGTCCAAAAACTCAGCGGCAGCACGATATACATTAAGTAAAGTCAAATGGTCTCCCTCCGGGCTTGCAAAGCTTTTCAATGCAGTTCGTGACTGGCCAACATGGAAAAAATTGTTCAAAAGTCATCCAAGAAGATCGGGCAAAGAGTAATTTTTAACTTAACACTGATATATTTTGCCTGTACCAAAATTTTCTCTCTCTAAACTTCTCTCTCTCTCTCTCTTAACATTTTGAAACTTTGTGGCAACTTGGTGGCGCTATGCCACCAGACGAGGGGGATCCTCCCCAACCATTTCTCATTCAGCCCCCCCACCATCCTATGCGGCGGCACTGAAAGGTGTGGCACAAACACTTCCAGTCGCGCAAAAGGTACAACTTGCTAAGCCTACACTTGGTGGTTTTACCCTTCCTCCTCGGCCGGCGACACATGTGGAGGATGTCCCTGCAATATTGTTTACGGCACGAGAAATGGATATTGCAGTTAAACAGTTAGAGCATACGATTGTCATGAAATTGCGGGTGGTCGCCCTCACCTTCAAGTTATTCATGAACACATAGAGAAAAATTGGAATCTCCAAGGTTCGTTCATAGTTGGCTTAATGGATCCTAGACATGTCATGGTTTACCTTACTTCCGGGGAGGATTTAACACGTGCATTGTCGAAGGAATCACATATGATAAACAACTGTATGTATCGATCTTTTCGTTGGTCAATTGATTTTACATTCAAATATGATTGCCCATTGGTGGCAGTTTGGGTACGTTTGAACAAACTCCCACTACATTTTTTTGCACCGGCGGTGTTGGAAAGGATTGCCAATGGGTTGGGAAAATTCTTACGTATAGACAATCGTACTTTGGCCTTTACGCATCCTAGCTATGCTAGAATCTGTGTTGAGGTTGATGTATCAAAACCTTTACCAACAAAAGTGTGGATTGGTGAATCAAAGGAATTCGGTTTCTACCAAGCAGTGGAGTTTGAGGGTAATATTAAATATTGAGATGGATGCGGGTTGCTAGGCCACGTGCCTAAATGAGTGCCGGAAAAGGGCTGCAAAGGTTGGGTCTCGACCTAAAGGGGATAAGCAAATAATAATTCAACGTAAGGATTTTCATGAGTCTAACGGCCCTGGTAAATGGATTCCGGTTGAGAAGACGGATCCATCGTCATCCAAAACAAGAGAAGTAAGGGAGGAAAATCCTAACAAAGGAAGCTCTTCGCATGATTCCATGGTGGTGATTGGTGGTGCTACGACGGACACCGCGGCTGACGGTGGGGTAGCTAGTCATCAGGCGGTGGGAAAAGAGATCATTCGGGCCGACCCAATCGAATCACTAATTGGAGCGGATATCTTGGCAGACAAAGTGCAAAATTCGGTTTCTCACACGGAAAGGAATGGAGATATGGCAAACAAAGATCTTCTTGGCGAAAATCAAGGGATTTCAAATTCAAATTTGGATTTAGTGATAGTAGAAGATATTACCAGTCAAGAAGAAGCTGATAACACAGCCGTGGATGCGGTTGTCTCTATGGATTCGGTAAATGGCGAAAATCAAGGAGAGATAGGGGAGGTTCTTGTAGAAACAACTTTTGTGTTTTGGAAGCTGAAGTATTAAAGGAAGGTTTTTCGGGTGACCCAAATGTTACAAATGATGGCATATCTTACGTGCCTAATAATTTGGAATCTTCTTTAGAGCATTTGGAAGAGCCTCTCTCGACAAAAAATGTCTCTCCATCAGAGTTGGATGAAGAAAACATTAATTTAATTCGGAAAAAGGTTCGGCAAGCTCAAACTTCACCAGCTCTTAACTTACGTCCCCCAGAAGCTCGTCGTCTCAACTCTAAATATTTTAATAATACTTACCAGACCAAGCTTTCTGTTACTATCCCATCTAGGAAAAGAGTACATCTGACCCAGAAGGCTATCACTCTGATGCTTCTATGACCGCGTACGCAGAAGCTCGTCAATACGGAGGGACGGTAGGAGGTGTGGATGTATCTCCAGGGGCACCAATGGCGGATGGTCGCTCATTTGATGACTTCTATAATGAAGAGGATGGTTTTATCCCCGTGAAAAAATACATGGCAAGAGCACGGTTAAGAATGGCCGAGGTTCTAAAAGATATTGGGGAGGCTCTAAAAGACACTGAGAAAATTTTCTCTCTTTGTCTTTCTTTTATTTTATTTCTTGTTGTTTGCTTTTTGTTATTCCGTGATGGTTTTGGTCTAGTCCCCCATCACATTTAATTTTTTCTTCTTAATAAAATTTAGGGGGCTCTTTGCCCTTGTCGATTTAAAAAAAATAAAAAAAAAACTGATATATTTCATTTTTTCCTTCTTATAAAAAAAAAATAAAAAAAATAGAATCACACTGAAGAAGCCAATCTGGTGAAAAGGAGAAATGTTTGAGGCTTATAACTAGGCCTGGCAACTGGGTAGGTTGGGTTGGGTTGGGTTGGGTTAAAATGGGTAACGGGTTGAAACAGGTAATGGGTTGAAGTGGGTAAAATTCAACACAACCTGTTTAACCTGCGGGTTCAAATGGGTTGGGTTGGGTCAGGTCAACCTGGTAAATTTTTTTACTCTTTTGTTTCAATAGAGAAGTCAAAAACTTTCATATTCAACACAACGAAAATTTCCAGATCTGCATTTATAAACACCAACTTAATGGTTTAACCTGTGAGTTCTATTACAATAAACATCAAACTTGTACCCTTCCAGATCTGCATTTATGGTAAAATTTCTCAGGAAAAACTTGCAATTGATTCTCACAAAAATCCCAATTTAAAAAGAAGAAACAATACTTCTAGAGCCAAATTAAAGAAAAAAAATATAAATATCAAATCAGGAAGATTTCCTTATAAAAAAAATTAAAAACGAAAAGAAGAAGAAGAAAGAGGGCTTTTCTAGACAATACTTCTAAAATGCCTAGCGCAGAGGAATTGTTGAAGCATCCATCTAAAAGGCCTCACCTCGTTCAGCATAACCTCAGGCGCCATGAGAAATTCAACGGCATCTTCAACTCACTGCCGGTCTGCTTTCACCGGAAAATGCCCTCACCTCGTTCTCGTCGATGAACAGAGGGATCAGATCCATCGGCGTTACAAGATCCGGCAAGAAAACGGAAAAAAAAAGTGAAGAAGAAGAAGACAACGCCGAGGGAATTGCACCACTATCTCGAGGGGGTTTGATCAGATCCATCGGCGTTAGTGAAGATGGTGGTTAATGGAGATGGTGGGAGAGATGAGAGAGGCGATGGATGGCACTTAAGAGAGACGTAAGAGAGACGAGAGAGGCGGTGAGCGAATTAGGGTTTGATGGTAAGAGAGGCGATGGATTTTGCGTTTATAATGGGTTCGGCAGGTTGAACCCGGCTTAACCCATTAGTTTTGATGGGTAATTTGGGTAACCCATTACAACCTGTTAGATTAATTGGGTTGGGTTGGGTTGGGTTGGGTTGGGTTGGGTAATTAGTGGGTTGGGTCAGGTGGGTTGGTAGGTTGATGGGTAAAATTGCCAGGCCTACTTATAACATGCTAGACTGCATTTTTTCATTGAAATGTGGTGTGTCTGTTTTTCCAGATTTAAAACGCAACAATTCACTTTTTTGAGGCTACCTTTCTACTCCATCACTATGGCTTGGCATGCCTATGTAGAAAAGCAAACATAAATCGAGCCCAGAAAAGGCATTGTTTAGTTAAATGAGTTGAGTATTCTTCCTACAAATTACAATGCTAAAGGGAGAGCTGTGAATTTGAGATTAGCAATCAACTAATGATGTTTGTTTCAGGTTATTCTATCTGTAAACATCGAAGGTCTACATTATCCTCTTCATTCCTTCTCATTCATTTTGCATCAATCTCTGTCATAGTGAAATTCGTATCCACCGATAGAGTGCCCAAGTGACATTGCCCCTTGTGACACCCACGAGAACAACTTGAACGCCAAATTATGGCATTACTTCTTACATTTGTAGTTCAAGATATCCCATAGCCTACATGTCACAGAGTACTCCCTCCGTTCCGCATGCTTGGACACGGGAATTAAGGAGAGAATATACAAACTCCCTCCGTCTTTTTAGTCTGTTCATTTTTTGCCTATTTTGGGTGACCCATTTGATAGTTCACAACCCTAAAAAGGAAAGTTTACATAATTCTTTATTCAATGGGACCCAATTGTCATACTCACAACAACTATCCCACTCACATATCACATCACACTTTTCATACTCACAACACCCACTCAACTATTAATATTTAATACTTTTCCGTAAAACCCATGCGTTGGTCAAAGTATGAACAAACAAAAAAAGACGGAGTATTATATATATATATATATATATATATATATATATATTCTAAAGTATTGTGAGTGGGAAAGAGGGTTGCAAGTGTGACAAGAGGGATAGGATTTGCAAGTGGGCCACTGGATACAAGTGTGTGAGCATGACTGAGTGGAATAGGGTAAAAAAAATAAAATAAAATAAAAAGTGGACATTTTAGGAAAGGGGACTAACAAATGTGACACCCAAAAAATAAATTGGTGCAAGGTGTTATGGGACGGAGGGAGTATAATTTAGCTAAGAGAGATACTTACTGCAATGTTTTGAAAACAACCTATTCCATATGGATCATTATTATCTACAACAAAATGAAATAATACATGTGAAAAGTGTGAGTACCCATAGTTATTAAAGGCCCAAGGCGCACCAAGGCGCAAAAGGTGAGCCCGGAGCCTAGGCGCAAGGCGGGCGCGCCCCCGAGAGACGAAGCACAAAAAAATGCCTTAAAATATTCAAAATATAGAAGCATAAAAGAAACAAGCATAAATAGATGTTCTAACAAGCATAAAGAGAAGTTCTAACACAAGGAGTCTTAAGTCTAATTATTGTTGGGGAAACTAATCATAGTTATTTCATGGCAAATGCAACACACAATGACACAAGCTGATAGTACTTTCATTAAAATGAAAATTTATTTTTTTATCATTCATTTAGGTAAAGAAAAGTAAAATGTCCAGTATCATATTGTTCATTTCGTAATGCAGCATAGAGAAAATGAAAAATGAGATTAAATTTAAATCAATGGAGACTAAAAAATGAGACTAAGATTAGTTACACAACACTGAAATTAGTAGGAAAAAAAAACTAAGATAAAAAAAGATAACAGGAAATAGGAAAAAGATAACTGGAAAAGGAGAAAAGATAACTGGAAATAAGAAAAAGATAACTGGAAGTCTGGAGAAAGAAAAAGCTGTTGCCGGAAGGTCGCCTGAGGTAGCAGGAGGTCGTCGGAGGGTCGCCGGAGGTCGCAGGAGGTCGCCGGAGATTCGCCGGAGGTCGCCGGAGGTTTGCCGGAGGTCGATTGAAGGTGTCGCCTACTCTTATATAGAGTAATCGTGCGTGTACGGAGAGGGTCGTGGGAGAGGAAGAGGGTATTAGGTTTAATTAGGATGTAGATGACGGTCAATTGCCGTGTCCGGTGATCAGCGCCTCGCCTAGCGGAAAAAAGCCCCGAGATCGCGCCTCGCGCCTAGGCGCGCCTTTAATAACTATGTGAGTACCTCATCTAACTTTTCACGAGGGGCATAAAAAATTGATTCCACAGATAGCATAGCCACAACTATCAACATTTCCTCCAAACAATTGAACTGACTCGCAAGGATGAGCGCCTTCGAATCATTAGGTTCCAGTGGTAGACGGGCCATTTGCTACCCAACTGGATTGGACAATTTCTTTTCATCTGTTAGTGCACCCAGCAGGTATAATAACTCCAGCGATTTGACGACAGCCATCCTGCGTGGGTTTTAATGGAGAGTTAGTTACAAAAAATTTCTAAAAGCATTATGGAACAAAATATGAGCTCTAGTAATACCAATAACATAATGATCGACATGCATTGACAAAGAGTAACTATGACAATAATCAGAGATACAAACAAACAGGTAAACATTAATCATTATATACTATTGTCAAATTTTTACAGCCATATAATAATTACTCCCTCCGTCACAGAGTAAGAGTCTTACTTTCCATTTTGGTACGTCCCAGAGTAAGAGTCATATTCCTAAAATGGCAAAGAATCTTTACTATTCACCCCACTCATTCTCTCTCCTAATTTACTTTTATACTCACAACACCAATCAATTCACTATTCTCTCCCACTCGTTCTCTCTCCTACTTTACTTTTACACTCGCAACATTTACATCACTTCCAATATTTATTAATAAGCGTGCAAATGAGGGGTATATGACTCTTACTCCGGGACGGAGGGAGTACTTTTTTTACCAAGAGGAAAATGCTTTAATCATTATAATCCCAAAAAGAAAGTCACAAATGCACGAATGCACCCTGAGTGAGCGTAGAGAGAAATACTGACAACAACATCATAGGAATTTTATTTATTTTTTTTTTTTTTACTTTTATTCACCTATCAGGTTTCTCCATGAAGTCAAACCCAATTATGTCATCAACTCCTAGAGCATTGAGCTGTAAAATAACATTCGAGAGGTTGCATCTTTTGATCTCAGGAACCATTGAGTCGTCAAGTCCCTCAAACATGCTTTCTGAGATGGGTAAAGTGGTACTCAGTTACAGCATTGATCAATAAAGTATAAACTATGATATTAACACATATGAGCCGTCTATATCACCTCACAATTGCTACTTAGTGAATTCTCAAGAGTGTCACTGAACTGAGTGATAGGTCAACACATAAACAATAATTTTCATATATTGTTTAGGGAAAACTCCGTTTTTGTCCGTCGTACTTTGAGGCGTGTTTCACTTTTACCATCTGAAAATGCAGGGTCAAGGCTTAAGTCAGAAAGGAAATGATATCCAAAGTGTTGTCACTGCAACGATATCACTTCTGCCAGCACTCACACACAAACAAAAATAAAATTCTGGAAAGAGTTGCAGCGGAAAAATCACACAAGAAAATAATTTTCTCAAGATATATAAATTATATATCTTGAAGGATGCCTCAAAAGGCGAGACCTTCACTAATAATAAGAGTGAATTACAATGTCGAAAATTCCTAAAGCTATTACAACGAAAGCTTCTAGGAACGAACTAAGTCTATAACACAATTCCTAGCCTAGCCAAGACTTTTATAAAACTCGGTACAAGAACATAAAAGTATTTTGGGAATTTATAAGGAAACAAGGAAAAGTGTAAAGACTTTTGTGGGAGGTAAGTGTGTTGTGATTGCCTTGCTTTCATCTTCACACCCTCTTGCTATTTATAGTGCTTCTTGGACTTGGAGAATACTCATCATGGCATGAAGTGATCACAAAAACGTGGGTAGTGAGTGGGAGTAGTGGCCGAGCCTTGGGGGGCTTTACCTCCACATTTCCTATTTTGTAGGAACAAACTTTCTTTGTGCCCAAGTTAATGCTTTGCCGTGTTGTACCTCCTTGCTCATGGCCTTGTACATTTCTCCTTCAAATAATCAGCCTTTGAATGGGTCAAATACCCAAGTGTTAGTTATGCACAAATCCCACATGCTTGAATGGATAAAATCCCATTTTATCCATAACTCCTTTTATGTGTAAATCTTTCCTTCAACTACTCCCTTGTTTGTAGCTCAGCATTTTCATCAAACTTGAATGCTCATTTTGACCTACAAATAACATTAAACTTGCAGCAAATATTAAACATTAATATCCAATAATTTTGTGAATAAATGATGAAACTATTACAAATCCCGTCTGGGGTAACACTGTTGGCAGCACTTGTGGTAGCACCACATTTCTGCACTAACACCATCAAACTTTATTTTTTTTTTTCATTTTCACCATCGTACCAAAAAAATGGTGTCATTTTATACCCAATATTTAACGTCATTACATTTCGCTAACGAAATAGGATGAAGAAGTTTAAGAAAAATTAACCCCATTAAATATTTAACAAATATAACCTAAATTCATTATCATATCTCCCTAAAATCACTAACTCACCCAATTGCCACCCGGTCCCAGACAAAACCCAAAATCTAAAATTTCATGTGCACACATGAACAAGCTCTCAATCTGAAGGACCAACTACAAATCCGACTTCTTTGTATCTTTGAAAACCATTACCCTTTCCAGATTGATGCCATACACAGTAATCTATGTTTTTGTTTCCAAGCAATTCGTCTTGAGACCAAATCTAGGAGAGTGCAGGCCATATGATTTCAAGCTTGCCACCGGAAATAATGGAAAAGTAAATTACTGTCAAGGATTAGAGAGAGATAGTCGGAGCCAATCATACCATGAAGAGAGATAATTGATATGAGAGACTCAAATAATATTGTATGAAAGACTCAAGTATTATTGATCATATGAGTGTGGTATTTATAAAAGAGGGTGGAGTACTCTCCAAGCTATTCTAGACTATTCTAAATTACATAAGGAAAAGGAAACTATACAATAGCAATGCTATTAGGAAAGTAAATAATATAAACAATAGGAAATATACAATTGTAATTAAAGAAGGATTCTAATATCCTTAACATGCTCCCGCAAGATGGATTGCTGCTAAGGCAAAATTAGATGCTACAAAGGCAAAAAATTGGTCGCTACAAAGGCGCAGTTGGTTGGGTTTTATTTTACAATGGTTTTTTTTTTTGGTTCATAAGAAGGAACGCAGTTGATTGATGGGTGGTATGGCGTGTGTGGGATTGACCGAGGGGTTAGGCTTTGCTATTTGGGAGGCAGGCAGTTGGGTTGGATTGTGAAGTTGTGGGCACGGGAGTAGGTTGGAAAAGAAAACAAATCCAACAAACTTTGAAGAGGTGCAAGGGTCACTGAGATTGGTTATTATTATAGAAGAACAAGAAGTAATCATAAGGAAGAAATAGAAAAGATGCGCAAGAAAACTTTTTTTTTTTCTCTTGAAGAAAATAAGAAGAAGAAAAAAAAAGGGTTTTTGGCTGGTTTTCTTGGTTTTGGTGGTGGTGATATGGCGGCAAGGTTTGCCATGGTGGTTTGTATGGTGGTTGGCGGAAGCTCTTGTGGTGGAGATAGGGTGGGGCGGCTCATAGGGTTTGGTGGAGAAGTCCCATCATGGATCATAGCTCTGATACCATGTCAAGGATTAGAGAGAGATAGTCGGAGCCAATCATACCATAAAGAGAGATAATTGATATGAGAGACTCAAATAATATTGTATGAAAGACTCAAGTATTATTGATCATATGAGTAGGGTATTTATACAAGAGGGTGGAGTACTCTCCAAGCTATTCTAGACTATTCTAAATTACATAAGGAAAAGGAAACTATACAATAGCAATGCTATTAGGAAAGTAAATAATATAAATAATAGGAAATATACAATTGTAATTAAAGAAGGATTCTAATATCCTTAACAATTACGGCCAAAGAGAAGATATGAAAGCACTTGGCCATGAAACCAAAAGCTCACTCACCAAGATGAGGGCTTAGTCTGGAAGGTCGCTGGCCATGAGACAAAAGCTCAACAGCCGAAGATAATGGTGAAAGGAGACAACTTGCTGCCGGAATGGAGAAGAAACCTTCAACCACACGGTCAAATGCAATCAGTAAGTCAAAGGGAACGAGCAGATCCTTGTGATTTGTTCACTTGATTTGTAATCTTTAAGTCAATTTCTTAATTTGAATTTGCAAGTTGGGCTTTTATTTATTTATTATTATTATTTTCTAGGCAAATTTGCAAATTGGGTTTGCATACTTAAATTGGGGATTTTTTCCAAAATGAATGAATTGTTCCTGGTAGTGCGAACATGTGGGTGTATTTCTTGGAGGGTTGGGTGGTGATTGGGTGGTTTAGGAGAATATGATAATGAATTTGGATTAGATTCGTTAAATATTTAATGGGGTTAATTTTTCATAACTTTATCATCCTACTTCGCTAGCCAAATGTAACGACGTTAAGTTTTGGGGATAAAATGAAACCATTTTTTCTGGTACGATCGTAAAAACGGAAAAAAATACAGTTTGATGGTAAATACAATGGACAAAAACCAAGTTTTCCCTATTCTTTTACACAGAAACCACGGTGCGTACCTCCTTTGAAGAGCCTGAGCTTTCGAGGTTTTAACGATGATCAATGACTCTATCCCACTATCAGGGGAGTAACTGCGTATTTTCACCAATCCAGGATCAACAACATACTTGATTCCAGGTATTGTCACTGAAGTTTCAGCAATATTAGTTGCCAGTATGACCTAAACACAAATAATAAAGCAAATCAACTTGTGGTCAGAAACTGGTAAACTACCATCATATAACTGTTCATTTAGGACAAGAACAACGAAACTGTTTACATGGATTGAATCTCAAGTTGCCGAATGTGCAATTACAAATTTCTCGACCGTTACACTTTGCAAGCCGAAGAAACAAGTGTCCATTAGAAAATAGAGGAAAGCATTACTGAACAAATTAAAATTTACATCTTCCAACAGATGAAATTTTGTAATACTAATAGAAAACTAAAACCATCTTAAATACATTGTAAAAAAAAAAAAAAAAAAAAAAAAAACTTCAAATGGTTGATTCAAATAGTCTTTAAGTTCAGAGGTAGGAAGAAACATTTTCGATTCTCGGTGGTGCTGTTACTACAATATTTTCTCGCTCTTTCTACAAAACACCTGCAGCCTATTAAAGTCTCAGTTTCTTTATCCTAACCAGAGGATAGTGGCACAAAGTAGAATGCTAATTCATTTTACATGGAGATAGAGATGTTGGTCGAGATTGGACTTGTTGGTCTTACATAATTGGATAAACATGTGACAAAATTGTTTCATTTTTGAACTTGTACTTAAATAATACTTGCTCCAAAACAGCTACAACCAAATTAAACAAGCATATCACTTCGTTTTCAATTCAGTAATACAAGCTGAATGTTTTTGAAGCATCCATAATAATAAAAAACACTCCTGAAAAGAAGAACAGCTGCCAACACCACCATTTTTGTATTGGTCATTAAATGAAAACACTCTCCTGAACAAAAGAAAATCGAATACAAATCAACCAAGAACCCCATTGTCTTGCTGACACCCGATCAAAGAAAGACCGTTATACGCATTAGGCACACATTATTACCAAGAACACGACGACGTAAATAATACAAATAACATATAAGAAGCCAGAAAGGACATGGTTTATGTAGGGTATACGTTGAATTTTTTCATAAATCACAATTAGTCTCACGGTTACTGTAAAGTGCAAACATGAACTAAAATAAATAAGCTGCAACTCCTTTTGGAAAAGTTTAAAGACATTTTTCACATATATATTGCTAAAAAAAAGATACATGCTCTCGTTAGATACAACCACCAAGTTATGAATAACAGTTCAATTTTCATAATTGAGATATTAAAAATAAGTAAATACTAAAAAATAAAATAACTATATATTTAATTATATTTTTAAATATCAATAAATAAATCATTTCGTTTCAAGAATTATTTTTCAAAGAAATTGATATTTTTTGCCAATTTAAATTGATTTTAAATAATTCTTAAATCAATCTAAATGGACAAAAATTTAAATTTTTAAAAATAAATCTTGAAATGAAAGGATTTATTAATTTTTACTTAAAAATAAAAATAAAGATAAAATTTATTCAAAAAAAATATTTATATAAAAACAGGTAATTAAAATAAAAAATTAATATATTAATTTTATGTATTTTTCATTTAACCCCTTACGAAATAGTACCCATTTCAAATTGATTTATTTCATCAATCACGTGCAATTCACATGTGTCTTTACTGATTTTTCTAACGAAATTAGTGAAAATCACTATTTTGCAAACAAACTGACAACTCAGTCCCTATTTGGTTAAATCCAAACAACCTCCCCACACCCCCCCACCCATTTCAATCCTAAAAAATAATCTATGTTTACTAATGTGCAGTTTATTTACAAATAAAAAAAATCAGTATTTTGATTTTAAAAAAATTGTTAAGCAAACTCAATTATGCTTTTTACTTTTGGTGGAAACATAATACCACAACCACTATTATCCATAGGTCACAACCCCCCCCCCCCCTTCAAACCAATAGGGGGGGGGGGGGAACCACGAAGTCGAACACACAATGTTAATCTTCCTATTTTAAGCGTAGGGGTAATATTTATTATGTGAGACATTTGATTGTCAAGTTTACCTTAGCACAAGCTCTTGCTAATCCACCAAAAGTAACATATTTTTCCCCTGCAATTTGAAAATTTGGTTGCTTGCTTTCTCATTACCAAATACCACAACAAATGCCTTTGCCAAATCCTAGAAATTGTTCAACTCAACAACATGAATGATACGCTTTTGATTGTCAAAAATGGATATAATTATTTGTTTAGGATAAAAAGGAAACACTCCTTCCATCCCAAAAAGATACCCTCATTTGGTTTTAGAAGGTCAACACAAGTGAAGTTTGACCAAATATTAATGTCAAACTATTCATTTTAGTGAAATTCTAAAAATTGTTAAGATTTATCAGTAACAATTTTTACAATTTAATTGTGATGCTTATATTGGCATTAACATTAGGTCAAAGTTCACTTGTGTTGACTATAAAAATTCAAATGAGACTATCTTTTTGGGACGGAGAGAATATGATTAACTATATAGCTTAAAAAATAAGTTACTGCTTCTTCGATCTTTGGGAATTTATCACTAACCTTGACATGACCAAGTTGAGTAAATTGGATTCCTGTGTTGGGGATTGGAATGGGACGACGTGCAGCCAATCAGTGGACAAACCACTCTTCGACAGGGTTGTAGTTGAATGGCCCATATATATAAACTGGCCTTGTAGAAGTATAATTAACACTCCTTGATGCCAGTAAGCTCTCCGTCTCGAGCTTTCCCTTGTGCCTGCTCTTAGGATCAACTGCATCAACATGTTCCAATATATCAAAGTTAAAAACTTGGAAAAGAACGTAAAAGGCATGGCTAGAGATACAAAAGAGTTTTGCCCTTTTGAGGTAACAATTTTGAATTTTCAGTGTTCAGAAGCAATAAAAGGGCCTTGACCAAAAACCAAAAATCATGATGGACAAAAATAATACTTTTAATAATAATAAGAAGAAGAAAGAAAATGTTAGTTTTGTGGTATGAGATTGTATCTGGCGTATATGGGTAGACTGCTGAAGGACTTCGACAAAATGACCTCAGCATGTGGCAGAAGATCAGATTTGAGGTAAACACCAGCTGAAGAGCAGTATACGTACCTGCCATATAGTTTAACTGTTAACAATATAAAGGAGGAAAACAATCATTTACCATTTTCATACCAATTTGAGGTTTCAACAGGGATCATAAGTTAAGATCTATGCATTTTTAAGTTCCAATCTTGAGAATCTGAATACCCTTTATGGCTTACTACAACAACATTTACTTAATTTTTCATTTGGAAAAAAGCTTATGATTTGTGATATAACTATAATTCGTAAAATTTGTATATTACAGATGGAATTCTAAGTTGAATTTGACCCAAATCAGTCCATAATCAAATACCTGATTCGACTCCACAACTTTAAAAGTAGCAAAAAATGTTGTATTATAAGTTTAAGAATGTAATACTGCAACTTCACCATTAAGTTAAACACAATTCAGCAAATAAAACACAACAAAAACACTAAAAACTGAAATGAATACCCTAAATTTGGCAACCCAAACCAAATACCTAAAAATCGAACTAATCAAAGAAGCAAGTCGAGAAGTTGGATAAGGAGAGAGGAAGTACCTTATTTGCCTCAGTATATTTTCCCCAATATCATCCTATTCCACAAATTCTCGTACACGACTGCAAACAACAGAGAAAATAAATCGGTAATTCTAGATTTAGGGGTGCAATATAATTCTGAAAAAGAACCAGGTAAGCAGTAAAAATGAATCATTAGAGGTGGAGAGGCGAAACCTCGTGAAATACACGGGGAAGAGTGGTTAGACCTGCAAAAAAATGCATCCCTAAATAAGTAATTTGTAAATGAAATTTAAATTGAATCCCGAAATGGAAAGATGTGAACATTTACCTGTTGAAAATGTTGGGTTTTGGTTTTGACTTCGATTTTGTTTGACTTGGCGAGTCTGGGTTTTGATTTCCGTCTTCGATTTTGATGTTTGATTTGCTTTTCTAGATCTGGGTTTTGGTTTTGAGACATGGTTTCGAGTTTTGAGTTTTGGTTTCCGGTATTTGGGATTTGATGTTTGGAAAGAAGAAATGGGACGACGAAGGAGGGGTGCTGGGGAGTAAAAGGGGAGGCGGAGAGGGGAGGCGCGGAGGGGTGGCACAGAGGGGTGGCGACGGGAGTGGTGGCGGCGGGTAGGGAGATGAAAGAAAGCGAGTTTTGGGAGATAGATCTAAGGGTTTGAGAGGAATAAAAAAAATCTAGAAAGAGGTGTCGGTTGCGGTGGGGCTGATGGTGGCGATGGCAGTGGCGGTTGTGGTAGAGTTGTCGGTAGCGGTAGCGCTGATGATGGCGGTGGCGGTGAGGGAGAAAGTGTATGTGTGTGTTGTTTGACAGCTTCGGGAGAGAAATAAAAAGTGTGTGTGTGTGTGTGTTTTTAGAGAGAGAGAGGCATGGGGAGAATGAATGAGGAGGGAGGAGAAGAGGGTAGTAGGGTACTGAGAAGAACCCGTGGAACAAATTCCCAAACTAACCCTGAAAATCCACCTAATGGCACAACTGGGCGGGAAACTGAAAATGAGAAGCGCACGCACTATTCTATTATGATAGATTTTTAAAATAATACTCAATAAATAGAAATAGAAAAACAATACTCCTTGGGTTGTGAAATCCCCCATGCCACATCGGAAAGATATGGGCTTTGTTTATGATATATAAGCCTTCACTATACTACCATTGTGCATCAATAACATCCATGGACTTTTGGGTGGGCAGCCAAGTGGACCGAGTTGTTGTGCGTCGTTACATTCCTACCATCACAACACCCATTACTAATCATCGCCACCATCACCTCACCACCATATCCCACTACCACTATCAACACAAGCGCCACCAACTCGAAAACAACACTTCATTACCAATTTACCGCAACACCACTATCATGACCACTACCACCTCACCATCATTTCACTACCATTATCAACACAACCGCCACCAACTATGACACCACTACCATTACGACCATCGACACCACTCATACCACCACCACCAACACCACTTCATCAAAAACTCACCGCACCACCACAACCTTCACTATTAACCACCACCACAATACACCACGCCCACAAATATTTATTCGCCGCCACCACCACCAATATAAAAAACAACCAAGTCATTGGCATTTTTTTTAGAAAAATAACAACGATCAAGTCGTTGCTAAATCACGTGTAAGCCATTGCCAATTTTCTTAAAAATTAGCAACGACTTGGTCGTTGTCAAATTACACTTATCGGTTGCTATTGGTAATAAACCCTGGTCGTTGCCATTTTTCCGTTGGTAAATTTGATAATTCTAGTAGTGTTGGGTTGAGTCTTCTTGGGCTAGTTGGATCCCTTTCCTTGCTGGCCATTGCTGGCCATCCCCATTCCTCCATCCTTCTCCAATGTAACTTTGGGCTTTTTTCACTTGAATTATTGGGATATCTCTTGTCCATAAATTATTCAATCCAGGTAAAATATAAAACTACTAAATTAACCCCGAATTACAATTAAATCCCTAAATTACATAATTGCCCCAAAATACATAAAACTAATCTAAATTACATCAAAATCGTTATTTTAAGCTCATAGAACCCTAGGAATTAGTAGTGTAAAATCTGTGCCATCACTTCGCCACTGTCTATGGCGGTAAACACAATTGTGTTTAATAGACTATATTGAGGGTTCCACCTTAAAACCAATTAGTGTTAAGGGAAGAGCCCAGAATCTTTATATGTTATAGACAAAGCTAGTTTGTTCCTAATATGGCATAATGTTCTCAGAATTGACATGGCTAAAGTCTTGATTTTTTTTTTTTAATTCTTGAAAATCTTTTTAAAAAAAATTCTGTAAATTTTGTAGACAGCTTTCGTTCTAACATACTCCCTCTGTCTCATCTCAATTGAGACTTATTTTCATTTTGGTCCGTCCCACTTCACTTGAGACTCCCAAAAATAGCAATCTTTTTATTATTTTATATTCAAACCACCCCACCACTCATTCTATCTCTTCATTTTCCACCATGCAATTTATTCAACTAACACTACTATTTACCCCACTCGTTCTCTCTCTTCATTTTCTACCACACATTTTATTTACTTTATTCTTTTTCCTTAGTTATTGTGTCCACCTCTTAAGTCTCAAATGAAGTGGGACGAAGGAAGGAAGTATATCATGATTATCTCCATCGATATTGGACTTAGATGCCTTTTGTTGACTATTAAATGACTATATTGTCAAGAAACTTTTATTTTTACAATATTTTTCAGCAAAAGTTCATGATTCAACTTTCTTAAAATTACTTGTGTTGTGCCAATTCACCGTGTTCTTTTACTACTTATGTTTTGAAATAGATGTCCGAAATTACTTTTCATAAGAAAACTATTTTAAATATTTATTTTAGGATAGAAAGAGTTTTTTATCTTTCTTTTTTTTAAAGAGAGAATATGGTTTGTTGGAGCCACTGGACTCTTTCCTGTGTATTTCTTCATGCAGTGACTTGCACACTTCTGTCCTTGTGTATTCAATACCAAGGTTCTAAAAAACGCTAGGCGGTCGCTAGGCGTCGCAAGGCCGCCTAGCGCGTAGGCGGGATCTAGGCGGGGGTCTTTTAGAACACTGTTCAATAGTATATTTCTGTGCTATTAGTACCTTTGATTGAATTCTCCCAACCTAAGTCAAAACTAAAACTATTGCACACATCACTCTAAAGAGATGCCAATGTCTTGTCAGACCTGACATTTTGATTTTGTCCAACACAAAAACATGCTTAAATTACAGTTGAAGTTAAATGAGACTTTTTTATGCGACTTACTGACTTAGATAGAGAAATCACGTTATCCTATTAAGCTGATTTATGTATGTCAGAATTAAAAGACGTATATGTAGATTGAACATCAAGTTTCATACTCAAAGCATACTGATCTAACAAACACAAATATTGTAAAAATAAATAAATCTGGACATTCTCTTTCATGATCCAAAAATGACTTCTTACATTGAATTAAATCTCGAACTTAGAAACTACTCCCATAGTCAGCAATAGGAAGATCATTATGGGACGGAGGGAGTATTACAAAACATATTAATATTGTCAATCTCATCAACCTATAGCTATCCATATATATATATATATATATATATATATATATATATATCCATTTAAAAAGATCTAATCATAGCTATTTGAATGTGTTGATTGTACTGCTACCTCCAACTGCACATTCCTAGATATGTCGAATAACTTGTTCTTCAACACCCTCACATCTCTTTCCAAAACATGTCCCTCTCCATATGGATCAAAAAACATAGCATGAATCACCTTCAGAACCCTAAAATACTTAATGAGCCATCCTTCCGTCTCGCTCTCATCACTCCCTTCTACAACTCCTCCGGATAATCTTCGACTGTCGGATCCTAATTTGAAGAAATCGTACCGCGGGATCTCAAGCACATTCACCTTATCAACTTCTCTCCAAACACTTTCTTTATCGTCAACAATCAATATCCCACTCTCTTTCCCATCACCAAATCCAAACTCTTCCTTCCAACACAATTTTCTCTTGTAAAAACCCTAGATGAAGACGATGATGACTTGCACCCGAAGTAATAGCTTCCGGGGTCAATGAGCTTCAGAATTTCCATCGCATAATCTCGAGAACCTTTTGTGAAAACATGCAGTTGAAACAACTGTAAGGACATGGCTTGCAACACAAGTCATTTAGACTTCCATTCATAAAGTTATGATTATAATATTAAATTATAAAGTATAGTTGATAATAAAATGTGTAGAATTCCTGGATATATATTACCTAATTGTGATGGGCAAAAGGGTAATTTATTATCATAAATCTTGAAAGGGTGTGGTCCCTAAATGAAATGTCACCAAGTCTACTATATAAAGGGCATTCCATCAACCCTTAAGACTACTCCATTTTTTTCATTAGTACTCTCTCCATAAATCTTCATTAAGTGTTAAAGAAGTAAAAGAGGAAAGACATTCATCATTTAGAAGATCATTCTCCTACTTGTTCTTCATCTTCATTTCTCCCTACTTCATAATGGATTCAACAGGTATTTTTTCTTAACGCTTCCGCTTCATCTCTTCCTCAATCCTATTCTAAAGTGAGTGTGGCATTCAGGGAGTAAAATTGTTCCAACAATTGGTATCAGAGCCCCGCTCATCTTTGGTTTAAGTTTGAGTTCTTTTTAGGAAAGTTTGTGCTTTCACTTTGATTCATTTTCTCTGTTGAATCATAAGGTTTTTTATGTCGATTAGGGACTCTAATTCGTTAATAGAGTGCTGATGATCTTCATCTAAAATTAAGAAAAATGGTTTGAAAGTTTTTGTTCATTAAAAGGTTCAAGTGAGATTATCCCTTCATAACATGGTTTTATGTTTTAAGTGCATACCATGTGGATCTACTCACTTGATTCCATTAATTTTAAAAAGCAAGATTATCCTAAATAACATGGTTTTATGTTTTAAGTACATACCATGCGGATCTACTTGCAATTCATTTGATTTTGAGGAAAATTTAGACAAAAATTCAGAAGTGCAGATTATATGGCACGGTCGTGCTCTTTGTTTTGGCACGGCCGTGCGCCTCTATTACCTTGAACCGGTGTGTTCATTGGTGCTGGTCCGGACGGGTGTGTTGTTTAAACCGGTCGGACCGTTTCGTTGGCACGATCGTGTCTATTTTTTTGGCACGGTCGTGCCATCTGCACCGTGAAAATTTGTTTTTTCCCATATTATGGCACGGTCGTGCCCTTTGTTTGGCACGGTCGTGCTAAGTATGTCGAAGAAAATCAAGTTCTGCATTATTTTGTTGTTTTCTCTTGAACAAAAAAAAACATTCATTTTTCAAACCTTAAAGCCCTGATTAATTATATGCTTAAATAATTTTATTCATTATTTAAATAATATTATCACCTAAGTGATTAACGTTATTTAAATGCAAAATTATTAAAGTGTTGAATGTTTAAGTTAATATGTGAATGACATGAATTTTCCAAAGAAGATCTTGACATTTGACTAAACTTAGGCATTCATGTGGTAACAAATAAAATGAACATTAGGATATTTTCTTAGGTACTTATGTCGGCCCAAAGGAAGATTAAGTATTTATTAAAATATAAGTTCAAATTGCTTGTTACCTAAGGCAATCATTTATGAGTCAACTCGCAATCCAAAGATTAGTTTTGATGTCATGTTGATTATCTTATTGATGGATTTCGTTGATATAATTAATCATTTTTCATTTTGTAGTTTCTTATTCATGTTTTGTTCTCATTCTTTTTTGTTCTCAAAACCCAACAGATTTACTTATTGCTTCGTCCGTAATTACTGCTATAAGTACTTTATCGATGCTTAATGGAACTAATTTTAAAACTTGGAAAAATAAAATGATTATGATCTTAGGCTATATGGACCTAGAACTCGCATTAAGGGATTCGTTTTCTCTTCTTATTGCTTAAGTACTGAGAAGTGAAAATAATCTAACCGCGTGAGCCTAATGATAATAAATAATGTTGTCCCGGAGACATTTTGGATAGAGTCTCCGAGGATGTTGATGCTGAAACGTTCCTTGATACCCTTAAAGAAGCTTGTTTTCTTAAGGAATAAGGGTACCGGAAATTTAAGGGAGTACATTTAGAAAGAGATCACCTATCGACAAAACTAAAAGCACTTAAGTCCGGGATATCCAAAGATATTCTTATGCTTTTAGTTTTGATCTTTCTTCCTTCTCAGTTTGGTCACTTTGAGGTGACCTATAATTGTCAAATGATAAGTGAAATATTAATGAATTATTTTCACTTATGATACAAGAGGAAGATAGGTTAAAAGTGATTTAGAACTAAATGTGTTCATTTAGCATCTATCTTTTCTCATGGGACAAGAGAAGAGGGAAAGAAACTGTGGTTGCAAGTAATGAGAAGTCTAAAGGATCATCTAATGATCATAAAGAAATGCTTCTTTTGCAAGGACCTTACTAATATGAAGTTCGATTACCCTAAGTATCACGCTTGGCGTGAAAGGTATATCATTTGGTCTTGTTTGTATTGTATTGAGGCTAATTTGGTTTCAATTCCTACATATACATGGTGATTGGATTTTGGTGCGACCACTCACATAAAGATGTTTAAGTAGGATTGCCTAAATTACCGAAGACCTAAGTAAAGATGAAGAAATTCATCTATATGGAAACTAGGAATCCGGTTGAAGTTATAGGCATAAGGATCCTTTAGGTTATTGTTAAAGTACTAAGTATTATTTGTATTAATACATTCATTGTACCATCATTTGAACGGAATTTAATATATATATCACAATATTGAATAAAGAAGGTTATTTTGTTCATTTTTGTGACCTTTATTTTAAATTCCAAGGTTGTTGGTACTAGTACTTTGTCAAGTGTTCTTTATTTACTTGACATTATTCAAACAATAAATGTGTCCCTTAATGATGAAATCAAAACTAGAAAGCAAAAGTTATCAAGTAAATTTTATTTCATTAAGACATAGGCATTTGGGTCATATTTCCAAGAGGAAAATTGATAAGCTTATGTTAAAAGAAATCTTAAACAAACTTGATAAATTGGAAAATACTTTTGCATTAAATGCCTTAAAGTAAATTTACAAACATTGTAGTATTCTCGAGAGCATCAAGTGTCTCAACGAACTAATGCATTCGGATATTTGTAGGCCATTAATTATTCCTTCATGGAAAAGGTCAACAGTAGTTATTATGTTCAAAATGACTAAACTCTTAGTTTGAATACATTTATTTGCTTCATAAAATATTGAGTTTGGACGTTGCAAAAGTCTTATAAAGACAAAGTTGGAAATCAACTTTGAAGACTATCAAGAACATTAGGGTCATTCATGATGGTGTATACATCTTTGGAATGATTGTTAAAAGGAACAACGTCTAGGTCCTTTTTACTCGCTATTTTGAAAGAGTGTGGGATTGTCTCTCTCTACATTGAGCCGGGTACGCCTAGCATGAATATTGTAATAGAGACATATTGAAATCCTTAAGGATATGGTAATAAGTATGTTTTATACTTCTCTTACCTCACTCATTATGGGCGATACGTTAAAACCGCAACCTTTATTCTCATTAAAGCTCCCTCTAAGGCTACTAATATAAACCCTTAATGATTTAAGGACGCGTTCCTTATTCGTCCTTAAATCATATTCATTTATGGGGTTGTCTAGCATATGGATAGACTTTATAAGTCTACTAAGGGAAAGTTAGACGTAAGATTATTAGTAGTTATTCATGGGGTAAGCCGAGAAAACTAGGGGATATATAAATTTTACAACCCGAAAGTTAGAACGTTTTGAAAAACGAGAAATGCTAGGTTCTTTTAAGGATGTTGAATTTAGTGGGAGAATTTGGAGTAATATTTTGAATTTGAAAAGGAAGAGGAATTCATTTATATGAAATCCATTTATATACCACTTCCCATAGTTCCAATTAGATATCAAGTTTTGAACTTGACATTCAAGAAGAACATATAATTCAAAATAAATATGATTTCCCTATAAGGAAATTCAACAACCTCAAAATTAGTAAGAACCGGTGCCCTTATAGAGATCAAATAGAGTAAGAAGGAATGCAATTCCGGCTATTCATTAAGTGTATCTTGTCGAGAATAAGGACACTTAGGTATAGTGGGAGATAATCTATTTATCTTCCATAAAACCATCAATAGTCCTAATTCTCATAAGAAGATTAATGCCATTAATAAAGAGTTACAATCTTTTGAAAGATGACAACGTTTGGGATCTTATTTCATTACATAAGGATGTGAAACCTATAAATGGGTCTCTAAGACCTAAAAGGATTCACAAAGTAATGTTGAAAGATATAAAGCCCATCCAGTTGCTAAAGATTTTAACTCATAAGAAAGGTATTGATTATAAAGAAAGAAACACTTTTCCGGTATCTTCTAAAAGCTCCTTAGGATCATTATGGCACTAGTAGCACCTTTGATCTTAAGCTTCATTAAATGGATATTAGAGAAAACTTTTCTTAATGGAGACATTAAGGAAACTATCTATATGGAGAAATTCATTTATGAACTTAAGTAAAACTTCTCATTAATGGTATTTAGAATTTAACCAAGTTATTCTTTCATTTGTTTTGAAATTAATCTTGGTAAATATTAAGTATACCATAAGTTTAGTGGGAGTAAATTTATAATTTTGGTCTTATATGTGGATGATATTTTGCTTGCTAGTAATGATATGAACCTTATTAAGGAAACTAAGAAATTTCTTATTTGAAATGAAAAATCTTGGTAAGGCATCTTTGTATTAAGAATCCAAATTCATCGTGATCGCTCACGAAATGTTTTAGGATTATCACAAAAGGCCATATGGAAATGTATTACAAAAGGTTTAGCATGCAAAAATGTAAACCACATGACACCCCTAATTTTAAAGGAGACATTCTTAGTCTCAAACAGTGTCCTAAAGGTAAATTTTAAATCCAAGTATATGGAAAATTCCCTCTTTGCATCAGCAGTAGGAAGCTTAATGTATACGTAAATCTTACATTTAATGTTGGGATGCTTTGTCAATACCAAAGCAATACGGAAAGAACATTAAGTAGCAGCCAAAAGAATGATAGAAGTATTTACAAAACCACTAAAGAACTACATGCCTATGTTTTAAAGTCGGATCATCTTGAGATCATTAGGTATTCCGACATTAGTTAAATATATGGCTGCATAAGTTTTAATGGACTGTAATTTGTCAAAACAAGTGTCGAAAGACCAATTAAGAAATGACTATCAGGTAGCAGTTCTGTACTCTAACAAGAGTTTATGGATTTAGACATTAATTATCTTGTTATAAAGAAAAGAGTACAAAATGAACGAAAGGGATACAACTTATAGAAACAAACTCTATTTAAAGGATCCATTTATGAAAAGGTTATCATCTTCAGTGTTTCACGAGCATGTTGCTCATATGGGTGTAACAACTTTTGATAACATTTAGTATAGTGGGAGTTTGTGTTGTTCTTTCATTAGTTGTTCTATTATTTAAAGTTTTGATCTCATTTGGTTAAGTTGGACTAGTTGGAAGAATATGTATATATTCATTATGATTCCATGCTACACATCTATACTTTTGATCTATGTCATTTAGTTGGATTTGTATACGTGATTATTGTGGGTTTAGTTGCGAATCAATTACAACGACTGCCCCTTTAGTCCTATACTTGTATGGCTAATGGACGAGATTGTTATAAATGACAATAAAGTGCGCACATAAGGATTGTCATTTATGATTATGATCATAAATTAAAGGAAGGACTTTGTTTTGCAACCCAAGTGGGAGATTGTAAGGACATGGCTTGCAACACAAGTCATTTAGACTTCCATTCATAAAGTTATGATTATAATATTAAATTATAAAGTATAGTTGATAATAAAATGTGTAGAATTCCTGGATATATATTACCTAATTGTGATGGGCAAAAGGGTAATTTATTATCATAAATCTTGAAAGGGTGTGGTCCCTAAATGAAATGTCACCAAGTCTACTATATAAAGGGCATTCCATCAACCCTTAAGACTACTCCATTTTTTTCATTAGTACTCTCTCCATAAATCTTCATTAAGTGTTAAAGAAGTAAAAGAGGAAAGACATTCATCATTTAGAAGATCATTCTCCTACTTGTTCTTCATCTTCATTTCTCCCTACTTCATAATGGATTCAACAGGTATTTGTTCTTAACGCTTCCGCTTCATCTCTTCCTCAATCCTATTCTAAAGTGAGTGTGGCATTCAGGGAGTAAAATTGTTCCAACAACAACTTGCTTGCTTCTTCAAGAAAACATTGAAGTCCGGGCCTCATCTTGGTTACAAAATCAGCATCCTCGTTTAACTTGATTCGAAACAAACTGCTCAAACTCGGATCGTACGTTTCCTTGAGGACCAAGTCTCGATCTTCAGGGGTCAAGTGATCAATCTTTACAGTGTGGAGAAGGGTCTGGTCCAGATCAAGAACTAGGGAAAGCTTCTTTTCTTGCACCAACTTCTCGAACACGAATTTATTGAACAACATCTTTGAATCATCGTTTGATGGATCGAGCTTGATGCGCTTCCAATGAGGTTGTTCGTACGTATAGAGGGAGGAATGTTGCTGCATAACTGTCTCAATTGATGAATGGTAGTGTGTGTAAGAACGTATAAGATGAAATATTCAGATGGATGGTTTAGTTGGAGGTGAGATTAAATAAAGAAAGTAGGGTCTGTTAATCCTTGAATAAAAAGGATTTTGTAAAAGGGCGATAGAGACACGTTAATTAAATAAATCTTCGAGATAATTAGAGTGCAATAGAGATAAAGTGATAAACCTATAACAAGATTTTTCAGGATTAAATCCGAGCTCCATCGGTAAAAAATGGTACATGGGGTTTAATTTAATGTTTTTAAGGAAATACTACTGGTTCAAAAAAAAAAAAAAAAAAAAAAAAAGAAATACTACTCCCTCCGTCTCATTTTGTTTGGTCTCAAGATAAAATATCGTAGGTTAAGAAACCTTCATAAATGTTTTGTACAATAATTGTATGTAACTATAGTAAAATTTCAAATGGATAAAAATGTGACTCATATTTGACTCAAAAAAATGCTATCAAGAAAATATCACTTAAAGATTTTTATTTATTTTAATTTCAGTTAAAGATCTTTATTCTTCTGAATCAGTTTAGAAGTGTTAAGACTAGACAATATAAAATACAATCCATTATATACCTCTGTTCCAAAATAAATTTTTAAAATTTGTTCTTAGTTACTCAAAAGAATATTTTTCATTATGGGACTGGGACGGAGGAGAGTAACTTATAAGCTGAGTAGCAAAATTCATCATATCTGGTTTGTCCTTGAATGATACTTTCTGTCTCGGAAAGATAGTCTCATTTTGACTTTAAACCAAACATTGGTGTCAATCTAATCATCACAATAAAATTCTAAAATATGTTATTGATAAATCACTTAATGATTAATCAATTACAACTTTTAGAGTTTCACTAAAAATAATTAGATCGACACTAATGTTTGGTCAAAGTTTATTTTTGTTGACCATAAAAAATCAAAATGAAACTATCTTTCTAGGGCAGATGGAGTATTAATCTAGTACTACCAAAAAATCAAAAGGGGCATGGCAACCTATATTCACTATTATGTCAACTTTCTCAAGGATACCCCCGCCGCCGCCCGCCCGCCCGCCCTCTCACAATCTCAACCCTTTTAACATATCAAAACACCACAACCTAGTCCACAAGAGGAAGCTGCTTGAAGATCTCTTACATAATTCAGAGAGTTCAAATGTGACGTTGAAGGCATATACTCCCTTCATCCCAGTACAAGTAGGACTAGAGGAGTTTTCGCACTAATTAAGAAAAATTAGTAAATGTGTGTTAGAAAATGAAGAGAGAGAATGAGTGGAGTAAATAGTAATGTTAGTTGGATAAATTGAGTGGTGGAAAATGAAGAGAGAGAATGAGTGAGATAAATAGTAGTGTTGGTTAAATAAATTGAGTGGTGAAAAATAAAGAGAGAGAATGAGTGGGGTTGAAACATTTCCATTTTGGGCAGTCTCACTTTTAGTGGGGCGACAAAAGGGAAAGAAGTCTCACTGGTGTGACATTCTGCAGGTATTTCCCTACTCAAAACATCATGGTGAACATGACGACTATTTCGTAAAGTGCTGTTACGAAATAGTCGTCATGTTCACCATGTTGTTTTGAGTCGGGGAATACCTGCAGAATGTCACACCAGGGCATACAGAGCCATCAAATCTAAGTTAAAATTTTGCTTGTAATTGTGCTTTAGAGTAACTAATCACTTCAAACGGCGTGTCTTAAGAAGGAACTAATTAACTCATATATTTTTTTTTCACAATACGAATTTCAAACAGAAAAGGGAACATCATAACACAAGAAATTGTAGGAAAAATAAAATTGCTTGCAAACTGTCAAGGAGAGGAGAAGAATTGAGGAAAAGCAGAAAGAGAATGAGAAAGATTTAGAGCGTGCACCAGTTGTACAAGGGCATTAGCTGTTTCACGTAATACCCGGTACAATTTACATTTTCTTTATATATAATACTAGTACTCGTGCCCGTGCCGATGGCACAGTGACAGTGCTAAAATAATAGAGTCGGTCTTGTAAAAAATGCGTTGTACACTAAGCTAAGGAAAAACGTGTTTTTCCCAATGGCATTCTCTAATATTATCATGTGTCTTCTTTAATATTACAAAGTGTATGTTGTAATATTACACTTATAAATATTCAAGCAGACATTTTTATACATTCAAAGAGGTACTTTTAGTGATAGTTTTAAGACTGCCTGTCTTACTATAACAAAGTGCCTCTTGGAATATTGAAAAATGCCTTTTACATTGTCAACAAGTGTTTGGTGGATTTTTAAAATTTTCAAAACAAGTGTCTGCCCTAGTACTAAGAAGTGCCTCATGTCATATTGCAAAATGCCTCCTATAGTGTAAAAAAGTGCCGGGTGAGTTTTTGTAAGTGCCAAGTGAGTTTTTGTAAGTTCTAAAACAAGTGTCTGCCTTAGTATTAAAAAGTGTCTCCTGTAGTATTGCAAAATGCCTCCTACAGTGTAAAAAAGTGTCTGGTAGGTTTTTGTAAGTTCCAGTTAGTTTCAAAAATGCCACCGCGTTTTTTAGTAACGTTCCGTTTATTTACAAAAATGCCGATCCGCATATAGAAAACACGTTTTACACTAAGACGCGTGTAAAACGCGTTTTTCCAAAGATTTTCTAGAGCAACAAATGAGGTGGAGGGTCAACACTAACTTGATGCATATGAGACTCACATCAAATTAAATTATTACCGGCCACTTGTTTCAGAAAAATAAAAATAAAAAATACGAGAAATCATGTCGATCCCTCCGTTAAGGTGTTGCAGCAACAATTGGCAGGAACAGTTTAAGTGTTGTTTCCTAAACCAAACCGGAAATCCATTATGTTGTATTTTAGTTGGAGCAAATTCTATTTATAAGACAACAAATAATGGAATTCATTGCAGAAAATAGTTAAGGCGTATCGAATCCTAAATTCCTAACTATTTCAGTTATATCCGGGTTTATTAGATCAAAAGGGGAAATAGCACATTACTTTACTGCCTCCAAGTTTACTAGGGGTTGCAGTGTAGTAACGATTGTGGAAATGTCACATTCTTACAATTTGGAGGGAAAACGTTTAGACGTAGACTATTTACATGGAACTAATTAATGTGCCCAAACATGGAAGTGACATAAAGCACCACAAAAAAAAAAAAAAAAAAAATCACCACACGCTAGTCCAGAAGAGGAACCTATGCGCCTGCTCGAAGATTTTCTTACCTGATCCATAAACTTGAGAGAAGTCTCTCTCTCTCTCCAACTGTACTGCATGTAGCAAAATGGAGAGAAGAAGATGGGAAAGATTGATTAATAAGCACCTGAATCTAGGTGGCCATAACAGCAAGTTCAGTCAACAGCTTGCTTCAGTTCTTTCTGCACCATTCATCAAGACATCATCCGTAATCAGCATTCATATATACGAACACAATTATTCTAACAAAAAACATATGGGCAATAATTCCCATTAAATAAACGATCCACCAATTAACGTACCAACATAATAAATAAATAAAAAAACTGCCAACGACCATATGTACGAACACAATCGTAAAAGGAACCAACATAATCCATATATAGATATCAACATAACTCGAAAAGATACCGACATGATCCAACGTAAGTATCTTTATCATTATTAAAGAAAACAAAAAGGGCGGGGGATTGAAAATCTACCTATAGTTGCCTTTTAAGGATCATGCTCACCATCACAAGTCGTTCCTCATCACTTTCAAAGCCATGAAAGACATCAAGTAAGGGAGGCTTCGAAGCAAAATACCCCACCACATACACCCGATCCTTAATAGGCAATCCAAGAGGTTCAATTAGTTCATCAAGTTTCTCCCTCTTTCTACTTCGATCCTTTTCATGCCCATACATGCCACCATTTCCTCTAATGACTTTGCAACTCGTTGCATCGCTTTGAACCCTGCTCTAAATTCTTGTTCAATTCTTTTCCCATTTCTTCGTTCACCCTCTTACGCTTCCTTGTCTCTGTCCCTCTTTCTTTAGAATCTCTAAATCGCATGACAAGTCAGAATCTCTAAACGGCGTATCAATTTGTTCGGTTTGCCTTGGGATTTCTTCTAACATTGTAAGTTCATCTTCTTTCATCACTTTCCGAAATTCATTTTCAGTAATAAACGCAGCAGCAGCGGTCATCATATTGTGGAAAGCATGCATAGCAACAAAAACAGCATGCATTGCAAGAACCACTGCTAGCTCTTCCTCATTATTTGGTGATGAATCCATTCTATACAACACATGAATTACATTTTTAGTTTTTTCAAACAAACTAAGATTTCTTTAGTTCAGCAAAAAGAAAAAGAAAAAGGATTTCTTAGCACTTTTTTACTAGCATATGTAAATAATACACTAAATTGTCACTCCATATTTGCAAGTGTAAATTAGAACATGAAAATTGATAATGACAAAATTCATAACTTCACAATAAAATTGATACTCGTGTAGAGACAATTTTTCTTTTCGTTTTTGTTGTTAAAAAGTGGTCAATTCAATCAAACTTTGACCGTAATTTTATGAAAGTGTTGATATTCATAAGCAATTTTAAAACTTGTTATTGTTTCATCCATTACGAATAGTATCAATAACATTTTATAGAATTGCATAGATAATAGAGATTTTTCATAAAATTATGGTCAAAGATCAATTGAATTGACCAAAAAAAGTCAAATATTGAGTTGGGACGGAGGTCAGTACATTTCAATATGGAGGTAACAACTACTTATTGCATGTAGTTTGTAGGTGAATTCAAATCACTTGCAACATCACTAATAATCGCTTAAGTGTTTTTGTATCGTAACAATAGTTTATTACTAACAGGAGCTTTGAGAAATGAATTACTCCCTCCGTTCCCAAAAATGATGTTCTCATTTGTCAGTGTTTCATTGCTCCCAAAAAGTTTTCTCATTTCTAGAATATAGGCTTTAAAAGTGCACAACCACAAAACATGGCTAGTGAAGCAAGTGTTCATATCCTAAAAAGTTTTAAATAGTCAAAAAGGAAGATCATTTTGGGACAGATGGAGGCAGTATAATCTATTGACCTTGTGCCATCAAAAATTCACATTATATGGTGTAAAATCAAGAAATCCCTTGTACTTTTCATCTGAGAAATGTGTCTTAAAAAAATCCATATAAATAAATTTTTCGGAAAGGAAAATAAAAGAGTAATGCTATTCTCTTCACAACCGTGAAATTCTTAGCATACCCGTATATGTGCTTCATAATATTGTACAATTTAAAAACTTAAGCATACTTACACGACAAAACTTGTGTGATGAAACACTTCAACCCGTCTCATGGGTGAGACGGGTCATTTTTTTGACCCATTACCGACCCACAACCCTGCTCCAGGACCCATGGGGGGACCCTGCCACGTGGCAGCAGCCCCCTCATTGGCCCAAAAAAAAAAAAAAAATTTTTTTTTTTTTTTTTGCTTTTTTTAAATTTTTATATTTTTTATTTTTGGTTTTTTTCCGGTTTGTGAAAAGTAATAGTTACCATCTCTTAAAGTAATAGTTACCATCTCTTAAAGTAATTGTGTTATTCCTATGTTTTCTTCGTTTCCAAAAGTACTACTTATTATAACTAAAATGTAACAAACGTGTTATTTATATGTAATAGTATTTGTAAATAATTGTAATACATATGTATAGATATCTATTGTTTTCAAACAATAAGTTACAATGGGGTCAAATTTATCATGATACATGTAAAAAGTATTACATTATCTATAGAAATCTGTTACAATTTCGTCAATCAAAGTGTTACATTTATTTGTATAAACTTACTATTACATCATATACATAAGTTATTACTTTTCAAATGGGTAAAAACGAGCTTTTGTTTTTTTAAAAACAAGTATTACGTTTACTTATGAACAATGTTACTTTAAGAGATGGTAACTATTATTTTTTGCTAACCACTGAAAAGCCGGAAAAAAAAAAACTCAAAAAAAAACCAAAAAAATTTTTTTTTTTTTTTTTTTTTCGGCCAATGGTGGGTTGCCACGTGACGGTTCGGCCCATGGGTCATGGGGCGACCCGTCTCATGCATGAGACGGATCCCCTTGTTCTCATGGGAGACCACCTCTACTTACACGGTGTGAATAGCATCACCTCAAAATAAAAACCTATTCTCAACTGTTGCAGAGTGGAAAAGGGGAAACTATGCAGTCAAGAAATTACTACTCCTTCTTCTGTCCCAGAAAGTTTGTCCCATGACTTTTTATGGTCAACATAAGTAAACTTTGATCAAGCATCGATGTCAACCTAATGATCACACTGAAATTTAAAAATTGTTATTGATAAATCACATAATAATTTGTCAATTCCAATTTTTGTAGAATTTCACTAGAATACTTAGATTGATATCAATGTTTGGTCAAAGTTTATTTATGTTGACTATAAAAAATCAAAATGGTACAAACTTTCCGGGATAAGGAGAATATAAATAGGAGTAAAAATAGAGTGTCCGGTTTTCATTGCTTGAGTCTGGCTTCAGCCAACATATTCTACGCCATTGACGAAAAGAAAACGAGTGTGTTTTGGAGGAAACTAGTTCCTCCATAATTATAAAAATTATGTTTTTAACCATTAACCCAAAACCTAAAACCCTAAACCTTAACCCCTATAAACATGACTTTTCATAACTTATGGAAAAACTAGTTCCCCCAAAATTTTCTCAAAGAAAACACAATAAGAAATCCAAATTTCTAGCCAAAATGAATGCACAATTAGTTGCAATAATTTGATGAAGAAAAAATTGATGAATAATCTAAGTTTAGATCAAGAATCCATAATCGAAAGTTGAAATCCAAATCGGAAATGGGATGAATCGGTGGAGAGAGGAGAAATACTAACCCGATTGAGATTTGCACCAAGGATGAATAGGTTTTCAAATGGCGACCTAGGTTTATTTTCGCGCTTTCAAAAAAAGGATATATTCCGGTCCCGGCCCGATGATAGAATGGCCCAACCGTCTGGACCGAGACTATTAATTTGATTTCAGAAGATTTTTTATTTTATTTTATTTTATTTTTCTTCCTTTAAGAAACAAACAAACATAAATAGTTCAAAAAGCAATTAAAATATACTCCCTCCATCCCGGAGCAAGAGTCCTACCCCTCATTTGCACCCTTATTAATAAATATTGGAAGTGATGTAAATGTTGTGAGTGTAAAAGTAAAGTATGAGAGAGAATGAGTGGGAGAGAATAGTGAATTGATTGGTGTTGTGAGTATAAAAGTAAAATATGAGAGAGAATGAGTGGGGTGAATAGTAAAGATTCTTTGCCATTTTAGGAATAAGACTCTTACTCTGGGACGTACCAAAATAGAAAGTAGTACTCTTACTCTGAGACAGAGGGAGTAATACTCTTTCTGTTTTAATTTATGTTTTAAAAATGATGGTCCATTATTTCTAATTGAACGTTAAAAATAACTTAACTTCCTAAACTACTCACAACAAATAATACTATAAACTAAGGTTCTTAAAAGCGTTGGGCGGATAGTAGGCAGCAGAGGCGAGGCCGATAATTTAGACACATAAATTATAAAACATATGAAAGTTATAAATGTATTACATCATCCACAACATAAATTAAACTAATGTCAATTTATATTTAATCATGTGTCATTTGTTTTCATTTTCGGTCCTTGTAAAATGATGTCATTTTAGGACAACCAAAAATAAAAATAAAACAATTACTTAGACACGCCTAGGCCCGCCTAAACTTGCCCAGGTCTGCCTAAATCCGACCAGACCTCCTGATACGCCTAGACCCGCCTAACGCCTAAATTCACCGCCTATGAAAAATCGCAGTGCCTGGGGCAGCCTAGCGCCTAGCCCGCTTTTTAAAACACTGCTCCAAATCACACTTACGTCTTTTTTTTGTTTTTGAGAGAACCATAGTGATAATGTGATTGTTGATGACGCCCTAGATTTCTGGGGTCATGGAGACTAGATCTCCGGTTGCTGTCTCTTGATCCTGATCACAACACAGACAAGAACACCGTTAAGACCAGAGCCGGGGTTTGAATCCGGCTTAAGCCCTCGGGTGTGAGAGTAAGATCTCTGAGGAAAACCTAAGAAGAAGATCGATGAGGATCTTGTGTGTGTGAGTTGGATAGAGCACGTACCTTCTCATGGGAGAGAAAAGGTGTATATGTATGACCAAGGGAAAGAAACCTGCACAAGGTACTAACCACCCTGGTACTGGGGGGACACGTGGCGAATCCCAGTGGACCGGTCAGGAGAGTGGCTGGGAAGGTGGCGTGTCTGTCAGGGAAGCATGGTTCCATCACCAACCGTTATGGTATGTCAGGTACGGATAGGTGACGTCTCGTGTACGTTTGTGCCAGCTGGGTACTGCGGGCTCCTCAGGAAAGCGGGAGGCAGAATCATCTCGGGCATATATCTCAGGGAGATCGGTCCCCTCGGGCTTACTTGCCCGCGTTCCTCGCCGGTTCGGCCCCAAGAGTCCAGGTCCGGTTTGGCATGTTAGGTCGCATCGATTTGGACCGGAGAACATCCGGTCTAGAAGGCTCGGTCTCATCAGTGGCCCCTAACTCCGAGGGTTAGCTCATTCATGTGCGGCACGAGGAGTTATACTTCCTAGGCTCGATTCGGGCAATCGCAATAAATGCGGGCACGGATTGCAATGGGACGGGAGTCTTAGAATAGTGGTTGACGAAAGGACAGGTGGGCCCCTTGTGTCAGGCTAGTGGCGTAGCCGTCTGCCTTTTGACATGACCAGGAACACGTTCATTAAATGCGAACCGTCATCGGTATTCGAAAAGCAATTCCCGCCTCTTCACTTTTCGGGTTTCGATCGGTTACCAGATATTTCGGGTCGATCCGACCCATTTCCGGCGCTATAAATATCACGGATGCTGAATCATTCCAAATTTTCGCAACTCCCGTCTCTCTACCTTCCAGTTCCAACGAAGACTTTGCTTCTTCGGATTCCTGATTTTGAAGATCTCGTTCTCGTTCATTACTTCTAATTTACAGGTATTGTTCTGAACTCACTTTTCTTCTTTGTTTCGCATCATCGTCTTGATTTCCGCCATTCTTTTCGTCGCCGTTTTCGAGCGCGAACCCTAAAAATTGGCTCCTGTCGAGCTCACGGATTTATACGAGATTTGTGTGACTTCTTATAACCTTGTGTCTTCGAGTCCGGATTCTGGCTCCTAATTTCTGAAAATTTGTTGAAATATTGTTGTAGCCATGGAAGGGCTGGATTTAGGGCGTAACCTCCGTCCTGACCTGTTTGGTTGTTGCCGGAGGACCGGTGGGGTATACAGGTTCCTGTTGAATGCCTGGAAACGGTTGTCTTTGAATGAGTTCATTGCCATAGGTTTAGCATATAGCTGGGAACCCTGGGTCTTGCCCCTGTTGTGGGAAACAGGTCCCTCCGTCCATTATGATTCCACAAGGATGAGGGTGTTGGGGGGAGAGGAACACTTGGGCACTTTTGTCATGGCTGTTTTAACTCGATTCCCCGATAATGTAGATATGGCTGGAAATGCTAGAAGGTTGGTAAGGTCGTGCGGGGAGCGTGTAGCCTCAAGTGGCCCTGATTCTCACAGTTGGATGGACGCTCCTTTTAATGATGATGAGGACGAACATGCACGATCTCCGGGCTTGGCCCCTGGTGTTATTGAGGTCACGAGCAGTGCGGAAGCGTCCGATCAAGAAATAAGGGTTGATGGTGAACCCGCTCTTGAGGTTGAGGTTGGAGCGATCGTGGCTCACGGCTAGTTGATGAGTCTGAGTCATCTGAGACACCCTCTGACCCCGGGGGGATTTAGAGAGAATGGCCCCAGATACCGCGCGCATGGTCAAACGCGTCCGCTCCCCTGTTCAAATTTTGGCTTCCTTCCCGAGGGTCCTGAAGATAGGGTTGTGAGTCAGGCTGGAGCCTTCAGTTCTGGGGCGGGCATGGTGGAAGAGCAGGACTCCGATGATGAGTTTCTAACTGTGTATCATATCGATCGCAAATCTATCTCATCGGCGGTCTTGATGATTATACCTCTCCTTCAGGGAGCAATTTGACCGGTCCTGCCCGCGTCCGGGCAAATAATATCGCTTGTGTGTTTTATCCCGTTCAATTTGAGAATGGCCTCGGCTTCCCTTGGACCCGTTCATTTGCGAGTTCTTGGAGTTTTCCAAGTGCCTCCCAATGGACTTGACTCCCAATGCTATTCGCTATCTGGTGTCTTTTATTGTCGTAAGTAGGGTACTGGGCTACGAACCCTCTTTGTCTGCCTTGTACGTTTTCTTCACCCATCAGGTCACCGCGAGCAGTTTGAGCTTGAAAACGAAACCCAGGTCGAAAAAGATCTTTTCTGCGGCTTCTAACAAATTCGATCAGTGGCAGAGATATCCTCTGGTGGTTCAGAATCGACTCGGGTGGCCCTTTTCTAAGTCTTATAATACTTCCCCGGTGTCAATATCTTCCAAGGATTATCCTAGCCCAGATGGGGGTATCGAGCTTGCGTCCGCCATGCAGGATTATCTCGCCCGGCATACAAAATCTGTTACTTTAGAGGACCAGACTGTGGCCGAGGTTGAACAAGTTTTCGACGTTCAAGCCATTATCAACAATGAGAGTCTTTTAGCTTATGCCGGGGTGGCCCCATGCCGAACTCCTGATTTTGAGAGCAGGGTTAACATGGCTCCTATGTGGCGGGATCCCTGTTGGAAGGTTCACCAGGATTTTGCTTTTTCCCATGAGTGCCCTGCTTGCCGATTGGGGGAACAATGCCCGGATCCGGGCTTGACCGGTATTTTTCATACTTAATCAACTGAAATTTCTTACTTGTTAGTTTACTCGATCATATCTGACTGATTGTTGCTTTTGCCCGCAGATCCCACTGATACCATGCCTCCCAAGAATATCAACGCTTTGAAAATGGTCGCGAAGCAGTGGGAGGCTGAGGCGAAGCAGCAGAGGCAGGCCGAAATGCAAAAGGCCGAGGCCCCAGGGAGGAAACTGCCGATCACGGACCTTTTGGACAAGTCTAAAAAGGTTGTTGCAGTTGTCCCGACGACGGGTGAGCTTCCTCTACGGCCCCGCGGGAGCGGACGGGGAAAAGATTTGGCGGGCTCGAGGTCTCCCACTCTCTCGCACGACGCAGGCAGGACAGTGCCCGAGGCTCCGAAGAAAAGGGGTCCGAGTCCGATCGCCGACCCTTTGCCTTCAAAAATAAAAAATCCCGTCTGGAGTCTCCTTCCCACGGTTTTACTGTATCTTCCCCGCCAAAGGGACTTTATGCTCGGAGCGCTTCCCCGTAGAGTTAATTGAAGATAAGGACCGGGCTAAGGAGTTCGGGAAGAAGATAGCTGAGGCCCCTGAGGTATATGGGGTTGATCTCCATAGCCGCCGCGGCTTCAATTCTTATGTGGGCGATGGGCTCCTGCACCGTATGAACTTTCCGGACTATCAACAGAAGGTGCTGTCCAAGACCAACTTTCTAACCGCCCTGGGTCATGCGGGATTGGCTATGGCTGAGGTTAGTGTTTCATTTTCCTTGTTTAACCCGACGTGCTCTTTCTTTTTATATATCGATCCTCTGGCCTTCTGACCCCTCATCCCGCTTTTAATATAATCTTCACTTGCTCTTTTATTAAAACAGGTTAGCAATGACCTGCTATATATGTGGTCTCAGTATGAAACTGGAGTTGCTTTGGCCGCAGCGAGGGGGAAGAAATTAGCGGAGGCGAAGGATGAGATTGCCCGCTTGTCCAAGGTCTTGGAGGGCTCGGGAGAGGAGCTTAAAAATAAAGATGCCGAGTTGATGACTGCGGTCAAGGAGAACTCTAAATTGAGCAACGATCTCGACGCAGCTCGCGAGGCCAAAGACCGAGGTGAGGCTGAAAAGCAACTGTTTAGTCTGAGAAGCAACGACTTGAAGCTCGCCTGGCCGAGGCTGACAAGCGGTTGGAGGAGGAGAGGGAGAAGAACAGGAGCTTATCTGAAAAAGTTGATGAGCTAGATGGCAAGGTTTTGGATGCCATGCGGTTTGAGAAAGACCGGGAGCTCGTTCTGAAAGAAGAGCGAGGGAAAGCCGTGGCCGAGTTTGAGGCGCCCGATGCTTATAGAGAGAAGGTGGAGGAAGCAGGCATAGAGCAATATAACTCAGCTCTCCATACATTAGGTCGTAATCTGGCAGCTACGGGCAAATACAATGCGCAAGAGATTGCGATTCTTTGCTCCATTACGGCCTCAGACCCTCAATGCTTTTCTGGCCATGCTCTAGTGCCTTTTACTACGGACCAACTCTCCGAGCTTCCCGAGTCTGTCAGATCAACTCTCCCTCTCGTCGCTCCGGTCACTGTCCAAGATCTTCTTTCCACCATTGATGGAATCAGATATTCTGCCGGGGGGACCTTGCCTCTGGTCGCAGCTTTGGAGAAAACTTTTGGCCCCGGCGGCCCGTACATCGATGGTATGGTTCTTCCTTACTCTCTTTATGCCTCCGCACTTGCTGATGCTTCTCAGGATCAGTCTGGATCTGTACCTGACATTGATGCCTCTGCCTCTGTTCCAGAGATGGAGAATGCTCCTCCCCCGGCCTCTTGAAGATCAGACCAGGTTGCACCCTGGGGATTTTTGTAATAGTGTAGGTCCGGACATTCTCGAACAAGTAATTTTTTTTTGGTTTGTATAAGTATATTTGTTTCCAGCTTTGTCATTGATTTCCTCTCTTGCGTGTGCTTTTTCTATCGCTCTTTTGATTACATAGCTTAGAAGGTTTGCTCTTGTATGAACTATCTTTGTTCCCATGCACGCGATCTAGCTCGAGGGCGTATGGCCGCGCCTTCTCCCACTTTAGTCTAGCTCGAGGGCGTATGACATGGGCCCTGCGGTCTAGCTCGAGGGCGTATGACCGCGCATCTTGGGTTTAGGAATATTTCATAAAAAAAAAAAAAATTTACCAAGGAATTAGTTCTCCCATTTTGTCTAGCTCAAGGGCGTAAGACATGGGCCCTGCGGTCTAGCTCGAGGGCGTATGACCGCGCATCTTGGGTTTAGGAATATTTCATAAGAAAATATTTTTACCAAGGAATTAGCTCTCCCATTTTGTCTAGCTCAAGGGCGTAAGACATGGGCCCTGCGGTCTAGCTCGAGGGCGTATGACCGCGCATCTTGGGTTTAGGAATGTTTCATAAGAAAATATTTTTACCAAGGAATTAGTTCTCCCATTTTGTCTAGCTCAAGGGCGTAAGACATGGGCCCTGCGGTCTAGCTCGAGGGCGTATGACCGCGCTTCGTTTGTAAACTTGCAAACGGCATCCGCATCGCAGGCGTGCGGTCTAGCTCGAGAGCACATGACCGCGCTTAGAGAACGAACATACTTGACTAATTGCAGAGAAACGATATCAGTATTATTTTACTTACTCGAACAGATTACAATGCGATTTCGTTTACAATACATGAGTAATTCCCAATTTCTAACTGCTATTGATTGCAAAAAGATTTCAAGGTCTACAATTCTGTCTTCTAAGGGTAATATTTCTTCAGATGATCACTATGCCAGGCGTTTTTCAAGTCTTTTCCTTCTGCTGTTAAAAGCCTGTAGGTTCCCTCTTTGATCACGCGGGCAATCTGATAAGGGCCTTCCCAGTTGGGCGAAAGCTTGTTATATCCGGGCTGCCTCCCTGTGACTTCAACTTTCCTCAGAACCCAGTCTCCCACGGCAAACGATCTCTTGTTCACCCTTTTGTCATGATGAACTTTGGCCTTCTGCTTGTAATTGACCATCTTCGCTCGTGCTTCCAACCGTTTTTCTTCGGTAGAGTCTAAGTCTTTTCTGCGGGCTCCCTCATTCTCTGTTTCATTAAATTGGGAGACCCTATAGGTGGGCAAGGCTACTTCCACAGGTGCGACCGCCTCCGATCCATATGTCAGGGAAAAAGGGTTTCTCCCGTTGAGTTCCTTGTCGTGGTTCGGACAACCCATAGAGCAGTACTGAGCTCTTCCATCCAGCGACCACTCCTTCCCTTCAAACTTTTGTGCAAAGCGGTCATGAGCAGCTTGTTCGCGGCCTCGGCCTGTCCATTTCCCTGCGGTCTTGCGACTGAGGATTGTCGATGTTCCACGTTGAGTCTCTTGCACTCCGCCGTAAACTTGCTTTGAAATTGGGGTCCGTGATCGGAGACAATAGCACGCGGTAGACCAAACCGACAGAATATGTGATCGTGGATGAATTTGATAATACTTGCTTCCGTAGTACTAGTCAGTGCTTTTGCCTCAACCCATTTTGTGAAATAATCCACTGCAACCACTACCATTTGCGCTCCCCCGGGCGCTTTGGGATTAGGCCCAATCAAATCAATCCCCCACATATCAAATGGCCAAGTTGGGACTACCAAACTCTGCTCGGTGGACGGCTGCCTTGGTATGTTGGCGAACCTCTGGCACTGATCACATTTGCGGACGTAGTCCTCTGCATCTCTTTTCATTGTTGGCCAATTGACACGCCCCCAGGTCCCGGGATTCCCTAATAGAACCTCGAACCTGGATGGGAGTGCCTAACGGGAAACAAGAAACTTAACAAGAAACTTAATGACATTTGTTTAACAAATTGACATGATATATATACTCTAGAGTAAGGAGCTATACTAGCTCACAACACGAGTTCTAGACAAGAAAATTTAAAACCAAACTTAATACATACACAGCGGAAACATGCCTAGCACATAAGCTGGCATTAAGAGTACTATACAAGATGTCTAGTGACAACCAGAACTAAACAAGACTGTCTACCCCACAATAAGGAGTTATACAACCCAATACATCGTCCTCACCAAGTGTAAAAGGACACAAGCCCCAAAACAATCACGACCTGCGAAGTAAGCTCCCAACTATGTCGAGCCTCACTGCGCACTATCCTTCCTTTCCTGGGGGGGGGGAACAAATAAAGGGTGAGATAAATCTCAGTAAGCTATTAGATGCAACTACATGACATGTTATCATGCAATTCAAGTAGATACTCAAATAATCATATCTCAAGTATCATCAAGTAACAAGTATATGAGAGGATAATCCACTCATCAAATAGCACATAAGGCTAATCAAGCAAATTATAAGGATATTGCTTCCTTCCTTATTCCTCCCAAGAATACCATTGTTGTCGAAGCTTGTATTACTTTGACATCACGATCAATAACAGGAACTGATTATTCAGTATATATCAGAAGACCCGGTAACCAGTGTCATTCTCAATACCAGTACTCATGATTATTCACGAGGTGTTCGGGACGGGAGTTTAGCATTCACTTAAGTCAGGCTTATTGCTCCAACTAAGGAAGCTATGCCCTTACTATGGCCGGTAGTAAGGGGTCGGGCGGAAATACATAGGGACCCGATTGTCACTTAAACCCCAGCTCTCGCGACAAGCGTGAACCTATACATTTTCGAACAAGCAAGGAGAACCAGCTGGACTCACACAAGAAAGTACAAGTAGATATTTACTTGAACAACGGGAGAAGAACTAATCCAAATGTAGTGGACTAGCTCAACAAGGAACATGCTTCAAGTACTCAAGAAGTCACCTTGTATCAAGAAAATGTATGCAATGTTTGCACATACACAACAAGAACATGTCTCATACACGTTAGTGCTTGTTCATAGCACTTTCTAGTTCACTACCATACATATGTATTGGTGTCAAGCCAAGTACAAGATTTTATTATCTTATATTCAAGTCTTAATCCATTTCTATGGATGTTCAAGTCATGTACAAGCTTTTAATGTCTTATACTTCAGGTTATAACTTCCAATCTTTGGACATTCAAACAAGTATAAGAGTTATACCTTTACTCTTACCAAATCCCAATCCTATTCTTAGGATGTTCAAGTCTAAGACCTTATGCTAATGCCTCTAAGGTGCACAATCATTGGATTCACAACAAGTATAACACATTAGTGCTTGTTCATAGCACTTTCAAGACATAAAGAAGAGATACTACTCTTATACCTATGTTCTCATTTTAATTCAATGAGTATACATGTTTAAGACCAAGTATGATGCCCCTAAAGTATCACAACACTTGCTAAGACATCTTATATTAAGGTTATATACCTTAACTATGGTTACTTCCAACTTTATACAAACTTTAAACAAAATCTTTGTTTTTCAGACCACTGTGCGGTCGCCCACAATGGACTGTGCGGCCGCACACAAGCATGTAAATTTCTTTGAAAAATCCTTCAGAAAGATGTGCGGTCGCACACTCATTTTTGTGCGGTCGCACAATATACTAAAATGCGAAATTCCCATTTCTTTACCAGGTTGAACTGTTTCCGTCCCAAAACGTAAGAGTAACTCTTTACCAACAAGTTAACAACTAAAAAAAAATACACTAACATACTCAATTCACTTAATCCAAGTTCTTCCAATATGCTACACAGGGGAAATATACTCCCTTTGTCCCAGATTTACAAGTATCCAAAAATCACCCCAAACACAAAATTAGCAATCACAAGTATTAAGAATAACATTTATGCATGTTATTACAAGCAAGGGGGAGCTAATAACTTACCTAGTCAAAATTCAAGTTGACCAAAACTTATTTCTGTTCGGCCTGGAACGCTCTATTCAACGCCACGAATATTAATCCGGGATCGGAATCAAGAACGGAGGGATAATTAAACTCGAGGAGTCGGAAATAGGGTAAACTTTTAACCTTAGGTTTAGAACAGAGGGAGAGAGCGTAAAGAAATTTGGGAAATAATGACCCAGAGAAGAAGGTCAATCAAGGTTATCTAACAACTTTCCAGGAATTGCACTTAGGCCCCTCAAGTTTCACTTTTAACAAAAAGACCCCTAAAGTCAAATTTCCACAAATGACCCAAAAGTCAAAACTAGACATTTAACCACCTTAACTATTTTAAGCAGTTAAAATTTTAACCCAAGTAAAACTAACACATAATATGCAAGTTCAAGTATTTAACAAATATGTCAAATATTTAACAAGAAATAGGATGGGTGTTACATCTTCCCCACCTTAAAGAAAATTCGCCCACGAATTTTACTTACCAAGATTTTCAAATAGGCTCGGGTATTTATCTCGCATCTCTTTCTCGGTTTCCCAAGTAGCCTCTTCAATTTCATGATTTCTCCAAAGGACCTTCACAATAGGAATCCTTTTGGTACGCAATACTTGCTCCTTCCAGTCAAGAATTTCAACAGGTTGTTCCTCATAAGACAAATCAGGCTGAAATGGAATAGCCTCATACTCAAGAACATGTGATTCATCTGCCATATACTTGCGAAGCATAGATACATGGAACACATCATGAATACCAGATAAAGAAGGAGGTAAAGCCACTTTATAAGCCAACTTCCCAACTCTTTCAAGAATCTCAAATGGACCGATATAACGAGGAGATAACTTTCCTTTCTTCCCAAATCTCTTTATACCTCTACGAGGAGAGACCTTCAAGAATACAAAGTCACCTACCTGGAATTCAAGATTCCTTCTACGATGATCTGCATAACTCTTTTGTCTACTTTGAGCTGTGCGCAATCTATCTCGAATGAGTTTCACACTTTCAACTGACTGTTGAACCATTTCAGGACCCAAGAGTCTAGCTTCTCCCACTTCATCCCAGCATATAGGAGATCGACATTTTCTGCCATAAAGAGCCTCATAAGGAGCCATTTCAATGCTAGACTGAAAACTGTTATTATAAGCAAACTCAGCCAAAGGAAGATGAGTATCCCAACTGCCTTTGAAATCAATAACACAAGCACGTAACATATCCTCGAGAATCTGTATAAGTCTCTCAGATTGCCCATCAGATTGAGGATGAAAAGCAGTACTGAAATTCAATTTAGTACCCATGGCACCCTGAAGAGCCTGCCAGAATCGAGAAGTAAAACGAGGATCTCTGTCAGATACAATACTCACAGGAACTCCATGCAGTCGGACAATCTCCTGAACATATAAAGATGCCAACTGAGACAATGAATATCCCATGGAAACAGACAAGAAGTGAGCTGATTTAGTCAACCTGTCCACTATAACCCAAACAGCATCATGGCCTCGTCTGGTACGTGGCAAACCAGTCACAAAATCCATAGTAATATGCTCCCATTTCCACTCTGGAATTTCCAATGGTTGCAACAAACCTGCTGGACGTTGATGTTCCACTTTTACTTGTTGGCAAGTCAAACATTTGGATACATACTCAGCAATCTCTCTTTTCATATTGTTCCACCAGAAATGTTTCTTCAAGTCTTGGTACATTTTAGTACTTCCAGGATGAATAATATACTTGGCTTTGTGAGCCTCTTCAAGAACTTTCTTCTTAATCTCAGGATCAACTGGAATACAAACTCGACTTCGGAAGGTAAGAATTCCATCACTGTTAAAAGAAAAATCTGGTTGCTTTCCTTCATTCATTCCACTAATGATTTTCTGCAATTCAGAATCAATTACCTGAGCTTCTTTGATCTGTTGGAGTAAATCTGAAGTAGCTTTTATATTCGCAAACATAACTCCATGATTTGATTCACAAGGATTCCAGTCACTCAAATCTTCAAACATCTTCCATTCACGAATCATCAAGCAAGAAATATAAGTCTTTCTGCTCAGTGCATCTGCCACAACATTTGCCTTTCCAGGATGATAAAGAATAGTACAATCATGATCCTTCAATTTCTCCATCCATCTACGTTGCCTCATGTTAAGCTCTTTTTGAGAAAACAAGTACTTCAAGCTCTTATGATCAGTAAAGACTTCAAATTTAGTTCCATACAAGTAATGCCTCCATTTATGCAAAGCAAAAATAATCGCAGCCAACTCTAAATCATGAGTAGGATAATTCTTTTCATAAGGAGATAATTTTCGAGAAGCATAAGCTATTACCTTTCCATCTTGCATCAGAACACAACCCAATCCTTCTTTGGAAGCATCAGTATAAACCATGAAATGCTCAGAACCATTAGGCAAAGCCAAGACTGGAGCTGTAGTCAAACGCCTTTTCAACTCCTGAAAACTTGCTTCACATTTGTCATTCCACTCAAAAGAAATAGCTTTTCGAGTCATATTAGTCAATGGAGTAGCAATCTTGGAGAATCCCTCAATGAACCTCCGATAATAACTAGCTAAGCCCAAGAAACTACGGATCTCAGTCACTGTAGTTGGCCTCTTCCAGTTTACAACTGCTTCAACTTTGGAAGGATCTACTGCAATACCAGTAGCAGACACCACATGCCCCAAGAATGAAACCTCTTCTAACCAGAAAGCACATTTGCTGAATTTTGCAAATAGTTGTTTCTCACGAAGAACTTGTAATACTACTCTGAGATGTTGTTCATGCTCAGCCCGTGACTTAGAATACACAAGAATATCATCAATGAATACCACCACAAAGCAATCAAGATATGGCTTGAATATATGGTTCATCAAATCCATAAATACAGCTGGAGCATTTGTCAAACCGAATGGCATAACAATAAATTCATAATGCCCATACCTGGTACGGAAAGCTGTCTTTGGTATATCCTCAGATCTGATTTTCAACTGATGATAACCACTTCTCAAGTCAAGCTTCGAATACACTACTGAACCCTGAAGCTGATCAAACAAGTCATCAATATGAGGTAACGGATATTTGTTCTTGATAGTTACCTGATTAAGATCTCTGTAATCAATACACAATCGCAGAGTCCCATCTTTCTTCCTAACAAATAACACTGGTGCACCCCACGGTGATACACTAGGTCTGATGAAACCCCTTTCAAGCAATTCCTCAAGCTGTGTTTTCAACTCTCTTAACTCAGCTGGAGCCATTCTATAAGGTGCTTTAGAGATTGGTGCTGTACCTGGTAATAACTCAATACAGAACTCAAGCTCTCGGTCAGGTGGCATGCTATACTCAGAAGAGAACACATCTGAAAATTCAGACACAATAGGAATATCCTCCATCTTGGGAACAGATAAACTCTGATCAAGTACACATGCGAGATACCCGGCACAACCACGAGATAAAAGTTTTCTAGCTTTTAAAGCAGAAATAACATGTATAGCACATAAAGGCCTATCACCTTCAAAGGTAAAATCAGGCAAACCAGGAATAGAAAAAGTTACTACTTTTCTATAACAATCAACAGATGCATGATGCACATATAGCCAATCCATGCCAAGAATCACGTCAAAGTCCCTTATAGGTAACACGACTAGGTCAGCAAGAAGGGCATGATCACCCACAAGGACCTCACATTTCTTGTAAACCTCAGAAGTAAACATGCAATCTCCCATAGGGGAAGATACTTCTAGCACATAAGGCATAGAATCAGGAAGAACATGCAAATGCGACACAAAATGAGATGCCACATAAGAATGAGATGAGCCTGGATCTATCAAGACTCGCGCTCTCGTACTAGAAAGTAATATAATACCTCCTATGACCGCAGAAGACTCAGCTACACCCTGCTGATCTAAAGCAAACACTCGACCCTGAACTTTTGGTCGACCCCCACTATCTCTCTTAGAACCTGAGACTGGTTGACTTGTACCCCCAACTTGATTTACTTTACTTTTAGAACAATTTCTAGCAAAGTGCCCCGCTTCACCACACACTATACACTTTCCTTGCTTTAGCCAACACTTGTCTTCAGAATGGCCTTCTTTTGAACAATAGCCACATACTCTCCTGGGACCTTGGACTGTTGTCCTCGAACCAGTTGATACACTACCTTTACTTTCAGTTGGCTGTCGGAATCGACGATCTTGGCGGCCAGATTTACCACCTTTAGAACCAGATCCCTGAGTTTTCTCCGATACACGACCAGTCATGGTTGTTCCCAACTTTACCTTGTGTTCTTCGATATCATTTTCAATAGTATAAGCCTTCTCCACTGCTTGCTGATAGCTAGTGAGTTGTAAAGAAAGAAGTTGCTTCCTATACTCAGTCCTTAACCCTTTAACAAACCTCTGTGCCTTCTTAGCTTCATTTGGAACTAAGTGATCACAATACCTCGCCAATTCTGTGAACTTGGTTGAGTATTGCCCCACGGTCAGACTTCCCTGCTCCAGATTAAGAAATTCCATTTCCTTTCTGTCTTGGACTACTGTTGGAATAAACTGTGACTTAAAAGCTTTAAGAAAATTCTCCCATGTCTGTGGTATACCTTCCAGTTCCCAACTTTTACTCAACACTTGCCACCAATGTTCAGCGGCTTTCTCAAGTTTAAAGGTTGCAAAGGTTACCTTATCACCACCTGCACATCTCAAGGCTGTAAAGATCTTCTCAATGCTTTCAATCCACTCCTCTGCCTTTTTAGCATCAAATTCCCCGTCAAAACTGTGAGGTTTCAGCTTCAAGAACCTTGTAAGGCGATTAGGATAATCCCAGTCAACATTATCAACCATTTCTTCTTGAGGAGTTATAGATCTCAGCTGATTACTACCACTTGTACCTTCAGAACTCATTGTACCTGTAGGTAAACACTCAGCGTTATTAATAACACCCCAAGACTCACCCATACCTAGGCCATAGACCCTATCCAGACTTAGAGCAAACCAAGGTAGCTAAACAGGGTAGCTAAACCAGGGTAGCTCTGATACCAACCTGACACGCCCCAGGTCCCGGGATTCCCTAATAGAACCTCGAACCTGGATGGGAGTGCCTAACGGGAAACAAGAAACTTAACAAGAAACTTAATGACATTTGTTTAACAAATTGACATGATATATATACTCTAGAGTAAGGAGCTATACTAGCTCACAACACGAGTTCTAGACAAGAAAATTTAAAACCAAACTTAATACATACACAGCGGAAACATGCCTAGCACATAAGCTGGCATTAAGAGTACTATACAAGATGTCTAGTGACAACCAGAACTAAACAAGACTGTCTACCCCACAATAAGGAGTTATACAACCCAATACATCGTCCTCACCAAGTGTAAAAGGACACAAGACCCAAAACAACCACGACCTGCGAAGTAAGCTCCCAACTATGTTGAGCCTCACTGCGCACTATCCTTCCTTTCCTGGGGGGGGGGGAACAAATAAAGGGTGAGATAAATCTCAGTAAGCTATTAGATGCAACTACATGACATGTTATCATGCAATTCAAGTAGATACTCAAATAATCATATCTCAAGTATCATCAAGTAACAAGTATATGAGAGGATAATCCACTCATCAAATAGCACATAAGGCTAATCAAGCAAATTATAAGGATATTGCTTCCTTCCTTATTCCTCCCAAGAATACCATTGTTGTCGAAGCTTGTATTACTTTGACATCATGATCAATAACAGGAACTGATTATTCAGTATATATCAGAAGACCCGGTAACCAGTGTCATTCTCAATATCAGTACTCATGATTATTCACGAGGTGTTCGGGACGGGAGTTTAGCATTCACTTAAGTCAGGCTTATTGCTCCAACTAAGGAAGCTATGCCCTTACTATGGCCGGTAGTAAGGGGTCGGGTGGAAATACATAGGGACCCGATTGTCACTTAAACCCCAGCTCTCGCGACAAGCGTGAACCTATACATTTTCGAACAAGCAAGGAGAACCAGCTGGACTCACACAAGAAAGTACAAGTAGATATTTACTTGAACAACGGGAGAAGAACTAATCCAAATGTAGTGGACTAGCTCAACAAGGAGCATGCTTCAAGTACTCAAGAAGTCACCTTGTATCAAGAAAATGTATGCAATGTTTGCACATACACAACAAGAACATGTCTCATACACGTTAGTGCTTGTTCATAGCACTTTCTAGTTCACTACCATACATATGTATTGGTGTCAAGCCAAGTACAAGATTTTATTATCTTATATTCAAGTCTTAATCCATTTCTATGGATGTTCAAGTCATGTACAAGCTTTTAATGTCTTATACTTCAGGTTATAACTTCCAATCTTTGGACATTCAAACAAGTATAAGAGTTATACCTTTACTCTTACCAAATCCCAATCCTATTCTTAGGATGTTCAAGTCTAAGACCTTATGCTAATGCCTCTAAGGTGCACAATCATTGGATTCACAACAAGTATAACACATTAGTGCTTGTTCATAGCACTTTCAAGACATAAAGAAGAGATACTACTCTTATACCTATGTTCTCATTTTAATTCAATGAGTATACATGTTTAAGACCAAGTATGATTCCCCTAAAGTATCACAACACTTGCTAGGACATCTTATATTAAGGTTATATACCTTAACTATGGTTACTTCCAACTTTATACAAACTTTAAACAAAATCTTTGTTTTTCAGACCACTGTGCGGTCGCCCACAATGGACTGTGCGGCCGCATACAAGCATGTAAATTTCTTTGAAAAATCCTTCAGAAAGATGTGCGGTCGCACACTCATTTTTGTGCGGTCGCACAATATACTAAAATGCGAAATTCCCATTTCTTTACCAGGTTGAACTGTTTCCGTCCCAAAACGTAAGAGTAACTTTTTACCAACAAGTTAACAACTAAAAAAAAAATACACTAACATACTCAATTCACTTAATCCAAGTTCTTCCAATATGCTACACAGGGGAAATATACTCCCTTTGTCCCAGATTTACAAGTATCCCAAAAATCACCCCAAACACAAAATTAGCAATCACAAGTATTAAGAATAACATTTATGCATGTTATTACAAGCAAGGGGAAGCTAATAACTTACCTAGTCAAAATTCAAGTTGACCAAAACTTATTTCTGTTCGGCCTGGAACGCTCTATTCAACGCCACGAATATTAATCCGGGATCGGAATCAAGAACGGAGGGATAATTAAACTCGAGGAGTCGGAAATAGGGTAAACTTTTAACCTTAGGTTTAGAACAGAGGGAGAGAGCGTAAAGAAATTTGGGAAATAATGACCCAGAGAAGAAGGTCAATCAAGGTTATCTAACAACTTTCCAGGAATTGCACTTAGGCCCCTCAAGTTTCACTTTTAACAAAAAGACCCCTAAAGTCAAATTTCCACAAATGACCCAAAAGTCAAAACTAGACATTTAACCACCTTAACTATTTTAAGCAGTTAAAATTTTAACCCAAGTAAAACTAACACATAATATGCAAGTTCAAGTATTTAACAAATATGTCAAATATTTAACAAGAAATAGGATGGGTGTTACACCAATAATACCCGCGAAATCTGATTTTATCGGATAGTGTCCGGGCTCCGGGATGCCCTCCACACACGCCTTCGTGAACTTCGTATAACAAGTTGGTGACTGTTTCGGACTTGACACACCTCAACAGCGGTTTGGTGAAGGATGTCCGATAGAGCATGCCATCAATGATCGTGTATCTAGCGGCCTGTTTCATCAAGACTCTTGCCCGGTCATGGTCGTTGGGGAGGGTTTGCTGCTCGATATACTCCCTGATCTCGTCAACCCAATCTTTTTCTGACTCTCCAATTTGGTGGATCTCTATCCTGTCAATGGCTGGGCGCTCCGTGAACTCTATCCAGCAGTCCACACTAAGCTTGGCAATGTCTTCGTTTGTGATCCTGGAAAGCAAGTCCGCCTCGGAATTCTCAGCCCGGTTAACTTGGTTCAGCTCATGGTACTCGAATTCCTTTAACAAGTTTGTCGCGAGCTCCTTGTATTTGACCAACACCGGGTGATTTGTTTCGTATTCCCCTTTCACCTGGTTTATCACTAGTTGTGAGTCGCTTTTCACGACCAGCTTCGATACTTTCATGTCCCAGGCCAATTCCAAGCCCGCTATCAATGCCTCGTACTCGGCCTGATTGTTTGAGACCTCGAACTTAAATCTCAAGGCTCGCTTGAATCTTTGACCCTCCGAGGCGGTCAAGATTATTCCGGCGCCGCTGACAGTCTTTCCCGCGGATCCATCCACACTTAACGACCAGCAATTTTCTGGTATCTCCCCAGCAACTACTGCCTTCTTGCTTCTCTTTTTCTTTGTCTTTGCGGGTTGGGTTTTTTCCTGTTCACTCTCCTTTGCTTCGAATGTGGTTTCTGCCACAAAGTCCGCCAGTGCCTGTGCCTTGATGGTCTTCCGCGGGGAGTAGGTAATCTGGAATTCAGTCAGCTCTATAGACCACGATAGCATTCTCCCCGAGGATTCGGGCTTGTGGAGTATCTTCTTCAGCGGGGTGTCTGAATAAACCGTGATTGGGTGGGCGATGAAGTATGCCCCCAGCTTCCGAGCGGCCATGAGCAAGGCGAAGGCTAGTTTTTCAATGTTCAGATAGCGGCCTTCCACAGCAGATAGTGCCTTGGAGACATAATACACGGGTTTCTGAAGGTTGCCCTCTTCCCTTACCAATACTGCGGCCACTGCGTGATCTGTTGCGGCCAAGAAAACATAGAGTTCCTCCCCAAACACTGGGCTGCCCAACAGCGGCGGCTTTCCCAGGTAAGCTTTTATTTGCTCAAAAGCATTCTGGCAGTCCTCGTTCCACACAAAGCCCTTCTCTCCTCCTCCTTTTAAAGTTTTGAAGAAGGGCAGGCACTTTTCGGCTGACTTGGCAATGAATCTTCCCAAAGCCGTAATACGGCCATTAAGCTTCTGCACCTCCTTAACGCATCTGGGGGCTGCATGCTTATCAATGCCACGATTTTCACGGGGTTTGCTTCGATCCCTCTTTGGTTCACCATGAAACCCAAAAATTTTCCTGCCTTTACTCCGAAAGCGCACTTGGAGGGATTAAGCTTCATGTTATTTTCCGGGGGTTGGTGAAGGTTTCTGTCACATCAATGTCGTGAGAGGTCTCCTTGGTCTTGATAACCATATCGTCGATGTAAGCCTCAAGGTTCCGGCCTAATTGATCATCAAAGACGATTCCTACCATCCTTTGATACGTACCGCCCGCATTCTTGAGGCCAAACGGCATGTTGTTAAACGTGTAGGTTTTGCCCGCGGCATAGAAAGCGCATGACGGGACGTCATCCTCCTTCATTTTGATTTGATGGTAGGCCGAGTACGCATCTATAAAGCTCAACACCCTATGCCCGGCAATAGAGTCCACTAATTGATCGATCCGGGGAAGAGGGTAACAATCCTTAGGGCATGCCTTGTTCAAATCCGTGAAATCCACGCACATCCTCCACTTTCCATTTGCTTTGGTTACCATGATGACGTTGGCTAACCACCTCGGATATTTGATCGGGCTTATGATTCCTGCTTTCAGCAGCTTATCTACCTCGATTTTGATCGCCGCTTTCTTCTCCGGTGAAAAGTATCTTTCTTTCTGGAGGACCCGGGTAAATGTGGGATCGACATTCAGTTCATGCTCGATGACCTCTCTACTTATCCCCTTCATATCTTCGACGGTCCAGGCAAATACATCCAAGCTTTTTCGCAGCAGCTCGATCAGAATCTTCCTTTCTTCTGCGGGGATTTCCAGCCCGACCTTGACCGTTTGTTCGGGGTAAGCGGGATTTATGATTACATCCTCCAGAGCATCGTTGGGGCGGATGTCCCTTATTTCTCTGTCGTGCAGCGAATCAATCACGATGTCTATCTGCTCGGTCTCTGCGGCAATACGACGGGCTCTCCTACTCCGCTTAAATTCTGCCCGTGTTGAGTGGAATGACAAAGTTCCAATCATGGCCGCGTCCTCAGTCCCGTTGCTGTTGGTTTTGACCTTTTTTGCCTCCCTCGGGCTCACCAATCTTTTCCCCATCGCGCTCTCCCTTCTTTCTTCTCTATTATTTTGAGGAAAAGCTCGGGCTTGTTTTCGATGCATGTTATCCCTGCGGGGGTGCTGAACTTGATCTTCTGGTGAGGGATTGATGCAACGATCCCAAGGGCAGCCTGAGCGGTCACTCCCAAGATTGCGTTGTATTGGGATTTCAGATCGATCACCATGAACGTGACACGGGCTGTTTTCTTGAACGGCCTCTCTCCAATGGTCACTTCAAAGTCAATGGTCCCTTTTGCGTAGACCGTATGATTCGTGAACCCTTCCAACAAGCCCGCATATGGGGTTAAGTGCGCCTCGGACATCCCCATTTCTTCTAAACAATGGAAGTAAAGTATGTTCCGTGAAGTCCCGGTATCAATGAGGACCCTCCCAATATCCGCTCTACCAATAGCCATCTTGATTGTCAAAGGCTGTGTTGAATGGAAGAGGGTGGAGGCCAGCTCGCTCCTCTTGAACCCGATCATTTCCTCTTGCTCGGGTGGGTACGCAGGTATCAGGAACACCTTTTCCAATTTCTTGATCTGAATAGAGAGCTGGGTGTTGCTCGGGGCTTCTTCCCCGATATACTGGATGTCATAGCGTTTTTCCCCGTCGGCATCGTTATCCCTAACATATTGGACATGTCCCCGTGGGGTTCTCCTTTATTGCTGGGTCCCTCGATCCATTTTTTCAATTCTCCGGCCTCGACTTTCTGTTGTATTATCTTTTTCATCTGAAAACACTCATCCGTGTTATGCCCGTGGCTTTCATGGTAGCCGCACCACTTCTTTTTGTTCGCCTCATAAGGCTTTCTTTCTAGGGGTGGGGGAGGAGGCAGGGCTTCTGCCCGCAGAATCTCAGTCCTTGGGGCTATCAAAGGAGTGAAGGTGTTGTCAGTTCTTTTGAAATTAGTCGTGCCCCTCGGTCTGCCTCTATTTCGGCCGCCACTACCCCACGAATAGCCTGCGTGGTACCTTGAGTCATGAGCGGGCTCGAGCCTATCCCTTATGCTCCTGCGGGCATCATCCATGAATGAGGGCTCTACCCCGGCCATGGCAATGGCTCGATTGTACATTTCCTCTGTTCCCTCGGGCTTTCGACAAGCGAACTCTTGCCTCAAGGTATAGGATGTTAATCCTCCCAAGAAGCACAGCTCGATGTCATTCCTTGTTAGGTCCACGATTTGTTCGGTCATTTTTCAAAACCGAGTAATGTACGCTTTCGTACTTTCCCCGGGAGATTGCTTCACACCGCATAGGTCCGATTTCGGTCTTGCGACCTTCCCAGCGCCCGCGAACGAATTCAGGAACGACGTCCGCAGTTGCTCGTAGCTGCAAATGGAGCGGGGTTTACGGGCCAACAACCATCCCAGCGCCTTCCCTTTGAAGGTGGATGCTAGAGCTTTGCATTTTACGGCCTCATTTGTTGAGAATAGAGCCATCTGCCCTTCAAACCGCCCAACATGGCTTTTTGAGTTAGACGAGCCATCATAAGCATCTAGCGTGGGACTTTTCCTCGCTGGATTGGTGAATCAGCTATCCAGGAGGCAAAAGCATCTATGGGTCCAATGCACTTTGCCACGCTTTGCTTAGACTCCCATAGGTCCCTGATCATTCCCTGGACCTTGTAGTCAGTCTCTCCCCCGGTTTTCACCTTTTTCGCCGTCCCCGCAAATTGCTCTCCGGTTCTAACAGTTGCTTTTCCCTTGTAGTGGCCTTTGGACTTTCTAGGCTGTGACTCTCCTTCTTCACTCATTCTCCCTTCCTCTCCTTCTTCATCGTCGTCCTCCACAACGATCGTTCTCTTCTTCTTTCCCTCCACCCTGCTGGCTCCGATTTTAGAACCATGAGTTTTCGATCTTTCAAGAGGGATTCCCGTGTCAGCCTCTGCATTGAATAGCTCTTCTAGGGCCAGGTTTAACTGAAGCCCTTCCTCTACTAGATGCTGCCTGTCTTTCAGGAGCTGGATTTTCTTTTGAATCTGCTCAGGGGTGAGGGGAGTGACGGGGATTTTCTGTGCCTTGCGTGCTTTTGAAGTTTCGATATGATCTCTCAGATCCGCCTCTCTTCTTGCTTTCTAAGAGGGAGTGCCCGAGCTGCCACTAGGCGCCTTGTCTCCCAATCTGGCAAAGATGGATCCTTGAGGCGCTTGTTTTAAAGGGCTAGCATTTGGGTTCAAGATTTCTTTCCCAGTCATTGCAAATCTTTGGAATGTCGAGGGTCAGCAGGACAGTTGAATGTTTTTTTTAGAATCGTAAAAACAAAAGAATGGCTTTGAACGGTGGAAACTCAAGATGAGATGACTGAAACTTGAACTGACGACTTGCAATAAAGAGTATTGAGTCAGATTAGACTGGGAATTCGAAAGAACTCAGAAGATTGAGCTAGGAAGATTATCGATTCCCGGCAATGGAACCACTGATGACGCCCTAGATTTCTGGGGTCATGGAGACTAGATCTCCGGTTTGCTGTCTCTTGATCCCGATCACAACACAGACAAGAACACCGTTAAGACCAGAGCCGGGGTTTGAATCCGGTTTAGGCCCTCGGGTGTGAGAGTAAGATCTCTGAGGAAAACCTAAGAAGAAGATCGATGAGGATCTTGTGTGTGTGAGTTGGATAGAGCACGTACCTTCTCATGGGAGCGAAAAGGTGTATATGTATGACCAAGGGAAAGAAACCTGCACAAGGTACTAACCACCCTGGTACTGGGGGGACACTTGGCGAATCCCCAGTGGACCGGTCAGGAGAGTGGCTAGGAAGGTGGCGTGTCTGTCAGGGAAGCATGGTTCCATCACCAACCGTTATGGTATGTCAGGTACGGATAGGTGACGTCTCGTGTACGTTTGTGCCAGCTGGGTACTGAGGGCTCCTCAGGAAAGCGGGAGGCAGAATCATCTCTGGCATATATCTCAGGGAGATCGGTCCCCTCGGGCTTACTTGCCCGCGTTCCTCGCCTGTTCAGCCCCAAGAGTTCAGGTCCGGTTTGGGCATGTTAGGTCGCATCAATTTGGACCGCAGAACATCCGGTCTAGAAGGCTCGGTCTCATCAATTGTTTAACACCACAAAAAAATATTTTAAAAAAAAAAAAAAAAAAAAAAACTTCATTAAAATGATTAAATAATCATTCTAAAACACGGGGACTATATGTCAATGCATTGGCTCAGCATTTCACTCACATATGACAAGTCCCATTAAACGAAGTAAATGCATTAGAAAGTATCCATTACATACATACATACTTCCTCCGTCCCAGAGTAAGAGTCATATTTTTTTTGTTGTTAGTACGAAAGTATTTTGAGCAATAATTTTAGGTTATACTCCCCCAGGTCCAAAATAACTGTCTTTTTTTGCTTTTGCACAATTCTTAAGGAAAGCAATTAATATCATGATTTAGTGACAAAAGTGCCAACTTTACCCCTATTAAATAGGGCATCATTACTACACTAATGTCTCACAACTAAGACAATTAATAAAGCAAAACAAGTTTCAAGGAGAGGGTAAGAAGGTCATTTAGCTCAAAAGTGACAGTTATTTTGGACCAATTTTTTGACTCAAAAGTGACAGTTATTTTGGACCGGAGGAAGTATCAATTATGTTAATGAACATACTTTATTAGGTTCACGTATCAATATCGCATTTGTCTTGTCAATATATTAGAATTATGTGCTTTATTTGTTGTGTATTAGTAAGAATACTCTTTTTTTTTTTTTTGAAGTAAGTAAGAATACTCTTAGATTATCTCCAAATTTAGAAATGTATATTTAGAAATAATTTTTATAAAGTGTGACATATATTACTCCCTCTTTCCCGCTTTAAGGTTCTTATTTTCTTTTTTAGTCTGTCACAATTTAAAGTTCTTACTTTGCTTTATTACCTAAAATGGAAAGTGGAACCCACTTGTCATTCTCACAACAAAAACTCACTACCCACTTTCTCTCTCCCACTTTACTTTTCATACTCACAACATTTACTTTTTCTTAATCTCCGTGTAAAGTCAAACTAAGAACTTTAAATTGGGACGGAGGGAGTATAAGACAACAATTTTGATATTGGGTTTGTTGACTATCAAATGAGTAATAGTCAAGAAGTTTTTTTGTTTACAATCCTCTTTTTTTTTTTTTTTTTTTTGAAACATTTACAATTTTTTAAATTTAAGTCGTGAAAGTTCATGATTCAGCCCCCTTTACAAGTACTTGTGTTATGCAAATCCGCAGTATCTGTTTATTTTATTTTATTAGAATATAGTTTGTTGGAGCTACTGGATTCATTGACAGTTAAAGTTCTTTTAAGTCTTCCTCCGTCTTACTTTAATTTATTAAAATGAGTTTGCCATAATAATTAAGAAAAAAATTAAAAAAATCATGTGTTATTAGTATAGATAGTTGGGTAAGAGAAAGAAAGTGGAATAAGAAGAAATAATAAGTGGCCGGGTAGTTGTTGTGAGTATGAAAAGTGAGTCATATTATTTTAAAAGTGAAAAAAAAAAAAAACTTCCATATTAAAAGTTTGTAAATTAATACTCCCTCCGTCCCGGTTTAAGGTTCTTAGTTTGACTTTGCACGCTTATTAAGAAATCAAGTACTACCTCCGTCCCAGCTCAATGTGCACACTTACCTTTTAAGTGGGTGTCGTTGATATGTGCACAATCCAAAAAAGGAAAGTTTTTTATTATTTTTATAATCTTCCACTCATTCTCTCTCTTCCTCCCAACCACTCATTATTCTCCACTCATTCTCTTTCTTCCTCTCAACCACTCATTATTCTCCACTCATTCTCTTTCTTCCTCCCAACCACTCATTATTCTCCACTCACAATACTTTTGAATATAAATAATCTCTCATTAAATATTGTGCCAAACAGTAAAGGTGCATATTGAGTTGGGACGGAGGTAGTATAAAACAAAGAAAAATGTGTCAACAAAAGTAGGGAGGTGAGGATATAATTGGCCAAACACTATTCAAAAAGCAAATGAGTGAAAAGTAAGTTGGGTAAGTAATGGCTTTTTTGTAATTAAATGAACCTTTTGAGGGCAAGATTATCCAAGACACTATTCATATTTTTCCATTTATGGAATAAAACAACTAAGAACCTTAATCTAGACAAACCAAAAAAGAAAGTAAGAACCTTAAACTGAGGCAGAGGGAGTATGAGACAACTAAAATGATAATTTTTGTAGATTAATTAAGTGGAACGGATGAAGTAGGAGTATCATTTATTATGCATGCAGAACGTAGATCACACTGAATTGCAGACTTCTGTCTTGTGTATTCTATACTCCCTCCGTCCCTGTTTAATCTAAAAAAATTACCATTTTGGTTGTCCCACTTTAATTTACAAAAACTCAAAATGGAAATGTTTTTATACTTTTAAAATAATGGGACTCACTTGTCATACTCACAACAACTATCTACTAACTATTCTCTACCCCACTTTCCCTCCCTACCCAACTATCTATCAGGGCCGGCCCAAGGGGGGGCAGGTGGGGCGCCCGCCCAGGCCCTTGCCGAGAGAAGGGCCCAAAATTTTTATAGCATATACATATATATATGTATATATATATATGTGTGTGTGTGTGTGTGTGTGCGAGCGCGCGTGTGTGTGTGTCTGTATATATATATATTTTTTATTATTTTTTTATGAAAAAAAAATTATCACTAATTATTTTTTAAAGAAAGCTGACACATTTTATTAGTTCATTTTTAAGCAAAAGAGGCCCCAAGAAAAAAAAATACACAAAAAAGGCCTATTTTATTTGAGAAAAAAAAATCAACCAAAGACAACTACATATATAACTTTTGGGGCCTTCATATTCCCTCATTCATATTATATTGAGCCCTCATACTTTTGGGGCCTTCATATTACCAAAAAAGTTTGAATAGTCAAATTTAAGTAGAAATGAAAACATCTCTGTAAGACATAGATATGTATAATTTTTATTGGAGTAATTTTTTTTGTCCTCATATTCTTATCATATTATTTATTTTTGGTGAACATAATTTAATCTTATCTTTTGCAAGAGTTTTTAAGACTCTTTTATATATTTATTTAATATGTTCTTTTGCAAATTTTGGAACATTATATGTACATTTTTTTTCATTATGTTTTTGTTGTACATATTTTTTTTCTTTTATAATTTTACTGGGTTTTATACATTTTCTTACTATTTTGTATGATAAAAATTTATAGGTTTGATTATAACCTTTAGTTTATTTGTTATTATGCTAACTTCAATCATTTGAATTTACAATTATTTTATACTTAAATACAAATTTAAAGTACAAGTTAACAAAAAAAAAAATCTGCTAGTAAAAAACATGAGTTTTGAAGGAGAAAATAAAGATTTATAAAAGGCCGTTCATTGTTTCAAAAAGAGAAAGGGCCCTTCATTGTACCTCGCCCAGGGCCCCAAAAAAGCTAGGAACGGCCCTGCTATCTATACTCACAACACATCAACTACTCCCTCCGTCCCAAAATGATATTCCTATTTGTCATTTTTCACTGTCCCAAAAAGTTCTTCTCATTTCCACAATTTAGGCTTAAAAGTTTGTAAACATGGCATGGATGGTGTAGCAAGTGTTTATATCCTTAAAAAGATTGAATAGTCAAATGAAAAGATTATTTTGAGACGGAGGGAGTATTTCTCTTTCTCCTAATTAATGTGCCCAACACAATTTTTGTAAGTTAAAGAGAGACGGAGGGAGTATATTCAGTGCAACCAGGACCTTTGATTGAATTATCCCAACCTAAGTCAAAACTAAACCTGTTGTACACATTACTCTGAAGATTGAGTCAATGCCTTGTCAGACCTGACATCTTTTGATTTTGGTCCATACCATAGGGAGCAACTATTACCAACACAAAAAATGATTATATCACGGATCCGGAGCCAATGAGCAGTCCGATGCACAGTCAATCTATTGTGGATATGGCCCTCCAACTCCCAACACCCAAGCAAGTCGCAAGAAAATATTGGCACCACAAACAAGCACAAGAAATAAGAAATCCAAAGCAAAAGACAAAACGAACACAAGAAATTGTTTACCCAGTTCGTCAATATGTTTGACTACGTCTGGGGGCACTACCAAGCCAGGATCTTGCACTATAATATGTAAATATGGAGTTACAATGAGTATGGGGGCGGAACATTGCTTATATAGGCAACCTAGAATAAAACCTAACCCTAGACGGACAAGGAAACCCGAAATCTGGCCCAAAAACCGACTCAGCCCCGACTGCCCCCGACACTTGGGCGGTCGCCCACTTTGCCTATGGGCGGTCGCCCACAATTGTGTTCCGGCTGAAGGTTCCAACTGATGGAGTGGGCGGTCGCCCACCATCACCCTGGGCGGCCGCCCAGAAGGTCAGTCCCTCCGACGAATTTCTTCCCTTTTGCTCCGATCGCTAGTTCCCGGTTGGTCCTCTATTCCAACAATCTCCCACCTAGAGATCAACCGCATATACAAGCCCCGTATCCGTCTTCAACTCGTCTTTGGTGTCTTCCTAGTGCTCACCTCGATCATGGTAGTGCCTTCCTCCTCCCCTATTCTCGAAGCCCCGTTGAAGCTATACCCAGCTTCAACTTCACCTTGCTTGAGAAACCTGGAGCCTTGTCCTCCGATCTACACTCTCCGTTAGATCCACGCAGCGGTTTATCCGGTCCTAGAGTATGTGGTTCATCTTCAGTGACCCCTTGACCTTGGCCATCATGAACCGTCTCGCTCCCACCTGAGTTTGGAATATCCATGCAAATCATATTCGCATCCCCGCATTCCTTGAACTCCCGAAGCTCATACTCTCCACCATTATTAGACATCAAGCTTTTAACCTTGAGTCCCCTCCGATTCTTCACCAAGGCCTTCCACTTCTTATACATCCTGAAAGATTCATCTTTCCCTTCTAAGAAGTAATCCCGGACCTTCCTTGTCGAATCATCAATGAAGGTCATGTAATTTGACACACCAACCCGAGAAGTTACCGGAGCCGATCCACACAAATCCGTGTGATCCCCCTTCTCACTCATGTGACCCAATCGACAGTACCACAATTCCGTATCACCCTTGGCCGTCGCCACCGCGATACTACCCTTGGTGTTTCCCGCCAAATACAGTCTTCCTTCCCTATTACCCCGAGCGACCTCACGATCCTCCTTGGCAATAACCCAGTTCCTGCAGCTAAAAGTTACCGTGTAACCTTCTTCACCCAGCTGCCCAACTGAAATCAGGTTCTTTTTCAAACCCGGAATGTGACTGACCCCGTGTAGATGTAGGACCTTCCCGTCCGATGCTCCTATTCTGACATCCCCCTTCCCCTTGATTTCCAAAGGCTCGCCATCCGCCAGATAGACCTTACCGAAATCACCGGAAGTGTAATTTTCCATCGCTCCTGCATGCCCGCATGAGTGGAATGATGCCCCCGAATCTAGCACCCATGATTCTAGCGCACTACAAACGCTCAGAATCAGTACATCGTCACCTTCGATTATCACATTCGCCGATTTATCCCCTCGCATGGGACAATCCCTCTTGTAGTGTCCTAACTCCTTACAATGATAGCACTCTACCGATCCTCTTGCAACCCTTGGTCTTTCTTTGTTCTCCTCATACTGATCCCCACCCCCGATTACACTTTCCCTTGACCCTGTTCTCCCTTTATTGCTAGAACCCGGTCTTCCCCTACTAGTTGTAGCCAAGACCGATTCCGAAGTAGACGGTGTCCCCAACTTCTTTATGCGATTCTCTTCGCCCAAGAGGAAGTCCTTAACATCATCATACTTCAATTTGTTCTTACCCGCCGAAGCATTTAACGCTGTCACCGTTCCGCTCCAACTTCTTGGTAAGGACGCTAGCAATAAACACGCATGAACCTCGTCACCGAAAGTAATCTCCAACGCAGTCAATGAGTCTATAATATCCATAAACTCATCGATGTGTTTAGCTATGGATCCTCCCTCTTGCATCTTGAGATTACCCATCTTGCGTATCAAATCAACCTTATTTGCAGCAGATGGTGTTTCAAATCTCTCAGTAAGATAATCCAATAGCTCCTTGGTGGTTTTCACCTTCCTGGTAGTCTTCGCGATCCACTTCGACAAAGTAGATCGAACCACCCCTAAGGCTTTCCGATCCATGAGATCCCAGTCTTCCTGCTTTTCTTTTTCCGGTTTGACTCCTGTTAGAGGCTTATAGAGATCCTTATTATACAAGAGATCCTCTATTTGCATCCTCCAAAACCCATAGTCAGAACCATCAAATTTCTCAACCGCTTGTTTATCCTTGCCCATTCTTGATTGCTTGATAAACCCCTTTGATCGTCCAACCAAAGCTCTGATACCAGTTGTTGTGGATATGGCCCTCCAACTCCCAACACCCAAGCAAGTCGCAAGAAAATAATGGCACCACAAACAAGCACAAGAAATAAGAAATCCAAAGCAAAAGACAAAACGAACACAAGAAATTGTTTACCCAGTTCGTCAATATGTTTGACTACGTCTGGGGGCACTACCAAGCCAGGATCTTGCACTATAATATGTAAATATGGAGTTACAATGAGTATGGGGGCGGAACATTGCTTATATAGGCAACCTAGAATAAAACCTAACCCTAGACGGACAAGGAAACCCGAAATCTGGCCCAAAAACCGACTCAGCCCCGACTGCCCCCGACACTTGGGCGGTCGCCCACTTTGCCTATGGGCGGTCGCCCACAATTGTGTTCCGGCTGAAGGTTCCAACTGATGGAGTGGGCGGTCGCCCACCATCACCCTGGGCGGCCGCCCAGAAGGTTAGTCCCTCCGACGAATTTCTTCCCTTTTGCTCCGATCGCTAGTTCCCGGTTGGTCCTCTATTCCAACACAATCTAGTCGATGGGTCACGCCCGTTGACCTCGTCTACTAAGCAAGAACTTACTATCCCTTAAAGGTTAAGTGAGACTATTTTTTCGGGGAGAGATTATGTATTCATATTAAGAAATGACGTGTATATATATGTCAGAATTAAACAATGTATAAGTAAATTGAACATCAAGTTTCACAATCAAGCGTACTGATCTAACAAACAAAATAAAAAGAAAATACTAAACATTCGCATTCACGATCAAAATTGACTTCTTACATAGAATTAAATCTCGATTCTAAAAACTATTGTACAATCAACCTATCTGGGTCATCACAAAGTGAGTTTCTTTTTCTGCTTCGTCGCTCAACTGCAATATCAACACGAGTCATCCGATCCATTTGAACAAGATCTAATCATAGCCGTTGAATGACGGTCCCAAATTTGTCGAATAACTTGTTCTTCAACACCCTCACATCTCTCTTCAAAACATGTCCCTCCCCTTGGGGATCAAAAAACATAGCATGAATCACCTTCAAAACACTAAAATACTTAATGAGCCATCCTTCCGTCTCGCTCTCATCACTACCTTGTACAAGTCCTCCGCATAATTTCCGACCACCTGTCCGCAACTCGAAGAAATCATACTCTGGGATCTCAAGCACATTCACCTGATCAACATCTCTCCAAACACTTTCTTTATCATCAATAATCAATATCCCACTCTCTTTCCCCATCACCAAATCCAAATTCTTCTTTCCGACACAATTTTCACGCGTAAATACCCTAGATGATGATGATGATTTGCACCCGAAGTAATAGTTTCCAGGGTCAATGAGCTTCAGAACTTTGATGGCGTAATCTCGAGAACCTTTTGTAAAGAGATGCAGTTGAAACAACTGGCTCGCTTCTTGAAGAAAACGTTGAAGTCCCGGCCTCAACTTGGTAACGAAATCGAGCTCCTCATTGAACTTGATTCGAAACAAACTGCTCAAAGTTGGATCATACGTTTCCTTGAGGACCAAGTCTCGATCTTCAGGGGTCAAACGTTTAATGTTAACAGTGTGGAGAAGGGTCTGGTCAAGATCAAGAACTAGGGAAAGCTTCTTTTCTTGCACCAGTTTCTCGAACGTAAAATTCTTGAGCAACATCTTTGAATTATCGTCGTCGATATTTTTTGTCGGATTGAGCTTCATGCGCTTCCAGTAAGGTGGTTCGTTCGGATCAGATCGAGTGTTGAGCTTGAGGGGTGAATGTTGCTGCATAACAGTCTCCATGGATGAATATTAATTAGTGTGAGTAAGAATGTATAAGATGAAATATTAAGATGGATTGGGGTGAGACTAAATAAAGAAAGTAGTGTTCTGAGAATCCTCGACGGAAAAGGATTTTGTAAACGCGTTAATTAAATACATCTTCGAAGAAAATCTATAACAGGATTTTTCGGGATTAAATTTATCCCAACTCCAACGGTAAGAAAAACCATGGTACTCGGTTTTTTAATTATTTTAATGAAATCAAAACAATTAGAAGCAAAACAAAGTACTAAAACATTTTTTTGTACTTGGTCATATGAAAAGTTAAACCTCATTCTAAATATTAGTCAAATTGTGTGAATTTTGATTAAAGATTTAGCAAAAAAATAATTATTATTACTCTCTCCGTCCCAGAGTATATATGTTCACTATCCCATTTGCTTCGAGATTAAGAAATGGAAGAAGTGATGTAAGTAATGTGTGAGTGTAAAAGTAAAGTATGAGAGATAATACTAAATCGATTGGTGTTGTGAGTATAAAACTAAGTAGTAAAGAGAGTGAGTGGGAGAAATAGTAAAGATTTTTTTTTTGTCATTTTAGAACTCTAGAACAAACTAAAAAAAGTGGACATATTCTTTGGGGACGGAGGGAGTAAGTAACTAAAATCACACTTATTAAGAAAGTAGTTAAATTTAGTTAATTGTCTTGATTTTATAATAAAAATATATTAAAATTACTAATATATCTCCATATTAAATGTGTAATAAATGTACACTTGTATTTGAAAATGAGTAATTAATTAGGGGTATTTTTGGTAAAAGAGTATTAAATACAGTTACAATTAATGTGCTTTGTATTGAAACCCAATTTTTTTGCTTATATTTAGGTAAAAAAAAACCCAACTTTTTTGCTTATATTTGTGTCCGGAGGGAGTACATCTTTAACAACTATCAATAAGATTTGGTCTTTCATTGAGATAATTTAAATTGATGTAAGTTATTGGTCAAATTAAATTTTAACAAAGTAAACTATCAAAAAAAAAAGTGAGACTATCTTCAAAAAAAAAAAAAAAAAAAAAGTGAGACTATATTTTGAACTGTGGGAGAATCTCTTACTTCACTGGATAAAACGTGACTTATTTTTTTTTACTGAAAATTGCTACTTACTCCATCCTTAAGTGATTTTTTTTTTACAAAAGAAAAAAAAAAAAAAAAAAACTTTCAAAAAAAAAATCTTTTAAAAAGTTTAAAACAAAGTTATTCTGATATATTATTATCATATTCGTAAAGTTTTCTTGATCCTTGCTAAATAAAATGTCCGAAAAAAAAAGTGGATAGCAAAAACGGGAATCAGGTCCAATTATTAAAGTCATGCGGTAACAGTTGGTAGGAACAGTTATATTTCAGATGGAGCGAAGCCTGATACGACCTTATGAGTCAACCCCTTCAGTTTTAAAACTACTCCTTCATTTTTTATGGTTAACAAAATAAATTTTGATCAAACATTGTTGTCAATTTAATGATTACAATGAAATTCTAAAAATTGTTATTGATAAATCACTTAATGATTTATAAATTACAAATTTTAAAATTTCACTAGAATGATTAGATAGTCACGAATAGACGTGACCATCCGGTTATAACCGGCGGTTAACGGTTATAACCGCCGGTTAGGAAATCTGTTAAGTTGTAACCGTAACCTAACCTTATAACCGTGATGTTCGGTTACGGTTAATCCGGTTAAGTGATTTTTTATTTTTTATTTTTTTAAAATGAGTTTTTAACAGTTTTTGTTAGAAAACTAACTGAAAATCATCAAAAAACTGACAGAAAATGAAGGAAAACACTAATTTTGTTAGAAAACTAACATAAATCATTTAAAACCTAACTGTAATTCTGAAAAATGTTAGGAAACTGACGGTTAATATAGACGGTTGAACTGGCGGTTAGCTTCCCGGTTATAACCGGTTACTAAATGGCCTAACCTTAACCGAACCGTGTAACCGACGGTTGACGGTTGAAACGGTTGGCGGTTGGCCGGTTAAAAACCGACGGTTAGCCGGTTACGGTTGAAAAATGGACACATCTAGTCATGAATAGTTGGTCAAAGTTTATTTTTGTTGACCATAAAAAGTCAAAATGAGACTATCTTTCGGGGACAGAGGGAGCATCAATTTTACTCTTTTGAATTATGTCTCTTTTTTTTAAGTCAAACACACATACTTGCATTAATAAAGGTTAATAAGATGGCACTCCATAACATTTAGAGATCTACTCACCCAAAATAAAATTCACCGCAGAAATCGCGGAACATTGTACAAGTATGATTAAAAAGAAAGAAATGGAAGTAAACAATAAGTTACAGACACTTTTTATCAAAAAAAAAAATTACTGACACTTATAATACTTCCCAATTCATACAGCCCAGTAAAAATTGATACCATAACCTTAGGATAAGTAGAACTATAAACTTCAAGTATCTCCCAAACCCTGTTGCTATTAATACCGCCGCTCCATTGAACGCCTTTACGAGTAATAGCTTGAGACGCGCAAATGCTTCTCCAAGAATGACTTAGACACTGTCTCATCTCGGCATTCACAAAATTCCCACATTGTTAAAATTTAGCGCTGAAAACATACGAAATTAAAACATTTGGGTTGGCAACAAACTCCCAACCAAGCATCACAAGTAATACAACAAGAAAAAATGCGATCATCATACCAAGGCTCTCAACAAGGAGAGAATACATAGGCTCTCGACAAATGAGAGGAAGCACGGGCTCTCGACAAAGGAGAGAATTTCCACTTATGCGACATAAACAAAATTAACTGGGCCAAATCGAAAAAGGAAGGGAAAAAGAAATAAAGCACCTGATATACCGATGAAAATTATCGTTTTCAATCCATTTAGAAAGCACTCTTTTGAATTTAAAAAAAAAAAAAAATCTATTAAAAATAATACATTTATAAATTTTAATCCCTTTATCTTTGAGAAAAAAAATCACTAAATTATTATTTTGATTCACTTGTATACTACTAAATTTGGATACATCAATTATAATTATTCAAAAACAATTTTGAATCTTTTTTCTGAAAAATTCCTAATTTCACCACTGCTCATGAGACAACAAATAGTTCTTTACTCTTTGCCAAGTTAGCAATGCATCTATCATCTCCTCCTCCTCCCAAGTTTCTCTTGTATGTTCATTCTCTTCATGTCTATTTTCATTTCCTCACATAGGCGACTCCAACTGATGAAGATTAAAAAAAAAAGAAGAAGCAGTCTTACTTCCAACAGTTCAAGTGTTTAACACTTAAAAGAGTACAAATGATGAGTATTTAGATGCCAGTAAATGGATCACAGAAGGACATACTCCCTCCGTTCCATAACTATGTGCACAAATTTTCTTTTTGAGCGTCCCATTGATAAGTCACACTTTACTAAAATGACAACAACTACCCAGTACTACTATCCATCCCTTAATCCCCGTGCACAACTGTAGACACCCCGCCTTGGACCTCTCACCCCGATTGCATACATAGTATTTGTATTTAACTTGTTTTTGTTAATTTATGTTACTTCGGTTAAGTTCCTAACTGATTCCGTTAGTTTTGGACTAAACTGCATAACAAAATTAATTTTAGAGTCATTTTGTCTTTCTTAGACGCGGGTGCCTCCGATACTGTCCACGGCCCCCGCGCGCCTCTCGCCCCAAAAGCCGGAAGCGCGCGCCTCCCGATATGGCAGTAACGGATTGCACCATTTTCCCCTCCCTTTTCTTATTTACAACATCATTTCTTGATCACAAAAAAAAAAAAACACTCTTTTTACATCCACATTTATCCCCCCTTATTTTGTAACTCCCAATCCCACATTCTAAGCCTTTTCTTTAAAACAAAATATTTCCTTTTTATTTTTTTGATTTTCTTTTATTTCTTTTATTTCTTTCATTCATTATTTTATTTATCTTATTTTTGATTGGTCAATTCCATTTCACATGGATGATCATCTTTTCTCTCCAACCTTTCCCTCTCCTTTTTACCTATAAAAACCACCTTCTTCTACTTTAAAAAAGGACCTTCTTTTTTACTTAAAAATCTCTACACAAATACAATATACACAATTCTCCCAAGAATTCTCTTTACAAGAGTTCTCCCAACAAGAGTTTAACACAACAAAACTCTACACAAATTGTTCTGCAACAATTGCCTTACAACAACATCATTTTCAAGTCCAAGTTTGAAGTCCTCTTTCTTAAGGTACTTTATTCTTCTTCTCTTATTTTACATGTCTTAGTAATGTATGCAATCCCCATCAATTGGGACATGACCAAATGACCACTTTACTACATTAAAGTTGGTTAATGTTATCTCCCTACATTTTACTCTCTACTTTAATTTACCATTATTTTCTTAATATAATTGTTAGAATAGTTTAACATGTAATCTTAAGCATAAATTAAATCAATAAAATCATTCATCTTTTTATTTCCCCTTTCTTTTTATTTTAATTGTTAGCACTTTTTTATTGAAGGACATTTAGCATTAGAACACCAAAAGTAGCAAGACCCGCGTAAGCGGGACGGAGTGGGTGTTTAAGTACTTCCCACTCCGTTACCTAACCTCCGAACCCATCTTTTCCCGAATCTCTGGTTTTGTATATAAAATTGGCTTTTTTTAGGTTTTTCTTATGTTCCTCTAAAACATAGGTGGCGACTCTAAAATCAATTAGACATCCTAAGATAATTCACCGCTCTAGCCAAGTGGGGTTTTCCCGGGGTATCTACAACAACTCATTTTGTGCAAATAGTTATGGGATGGAGGGAGTATAACTATAGCATAAACGAGGAAGTATATTGCTAGCTAGGGATGGCCAAAACCGGTTCCGGGCCCGGTTCCGGTTCGGAACCGCCGGTTCCGGTTCGTCAAAAGGGTGACCCTTAACCGGCCCGCACTTACCCCGGTTCCGGTTCCGGTTTGGCACAATACGGTTCCGGTTCGTTCTGGTTCCGGTACGGTTCCGGTCCGGTTCCGGTCCTCTCCTTTAAAATTATTGAAAAACAAGGGATTTTCGGTACGGTTCCGGTTCCGGTCCGGTTCGGCATATATGTGACCCTGAACCGGCCTGTATGCCTTGCGGTTCCGGTTCGTCCGGTTCCGATTTCCTCCCCGGTTTGCTCCGGTTCCGGGCTTTTCCAGTCTGGTTTTCCGGTTCCGGTCTGGTTTGGCCATCCCTATTGCTAGCTTTACCACTCTTTTTCGGTACGTGCTCAAATCAAACCTTCCTTCTCTTTATATAAGTCGTAAAGTATCAGCGAAAAACAGAAGCTTCTGTCACTAGTAGCCAATCATTTCTAAAAAAAGGGGGCGGATAAGTAAAGAATTTGATAGCAAAACAAAGGATTATGAGCTTAAGACCGAACGGAATTGAAACAAGACGGGATTGAAACCCTAATAATTGCACAATGGCAAATCTAATTTTTATTAATCAAAACACTAATTTTCGGATTACAACTTTGAGGCTATTTTATAGCACCCATAAAACTTGAAAAACAAGAAATAACATCCTAAAATAAAGCCTAACCTATAAGGTAACCTAATAGAAGTCTAAAACTACTAAATCAAGACTAAATCTACTCTAAAACCTCTTATAATCATCCTACTACATTTGATTCCGAAAATAATAATAAAATAACAACAACAACAACAACAACAGCAACAACAAAGCCTTAGTCCCAAAATATTTAATTCCGAAAATAATACTACCTCTGTCCCTAAATGAGTGTCCAAATTTCATTTTAAGGGACACTGAAAATCTCAACTTTTTGAACAATTTGGTAACAACGATTCATATATAATCTTGTAATCTCCTTTCCAAACCTTTAGTTTTGCACGTATAAAGAAACCGGTGAAATTTTTTTCGAAAAAAAACGTTTAGGGAGAATGTTATGTTAAAAAAAGACACTCATTTAGGGACAAAGATTTTTTGAAAATGGACACTCATTTAGGGACAGAGGGAGTAATAAAATAACAAGTAATTAAAATAAAACACATATTTATCCCACTTTTATCATCATTCTTCTCTTCTTAGAAAAATTCGACATCGAATTTGAGTCGTTGCTTTTTGGAAACACATCGAGAAATTTTTTCTTCAATCTTCGACGAACTTTAAATTTAGTTGTACCACGCTTCATGACATCCATCCAATCCGTCCAATAATATTGACAAATATTTTCCATGAGCAATTTCTTGATGTGCCACGGTGACCAAAAATTGCAATCAAGAATATCAAACGTGTCTTCATAACAATAAAAACCAAAAATACCTTCTTCATTCGAAACCAAAATAGATGAACCCAGAAAATCACAAACTGCGCCCAGGTTCGGTTGAGGGTCCCCGAGCACGGTCGTGTCTTGGAATATGGCACGGTCGTGTAGAACAGTGAGCACAGGACTCCCACATCCGCCTTTATTCGCACGGTCGTGTATGGGAAACTGGCACGGTCGTGTGTGCTGCGCCGAGCTGCTGCTGGGACTGGTGCGCTGCAACACAATGGTTTCTGCTGGGTCAAAAACCTCAAAATCTTCTTCATAATTATCTTCATCAAAGATTGGTGGCTTTGACCAATCAATCACAAAGTCGGGAATCGGCGATTCAACACCGTATTCCACATTAACAGGATCCAATCGGTCACAAAACTCATCAGGATTAAAAGGATTGACCTCTTTCCTGCACCCAAGTTCTTGATCCCGATCGAAAGGATAGATATCCTCATCATCATCAGACCACATATCTGACTCCGAGCCCACATTGGTGGGAACCTCCAAACACGCTAGATGTCGTTGGACTCGTGGACCCTCCACACGTTCAAGGCGACGTTGGAGTTCTTGAATCTCGAAACGCAGAAAGCGGAGTTGGAGATCTTGAATCTGTCTTCGCAATTCGTCTTTCTCGATTTCACTTAGGTAATGATGTCGATGGATTTCGTCTCCCTGGGGTTCTGATCTGCAGCCCCTACCACGATTACCACGACCACCACTTCCTCGTCCTCGTTCGGCCATTGATAACCAGGAACTCCTGATACCAAATGATAGCAAAACAAAGGATTATGAGCTTAAGACCGAACGGAATTGAAACAAGACGGGATTGAAACCCTAATAATTGCACAATGGCAAATCTAATTTTTATTAATCAAAACACTAATTTTCGGATTACAACTTTGAGGCTATTTTATAGCACCCATAAAACTTGAAAAACAAGAAATAACATCCTAAAATAAAGCCTAACCTATAAGGTAACCTAATAGAAGTCTAAAACTACTAAATCAAGACTAAATCTACTCTAAAACCTCTTATAATCATCCTACTACATTTAATTCCGAAAATAATAATAAAATAACAACAACAACAACAACAACAACAACAACAAAGCCTTAGTCCCAAAATATTTAATTCCGAAAATAATAATAAAATAACAAGTAATTAAAATAAAACTCATATTTACCCACTTTTATCATCATACTGCATCAGAATTTCAATAATAACTGGTTGTCAAGCTCACGGCGAGTAAAGTCCCAAAAGGAAATAGGGCAGATCACAGACAAGGAAAATTGTACTGACCAGTATTGCTGGATCCACGGAAGGGTTATCTGAAGAGAGCCTTGTTAGATGCCTGACGATTGCTTTGCTCATCATGGTTGCTGCTCGTCGCAACCGAGCTTGTGCTCATTGATCTTAGCTTGACTTGGTCGGTTTAAGCGACGTGATGGACCTCATTATGGATTGGACTGAATGTCCTTTCTTTCATTCTAGGCTTGTGGTCGTTGACCACTTGGACCGGGCAAACCCGAGTAATTAAGGTGCTTGGTTTATTCCTTTCAGCAGGATTTATAAGTGACATGACATGTTTGAGTTTCAATAATAAACATGTTGTTTCTTTGGATGTATAAAGAGTTGGTAATTATGCGCTCTCCACTTCTTGTTCTATGTTCCAGGCCATGATTCCATCCCGGGCCATGATTCCATCCCGCTCTGAGAGTCATGTCTCAAAGCCATGAAAGTCATGTCAAGCATTTTAATTGTAAGAACCATATAGACTAACAAAAAAAAAAACAAAAAAACAAAAACAGTACGTAAAGAAACCCAAAAATGAATAAAAAGATCAACAAAAATATATAGATCGGAATCTTACAAAGAGATACCATCTCCAGCCTTCCGCAAACATTTATTATGGGACGGATTTTAGCAGAAGTGACATGACATGTTTCATCTCTGAGATCAACTGCAACAAATCAGCATCAATCTCTACAAGTTTCCATCTGCATTGATGCCATGTGGTACTGAATGTACGAATTACCACAGAAAGAATTCTATGGATGGAGCAACAAAACCAAACAGAAAGCTCAAGAAATCAAATTAAAGAGAAAAAATAACTGTAATAGAAAAATTATCAAAACAAGTCCGTTCCAGTTTCACCGTGTATCGGAGAATACAGCTAAGAGAAGGGATCTTGAAGCTAGAACAGTGTTGGGAGTAACAACAGATTCACAAGCAAACATTTTTGTCATATTTATAGATATAGAAGGAAAATTGTCCCCAGAATATGTGACATGGATGCTGAAGAACTTGACTTGAAAAATGATTTTGCAGAAAGAAACCAATCTATAACCATTAACAAGTGAATCATGGCCAAGAGTCTCTTACTTAGTTTATTTATTTTTGCATTTTCTAACTTTAGCTGACTCATCCCCTGCTCTCATATACTCTTAAAGATTTTTGTTGAAAAAGAAAATACTTACTCCGTCCCAAAATAATAGTCCCATTTGACTTTTCAAACATTTGAAGGTTACATTATTATAAGTTTTGTACATTCCGTGATTTTGAAGCCTTAATTTTGGAATGAGAGACTAACTTATTGGGACAAACGAAATGGAAAAAACAGGACTATCATTTTGAGACTATCATTTTGGGACGGAGGGAGTACTTATTTTTCAAAAGAAGAAACAACTCAAACAAGTACTGAGATAGAAGACGTTTTGAAGTGAACTAAAGTAAAAATAACTACTTCCTCTCTGTCCCTAAATGAATGTTCAAATTACATTTTAAGGGACATCTGAAAATATGGACATTCATTTAGGGACATCTGAAAATATCCACAAAATCTCTACATTGCTTACAGTTTAGTGGCAAAGATTCATATGTAATTATGTAATCCTCTTTGCAAACATTTAGTGTTGCACTATAAAGAGACTAGCGAAAAAAAATTGGTAAAAAAAGCAATTAGGAACAAAGTTATTTCAAAAAAATACATTCATTTTGAGACAAGAATTTCTCAAAAAATAGACATTCATTTAAGGACAGAGGGAGTATGAAACAAGGATTTCTTCCTAAAATTAAGCAATATTAGACGGGAGTAAAGCAGAAACCAATTGACCTACATTTGTGATCTAAGCGTTCATCCAACAGTACGTGCTGCCAGAATCATAGAATCTAATCCACCATAAATAAATTAAAAAAAAAAAAAGAACACTGCTACCCAAACAAAGTAATAAACAAACATAAAATAAATTAACAAGTCAACAAAGCTTAATGTTTATCGTGCTCCTTTACTGTCCCGCAAACTGTAACGACGAGCACTGCCAGATTAATGTAACCCCCAGTGTGGGGGATGATATAAAGATTATCATTGCTGTAACTAAAATGTTTCACAAGTTAGTTTGGTAGCTTCAGCATGAAGACAAAACAAATGGAAATTATACCCAGTTAATTTTTATTTTTATTTTTATTTTTTAAAAAAACAATGAAATCACACTCCAACATATATCAGACATACAAATAAAAAAAAATTACTCTGAACTAGTTTTCTGTGGTTACTTTCATATAAATAAATTGGTAGATATACAATGAAACTAAATTCTATCAAGAACATGCAATATAACTAGAATAGTGCCCTTGAAGAACATGCAGTATAACTAGAATAGTGCCCTAGAAAGTTTACTTTTCTTTCTTCTTTTTTCTTCTTTAAATGACCTGACAGATATTCGAGAATATTATGGAATCGTATCATCTCGGGACGAAGACGTCTTTTTAATATCATTTGTTAATTCATCATAATGCAAAGAATTCCATTATACTTCGGACTGCAAAGTACTAGTGAGTAGTCAGTAAAAAACCTGATGTACTGTCATGAATGTTGTGCGTCGCCTTACCACTTACCTCAAAGCAACCAGAAGTAACTGCGATGGGAGTGACACTGTTGTTTGCCTATGCCCTGGAGCAATCATAATTTGCGACAAATATTATATGGATATTTCAGATTTCTATATAAGATTCATAAGCATTTAAAATAAATAGTACCCCCTCCGTCCCATAACAACTCGCACCATTTTGTTCCAACATGGAAATTAAGGAGAGAGTATACAAATTCAAAAGCATTGTGAGTGGGAAATGAGTTGTGAGTCTGATGATTTGAGAGTGGCACCCACAATTTAAGTGTGCGAGTATGACAGGGGTAGTGTAAACAAAATAAAATAAAATAAAATAATATAAAAAGATGGATACTTTAGGAAAGGAGACTTACACAAAAAAGGAAATGGGTGCTAGGTGTTATGGGACTGAGGGAGTATGCATTAAAGGCAAATTCAAAGCTGACAACTGTACTATATATACATTCTGCAGCAACCTATTGCAAATGCAAGCAAGTCTATCAGCACTGTGATGTGAAGAAACTCACCTATGTCTGGCAGCGCTTCAATCGAAGAACATGGTTGGGTGCTCCGCTGCCCAACCAGAATCCTATTACATAAAACCAGTAACTCCTCTGGTGTAGGTTCAACGTTAGTTCTGTGCCGTTCAATCAATTCTTTTTAGCACCGTATCACTCCACTGATGCCTATTGAGTTCACTAACCATAGGTCCATCCATTTTTTTTTATTGAAATGTAGATATACCGTACACCCCACATGAACGTTCTTCCCAGAATTTTTGTTCATTTTCAACTTCAAAATCTGCAGAACATTAGAATGTTACTTGTCAACCAATGAGTGGTTCTACACTTCTAGAGCAAAAACTAATTGGAAGGGAAGCAAATTCCACCCGCCCCCCACATCCGCCTTACCTTGTCTGTAAAGAAATTTGAACACTTCATTATCTCTGCTATGGGGAAAGTTCATGACTTTGCCGCCTCAGTGAAGTAGTATACACGGTTTAAGCAATACTATCTTTAAGTTTTAATAATGTTAAATCTTTTTTCTTCTGTCACGAGTTCAGCCAAAGTATAGTTAAGCGATAAACAAGACCTGAAGAAACATACCTTCATCAATAGAAGAAGATGGTGCAACAGAAGATAGCAGGAATCAAGAATCCTTTGAACTATATCTATCGTCTTTATAACCTGCATCAAATGTTCAAAAAAATTGAAATGATGAGCATATAGATGTCAGTAAATGGATCACACAAAGACATATAACTACTCCCTCCGTCCCAAAATGATCTTCTCATTTTTAACACTCTTTTCCGGTACATGTTTGACTCAAACCTGCCTTCTCTATATTTAAGTCCTAGAATATCAGTAGAAAAAAGAAGCTTCTGTCACTAGTAGCCAATCATTACTAAAAAAGAGGCGGGTAAGTAAAGAATTTCAGTAATAAACTGCTTGTGAAAAAATGCTGAAGCTCAAGGCTAGTAATTTCCCAGTTATGTCAAAAGGCCATAGCACTAATCCAACAGTACTGCAAGTATCATATAATCTAATCCACCAGTAAAAAGCATTGCTACTTACAGCCTACCGAAGACCAGGTAATTCTGTTCAATTACGCTTACCTACATGCATGTTCAAAACACACAAAGAAATAAACAAATAGAAAAATAAATTAAAAATCGTTAACAAAGCTGAATGTTTATCGTGGCTTTACCATTCTGCAAACTGGAACGATAATCCCTGTTAAAAGTAACATGTAGCCCCAGCGTGTGGGGATGATATAAAAATCATTGTTGTTGAAAATGAACGGTTCATACGTTAGTTTGGTAGCTTCAGCGTGAAGACATACAAAACAATTCAAAAAATAAAATGAGCCATACAAAGTAAACGAGGCCTCCCCTCCCATCAAACAAACACCAGACATATACAAATGATAATCCGACTCTGAGCTACTCCCTCCGTCCCAAAATGATCTTCACACTTGACTATTCAAACTTTTTAAGGATATGAACACTTCCTTCCCTAGCCATGTTGTGTTTATACACATTTAAGCCTAAATGGTAGAAATGAAAAGTTTGGGACAATGAAAAATGACAAATAAGACGATCATTTCGAGACAGAGGGAATAGTTTTCTGTGGTTTCTTTCATGTCATAAATTGGTAGATAGAAACTGACGACAGTGAAACTAAATACTGTCAAAACCATCCAATGAATCTTGAGTAGTGCCCTTGAAAAATATTACTAATGCCTTACCCTTACTTTCTAAGAATTGGTCAAATTCTCTAATCAGCACACCACCCCCGCCACACACACACTCTCACACATACACGTGCACTCGCACTCACATATGAGTGAGGGGTGAGGGGGAGACACCCACCTAGAAACTCTATTTTTCTATCTTCATTTCTCTTCTTTGCATGACCTGACAGATATTCTGGAATATTATAGAAATCATATTATCTCTGCATGCCAAAGAGGTTTAGCTCTCTAGCGGCATCCGGTATCCCTTTGTATATGAAAGGTCAGGGGTTCAATTCCCACCAAATCACTTTCAAGTGAACTTTTGCAATAGCTTAAGGCATTCATTTAATAAAAATTCCAATTTAACAAAAAATAAAAGCATATCATCTTTGGACGAAGACACATTTTTACTCTCGTTCGATAATTTAGCATATTGCAAACACTTCCATTATGCTTCAGAGTAGTCTGTACTCTGCACCAAACCTGATGTACTGTCATGAATGTTGTGCGTCGCCTTAAAGCTTCCCTCAAACTCAAAGCAATCGAGAAGTGACTGTGATGGGAGTAAGACTGTTGTTTGCATACGCCCTAGAGCAATCACAATTAGCGACAAAAGTCATATGCGTATTTCAGAATTCTATGATATTCATAGGCAATTTAGAGAAATGGTACACATTAAAGGCAAATTCAAAGCTAACAATAGTACTATGTGTTCTGTAGAAACGTATATCAAATGCAGGAAATTCTATCAGCACTGCCATATGAAGAAACATCCTACATAACTGAACTTACCACTCAAATTTACCAGCCAGTAAATTGAAGCCCAAGATCTCTTAATTGATGACAAAAATTCAGACATGTCCTAGATAACTGAACTTCAAAATCATTGCCATCACTATCTGCATCGATATCTCCAAATATTTCTCCTATAAAGTACAAATGCATTGTTAGCATTGGGAAAAACAGCACCCCTTCTCCAAATACTCCCTCCGTCTTAAAATGATTTTCGCATTTGACTATTCAAACTTTTTAACAATATTGAATTCAAACTAAAGACAGGAATCACATGATGAAAACATATTATTCAGATCGTACATGATCAGTAACTATGCCATGGTAAACAAGAATATTGCCAGATTTGTCAACCGAAAGGTGAGTAATAGAATTGATTCCTGTCAGTGTCAGCTGTAGAGTACAGATAATCCTGTCCCCGAAGAACCATTCATATAATGGGGGATTCCTCATTTCTTGAAGTCACGCAATCACATAACTGAGTACAACACTGTGACTTACTCTGAGTTGGCCCGTTTTCCCTTATAGAAGATGAAATACTTATCTCCTCGAATGGAGACACAGCCACAGGCTTTCTATAAAGAACAAATATCCTTGCTTCTTATGCTGTCAGAACCCCATCTCCCAGTACTGATTTAATGTTATCTAAAGAAACTAAAATATGGTTCCCCAACAGATAATTAACTATGATAATAAGCACAGAAGTTACACAATCACATCAAATTGACAGGAAACTCATGAAAGAAACGAAATATTCAATTGAGTGCTGTGCTTGAATATAAACTATGGTAAAGATCAACCAAACCGGCACTATTCATTGTTGATTTATCCGTTCTTCCCCCTCAAACAATGTACCGTCGCTAAAACAAACCAAGCTGCAAAATTTCACAACTCATGCACACAAACTTGTGGAATTTCAAGTGATACTGATTCCAACTAATGTTCCGCCATAACTACATTCATCTTTATGTAAACTGAAACCAACCACTCCACCCCCCTCCCCCAGAATTTTCTTTTACGTTTTATATTCCCTAGCAAATTGCATATTCTTGAAGTCGATAAATACAAAGCCTGGTAAAATGTCATACAGACGTCACGCCAACAATTAAGCAACACTAACGTCTCCCTCCGTCTTCAAAAACATTTCCCATTTTGACTTTCCAAAGTTGACATTATTTCAAATCGATACAAAACCTGCTCTTCAGCTATACATCACTCAAGCTTGTATATGAGTTTGAAAACCAATTACTACTACTACTACATTTTCAACTTTCAAATGTTAATTCGACGTTAACAGAAGCTACACGAATGGTATAGAGAAAACCCCGACCAATTCAATCCTACTAAATTAGGAATCAGTCAAATTACTTGCAAAATGAGGATGCAAATGAGAAATCTACATAAAAATGTACTATGTGATACGATTGAAAATGCTTACTTTTTCAGTTTCAGTAACAGGTTGAGTGAATTCTGGTAGATGAATCGACGATCAACGATGAGGATGCCACACACAGTCAAAATCAATTCCACACCATCTCTCTTATGAGTCTTCTCTCTAAACCCTAAGCCCTAACTCCAAACTTAACGGTCGAAATTTAGATATAGATAATTATTTTAATTTGTTGAAATTTAAGCAACAAGCCTCCGTAGCATAGTGGTAGTGCGTTCGCTTCGTAAGCGAAAGGTCGCGAGTTCGATCCTCGCCGGGGGCTGTACGTTTTTGTATTTTATAATTAATTTTTACTCATTTTTTTATTTTATCTTATTCCATTTTGCATTTTATATAAACTGTTTGTAATAAAATTTTAAATATAGTCTCGCTTTGATTGGCGCTGAACAAATTATTCATAAAGATAAATTCTAAAATTTATTCTCGACAATCTTTTTTACAAGTAATAAAAAAAATATAACACTAAGAAAAATAATTTTTATATCATGGATCCGGCTTCTATAACATTAAAACCGTTCTTTAACTTGTAAATAAAATTTTCAAAGCTTAAAAACGTGTTTTTCCGAATGTTTAGAAAAACTGTTTTTTTTTTTTTTTTTTTTTTTAGATTTTGTGAATTTTTAACGAAGTGTCAATAAAAATAATAATAATAATAATTAATTTTTCACAACAAAATTAAAGGAAGCTAATTGTTAATATAGTGGAGATATTTAGTAGGAGTTGGTTTTGGGGGAAACTAGTTCCTCCATAAGTAATAAAAAAGTCATGTTTTTTAACCCTTCTTAAACCCTAATAAAAGGCCTAAACCCTAAACCTTAAACCCTAAACACTAAACTTTAACCCATATAAAAACAAGATTTTTTTTAATTTATGGAGAAACTAGTTTCCTCCAAAATTTTCTCATTTAGTAGTCGGTTATGATATAGTTTTGGTATAAATAAGGGGTAATTTGAATTTAAAACATTGTGACATGGCTTCATATCATTAACATCATCTACTTACATAACTGTTTCCTCTCTTTCCCTTTTCCCTGCGTTTCTTCTACAGGTTTTTCTTCAATCATTGTTTTGATTTTCACTTGTTTAATTAAGGATCTCTAATTTTACATTTAGTAATTGAATTTAACAATTACTAAATGTAAAATAAGAGATTTTGTTTTTTAGATTTGTTTTATTTCTTCAATTCTAGTTCTTAATTAGGATTTTTTTAAAACTAGTTTCAATTTCTTTCCGTTGATATTTCCTTGTTGGGAGCATTTGCATTCTCCCCATGTTGGGAGCCTTTGTATTCTCCCCTTGTTGGGAGCCTTGGTGTTTGTGTGATTGTTGTTGTTTGTTCAATCAAGCAGTGTTTGGGAACCTCGGTTGGCGGTTAGCTAATTCAGATGCCTTAAACTATTGTGTTTTCAAAGCTAATTTTTTTCCGAGTAGGGATTTTGTAAATGCCAAGAGTGGGCAGTGTCCAAGTTACGCATGGAAAGACAACTGCGTGTTCCAAGACATTGTGAAGAGAAATACGAAGTCGAAGATTGTGATTGATCATAAACTCCGCTTCCTGTGTGTTACATGGCTTCACAATGGTGCTAGTGCATTTGGCGACATTTTAATTTTATGTACAAACACTCTCGCTTGTCATCCCTCTGTTTACTTTTATGTAATTCAAAATGCCAATGTAATGAATGATAATATTTGGGTTGAGCCTCTAAAATTTGTGGAGAGCCTACCCGAAATCTTATGCTTTTCCATCTAATTTAATGGTAGTTTGAGTTTCAAAAAAAAAAAAAAACATCATCTACTTACAGTTTAACAAAAAAAAAACCGTATCTATAATAAATGTCTTAACAACAATGTATTATACCCGTTCAAAAAAAAAAATTATAATACGAAACTTACAATTTCCTACCGAATTTCAACTTTAAATTCTAAACTAGCTATAACCCCGTGCTTCGCACGGGTTATGTAGTACCGATGGATTATTTAATAATTTTTAAATGTGAAAGGTATTTTTTTATAATATTTTTTAAAAAGATAGATAGTATAAAGTAATAATCTTTTAATAAACTAATTAGTAGTTTATAAATATAAGGAGGTCTTTTTATAAAAGTTTATATGAAGGGGTAGAAAATGTTCACGCATCTATAAAAACTTAACTTATTACAATCAATCTGATATTTATAATCAAAAATTATAAATTAATTAAAACATATTGTATAATTATATCCTTAAGTATTAAAAGACAAATGAAGTAAATTAAGTATTGCCATAAAAAATTTGAATCACTAAAAAATTATAAATTTAATTAAAAAAATCTAATTGAAAATAGATGTGAAGTTCAATTAACATAGTAACTCATTTTTTCAGCATAATACTTGCAATTGTATTATGTTGATATATACATAATCTTCATTAAAATCAAGATGAAGTAAATTAGGTTTGTCATCATGCAATGAACGATTACATTCACACTGCATTGACCTTTTAAATATTCTAACTACTCCAAAACATAATGATCTGCAGTAAAAAATCAAGAATGAATTAAAGTTAGTAAACATAACAAAAATATATAAAACATGAATAAAACCCAAAATTAACTCTTAAATAAATTTATGATAAAACCAAATATACATAGACATATCAATAAACCCATATTATAATAATAAGTTTGAGGTATTCTCATTTTTTCATAAAATTGCAACAAAAAATTAATGTGAGGAAAAGAATTGCAAAAAATGAACTTTCATGTTATATAACCAAGAACTTGAGTGGTCAATTATATCAATTTCAAACGTTTAATTTACAACAATAGAAAAGACAAATGAATTACAAAAAAATGTAATACTTTTTTCGTCCTAAAATGAACTCATTTTCTTTCTTAGTTAAGAATAAATTCAAACATTTTTTTGAGACAAAAGTAGTACTCCCTCTGTCCCTAAATGAGTGTCCATTTTCAAGAAATCTTTGTCCCTAAATGAGTGTCTTTTTTGAACATAACTTTCTCCCTAAATGTTTTTTTTTGGAAAAAAATTTCACCGGTTTCTTTATACGTGCAAAACTAAAGGTTTGGAAAGGAGATTACAAGATTATATATGAATCGCTGTTACCAAATTGTTCAAAAAGTTGAGATTTTCAGTTTCCCTTAAAATGAAATTTGGACACTTATTTAGGGACAGAGGTAGTATAATATACCTCAAGATTGAATTTTGAGCAATAGTTTCTAACTAATCAAATTTTCATAATTCAATGGCTTTGAATATCATGCATTTTTTTCAAGTTGAAATTTGATTAGTTAGAAAGTGAAAAGTCACTTCTTAATGATTTTATTGTTTATTCAAAGTCATTGAATTTTAAAAATATGATTAGTTGAAAATTGAAAAGTCACTTCTTAATTTACTAATTTAAATCAGCATTAACTTCACATAAAAAGCAAGACATATTAATAAAATGTAAGTTATAACTTTTTATATGTTAGCATTATTTTTCACCTAATGTTTGATCTTCTTTAAGTATACTAGAAAATAAACCCGTGCTCCGCACGAGAGCTAGAACACCTAGTGACATTATGGTGAATTTAAATTGTTTCATTTTTTTACTTTTTTAAAAGATCGTGTTATTGCTAAAATTATTTGATAATGAAATTTAAATAATTTAATTGAAGGTTAAACTGGATTTGTTAGTTATACTCCTTCCATCCCAAACTTTTTTTTAATAATTTCCGTTTTGAATTTCTCCTAAGTTTAATTACTGATGAAAGTAAATTTCTCTCCTAAATTGCTGAATAGTCATAGGAATGCGGGCATGTTTTTGTAAAATATTTAATATATACACTTAGTCACATATGTGAGAAGCTATGAAAAGTTATGAAATGAAGACCCGTTGCTTACTACTTAGCCCTAACTACCTATATACTCCCTCCATCCGAATTGATATGTTAGATACAATAGTTATTGTAGTTTTCTCTAAATCTTTGTAATTAACTAAATCTTAGTAATTAACTGAAACAATTTTACATACTCTATAAAATTAACAAATTCAATATACCTGATGTCCTAACATTGTAATTGGATGTGGTACCAATTTTATTATCCAATAGTAATTTCTTTTCCTGGAACTATTCGTCCGTTGTGATGTACGCATTGATGAATCTGTAAACAAAATAAAAGTTTGAGGATATAAAAAATTGCATGTGTGTTTAGTGTGTGTACATATATACATGTGTGTGTGTTGTGTGTGCCGCTTGTGTGTATAAGTTAACTACCCGAATTTCCAAAAATTTTATTACGAATATTATTCTTAAACTCTGCAAGAGACTTTAGTTATATGGAAGAAACCTGACTTCAAACCCGATTGGCCGAAAAAAGTTTCTCGTCCATCTTTCGACACGCTTGTTCCTTCCTTCTCTTTCGCTTGTAAATTTGAACATCCTTTTTTTTTTACTCATCAAATAAGCACGCTTCATAGCACGATTTTTTTTTTAGCAATTTCTTTTGAAGGAATACCTACAAAAATTAATATAACAATAAATACAATAGTTAGTATATAATGCATGAAATATTGAATTAGAATATTATATTACTGATATGGAGGGTTGATAAATCATTGCGTCGTCTTTTTCCTATTGGCTTCATTTATGTATAGAAAAGTATGAACAATGAAATTATCCTTGCATCTAAAATGAGAAGGGTGTCTTTTTGGTAGAGTTGAGAGCTTAAAAGTAATATTTGATAAATAAATGTTTGGTTTTTATATTTTTGTAGTAGTCTTTAAAGTTGAAGAGTCTTATAACTTATGAGATCATGAATGCAAGTCATATTAATAATATGTAAGTTAGAGACTTTTTATATGTTAGCATAAATGCAAGTCATATTAATAAAATGTAAGTTAGAGACTTTTTAGATTTTAGCATTATTTATTACAATGGTTCATATTTTCTTTTCATTTTCTATGATTTCAAGTTCACTTGATACTTTAAACTTTAAGAATTCTATCGTAATTCAATGGTTTTGAATAATATGTTGTCTCTTGGAATACATGAAAGGATCAAAGCCATTGAATTATGAAAATTTGAATAGTCAAAAACTAAATTTTTTTAAATTTTTTTTTGGCTCAAAAGCTAAAAAGTCACTTCTTAATGAATTGTTCTTTAATGCATCCAAACCCTACCTAGTCTAATACTCCAAATATAAGAGTATATGTCTACCTAGTCTAATACTCTATATATAAGAGTACATGTTCTATTAGATATGAATCTCTTCTTATCTTTTTATAGAATCACTAAATTACCTACTATCATACCTATGGATATTACATATTATTTTTACCTAGGTAGGAGAATGCCAAAAGCCTCCATGATTCCAAAATTCATATTACATGGCATCCTCTAAATCAAGATAAACCCATTTTTGGCTTACGTGTCATTCCCAATGTAAGTTTCACAACTTTAAAATACTATAGTATAGATTGTGTTTATTGATTGAGTCAAGTAATAATAATCATTTCAATTTATCTTTTCACTTTCTATCATTTAAATCACTTGATAGTTAAAACTTTAAGTATTCAATCACAATTCAATGGCTTTGAATAATCTTTGGTCTCTTGGAATACATAAACTGTAAGCTATAGACTTTTTATATGTTAGCATTATTTTTTACCTAATGTTTGATCTTCTTTAAGTACATTGTTTTATTGGATTTCTTGAGTCAAGTAACAATAATCATTTTAATCTATCTTTTCACTTTCTATCATTTAAATCACTTGATAGTTAAAACTTCACGTATTCCATCACAATTCATTAATGGTTTTGAATAATATGTAGTCTCTTGGAATACATAAACGGTTCAAAAGTCATTGAATTGTGAATTTGATCCGTTAAAAATTGAAAAGTCACTTCTTAGTGATCTTAATGTTCTTGAATGCACCACGAACTACCTAGTCAAATACTACCCTATATATAAGAGTATATGTCTACCTAATCTAATACTCTATATATAAAAGTACATATTATATAGATATCAATTTCTTCATATAGAATTACTAAGTTACCTATTATCATATCTATGGTTATCACCTCTTATTTTAACTTAGGTAGGAGAATGCCAAAAGTCTTCATGATTACAAATGTCGTATTACATGGCAACCTCTAAATCAAGAAAAACCTATTTCTTGCTTACGTGTCATTCACATGATTGGTTTCACCAATTTTAAAATACTATTAGTATAGATTTAGGTTGATTATTGAGTTAATATTGCACTATTGGAGCGATGAGGTAGAAAGAAATAGTTAGTTGAAAAAGGACCTAAAGATGTCCAATTAGCTGTCTATTTATCTATTTAAGTCTAATATTGTTCATGGCCTTTTTTGCTCATAGATAATACTCCCTCCGTCCCAATGATGAAACTTACATGTAATATATTTTATTATATGGATATAAACATTAATTTAAACATAAAAGGTCCAATAAAAAAAATACTTAAAAGTTGTTAGTCGGATAAGCTTGTAAAGATACAAAGAGCCCACAAAGAGCCCATGTGAATAAGTTGAAAGTTGAGAAGGCTAAAATGAATTTCTTCCTCTTTCCAAGTATTACCAACTATTTGTGAGGTTCATTATATGATACTAGTAGGTAACCCGTGCTCTGCACGGGAATCTATTCCGTTAATGTTTTTTGTATTTTTCTTTTTTGATGTTTTTAATTGATAAGTTAACATAATAATTTTATTTAAAAATATATGTATATTTTAAATTAATCAAAACATTTTCATAGCTTTGGTTGTACATAGTTGTAATAAATATATTTTTTAATTAATTTAGAAGTACATTTAAGTCTGTTGTATGAATATTTCAAAAAACCTAATGGTATTAATAGTAATAGTTAACATATATAGTAACTATTATGATTAAATAATATAATTAATAGTAATAGTTAATATATATTGTAATAATTATGATTAACTAATACTCTTAATAATAATAATTAACTTATATAGTAACTATTATAGTTAACAATTATATTTAACTATTATAATTAACTAATACTATTAATAGTATTAGTTAGTTATAATAGTTAAATATTACTCCCTCCGACCCGGAGTAAGAGTCCTATCTTCCATTTGCATGGAAATTAAGAAATGATGGAAGTAAAGTAAATGTTGTGAGTGTAAAACTAAATTAGGAGAGAGAATGAGTGGGAGTGAATAATAAGTTTATTGATTTTATGAGTATAAAAGTAAAGTAGGAGAGAGAATGACTGAGATGAATAGTAAAGATTCTTTGTCATTTTAGGAAAAAGACTTTTATTCTGTGACATATCAAAATAGAAAGTATGACTCTTACTCTGGGACGTAGGTAGTAATAGTTAACTATAATAGTTAACTATTACTATTATAAGTATTAGTTACTATAGTAGTTAACTATATTAGTTACCTATTATAGTACCTATTACTATTATAAGTATTAGTTACTATAGTAGTTAACTATAATAGTTACTTATTATAGTAACTATTACTATTATAAGTATATAGTTAACTATTATTATAGTTACTTATTATTAGTAACTATTACTATTATAAGTATTAGTTATAAGTATATAATTAACTATTATTATAGTTACTTATTATAGTAACTATTACTATTATAAGTATTAGTTATAAGTATATAGTTAACTATTATTATAGTTACTTATTATAGTAACTATTACTATTATAAGTATTAGTTACTATAGTAGTTAACTATATCAGTTACCTATTATAGTAACTATTACTATTATAAGTATTAGTTACTATAGTATTTAACTATAATAGTTACCCTATATAGTAACTAATACTATTAGCTAATACTATTAGCTAAGAAAAAGAATTTAAAAAGTCTTTTATTTATAAGAGTGATAATGATGTGGCAACACCAAATGCAACCTTTTTCTAAGACTTGTCTATGTGGCAACACCACGGCTCTCCTCACCAACTTTAATATATACAGTATATATATAGATTTTGCGCTTTAATGATATTAAAATAATTAATAGTTATAATCGAATTAATCATAATATATACTTCTCAAAAAACAAAAATAAATTTGTGTTGGGTATCAGCAATTAATACAAAACATGACCGTTAAAAACTAAATTACCCATTATATGGATTACCATATGAGCATTTACCAAAATAAATGATCAACAATCGTTTAACCAATCAGCATGAAAATAAGCTTTTATCCATCATCAAATTTGTTTGTGTTGTTCTTATCCATCGTCAAACTTAGTTTTCTTAAGAAAAACTAGCATAAAAATAATACTCAATATGCTGGGAAAATAATGAAATTGGAATCGGGTAGAGAATAAGGTTTTGGTATTAGTGGCCGGAGATGGAGAGGTCGTGGTGACGGTTGATAAAGATGAAGGGGATACGGCGAAAATGGATGGAATCGGTGAGGTTGCTGCGACATTGAACAGAGATGAGGTATATTGCCCGTAAACGAAACGAAAATATTAGCAACGACATGAAACATAAGATGATAGACCAAGGAGACGACATAATGCATTAATTTTTTTTTATAAGCACAAAATGAATGTATCTTCGAAGTAACGTGAATATGATGATTGTGGGTGTGTGATGAGGTATTTTATATGAGTCTGTTATTGTGAAAAACGCGTTTTATACTAGTCTTAGTGTAAAACGTGTTTTCCATATAGAAGGGTTCTTGGCCAGGCACTTTCCGATACTGTAGGAGGCACTTTTCAATATTTTTACAGCAGACACTCTTTTTACCCTAAAGCAGACACTTTTTTTTGAGACTTTCACAGCAGACACTTTTTTACCTTAGAGTATGTATTTTTTTGGCACTTGTAAAAAAAAAAAAAAAAAAAAACTCAGCAGACATGTTTTAAAATTCAAGCAGACACTTCTAATATTCAGCAGACATTTTTATATGTGTCTGCTTTTAAATTTTAAAACATGCCTGTTGAGTTTTTTTTTTTAAATACTTTTATAAGTGCCTGTTGAGAAGTGCCTCTTGGAATATTGAATAATGCCTCCTACATTGTCAACAAGTGTTTGGTGAGTTTTTAAAATTTTCAAAACAAGTGCATGCCCTAGTATTAAAAAATGCCTCCTGTAGTATTGCAAAATGCCTCCTACAGTGTAAAAAAGTGTCTGGTGAGTTTTTGTAAGTAGCAGACAAGTTTTTCTAAGTTCTAAAACAAGTGTCTGCCCTAGTAATAAAAAGTGCCTCCTGTAGTGTTGCAAAATGTCTCCTGTAGCGTTAAAAAGTGTCTGATGAGTTTTATAAGTTCCAGTTATTTACAGCAATGCCACCGCGTCTTTTAAGTAACGTTCCGCTTATTTACAAAAATGCCACTCCGCATAAAAAAAACACGTTTTACACTAAAACGCGTGTAAAACGAGTTTTTCCCAAAATTTTCTGATTTTATATGGAGTGGTTAATATATTTATGAAGGGTGGTTTTGTCCACATAACTTTTATTGACTAGCTAAGCGATGACACTAGTTGGATAGTAATAATTAAGATGATAAAATAGATCTAATGGTCTATACAATCTGTGTGTTGTTATTGTTTTATACTGAATTCTTGGTGATAATAATGATAATGTTGTCATTCATGACCGTTAAAAACTATTATCTTTTTTTTTGTATACTTACAGCTCTATTTCATTATTAATATAATATACTTCTTCTGTCTCAAAAATATTATCTTTTTTTTTTGAAAAAAAAAATATGAAATTCAACGTTTTTTAAAAATATTAGTAACAAAGGTATATGAAAAATTTGCTATTTACTTTTTAAACTTCTAAATATGCAAGTATATAATAAATAAAGAAAATATTTGGTAAAATATGTTAGAAATTTTGGGGTTAGGGTAATTGATAATCCTGGATATTTGATCGAATCGCGTATAAATCGCTTTCCGAATAAAGTATTTCGACCATTTATTGCCTGGGTATCACGAAATCTTTCCCTTACTCATATCCGAGCCTAATATGAAATCGCATTGGTCTCTAGTAAATCACAATTACATAAAATCGTTGATGACACTAAAATCACCAACAAAATATTTACAAACAACGTTTTATGCAAAACAATCATTCATTTTGGGACAATGTTTTTTCTAAAACTAGTCATTCAATTTGTGACAATTAAAAAAAAACGATTGTTCATTTTAGGACAAAAGACGTATTTTTATTAGTATTATTTTACATTTTAGTAACACTTTGTTTTGATGCATTGAATTTTTTTTTAATTTAACAATTTCAACAATACTCAAAAGAGAAATCCAAAAAAATATTGTCTAATGATAGCCAAAATCCATACTAAATTCTCATAATATTTCCAAAATAACTTTTTTAAAAATCAAATCTTGAAGACTTTAACACATGTCAGATATACACGCCCCAAACAAAAGTAGTGCTCCCTCCCTCTGTCTCTAAATAAGTGTTCATTTTCAAAAAATATTTTATCCCAAAATGAGTGTCTTTTTTTAGCATAACTTTATCCCAAAATATTTTTTATTTTATTTTTTTCACCGGTCTCTTTATACGTGCAAAACTAAATGTTTGGAAAGGAGATTACAAGATTATACTCCCTCCGTCCCATTTCAAATTGCAAATACTAGGTTGGCACGAGGATTAAGGGAAAAAGTGAAAAAGGTGATGTGTTGTGAGTGTTGATAGTTGAGTGGGAGAGAGAAAGTGGGGTAGAGAATAGTTAGTGGGTTAGTGGATATGAGTGTGCAAGTGGGTTAAAACTTGTCATTTTTGGATTTTGCAATTTTAGTTGGGACACCCTTTTTGGCAACTTTTGCAATTTGAAATGGGACGGAGGGAGTATATGAATATTTGTCACCAAAGTGTACAAAAAATTAACATTTTCAGATGTCCCTTAAAATAAAATTTGCACACTTATTTGAAGACAGAGGTAGTAGTAAAAAGAAGTTCGAGATTGTTAAGGCCATCACCAACAGAGGCCGCCAACGCCAAATTCACGCCATCTTTGGCGTTTTTCTCCGTGGAAGCCGCTCCAACAGCACGCCATATCTTCCGCTATTATAGAGGAGGGGTTGCCGGCACTTCATATTTGGCGTTGAATCCTGGTACGCCATCCTCCTTTTCCCTTTTTCTTTTTTCTTTTTTTTTTTGTTTTTCATGGTAAAGCCCAATTTGTAGTTGGAAAAAAAAAAGATAAGGCCCAAATTGACTCAACTCAAATCCATGTTAATTTTTCAATTTTTTAATAAAAATAAAAAATATTACAATAATTAATTGGATAATCTCACAAACAATATCTTAAAAGTGCAAATACAAATTAAAAAAGTGCAAATTACAAATACAAATAAAAAAGTGCAACTACAATTAAAAAGATAAGGCCCAAATTGACTCAACTCAAATCCATGTTAATTTTTCAATTTTTTAATAAAAAAAATATTACAATTAATTATCTATTATGTCTTCTTTAATATATTTATATATATTTACTCATTTTTACTTAATATAATGTTCTTTAAATCATATTAATACAAATAATTAATGGTCTATGAAAACTGTTTATTTGTAATTAGTAATAAAGAATATTTGAGAATATTCTGATTTGGTGTAAAATTTGAAGTGTGCTATTGGAGATGGTGGAAGAAATTTGGTGCTGAACACACTCTATTTTAGAGTTTTGGTGTAAAATTTGAAGTGTGCTGTTGGAGATGGCCTGAGTCTCGGTCACCAACTTTTAGAGCAACTTCTAACAAAAAAAAAAAAAAAACTTTCTCTGTTCCGGATTAAAGTTCCTAGTTTGACATTATAAGGAGATTAAGAAAAAATAAATGTTGTGAGTATGAAAAGTGAAGTAGGATACAGTAGGAGAGAGAAAGTGGGTAAAAAGTTTTTGTTGTGAGAATGACAAATGAGTCCCATTATCCATTTTAGGTAATTAAACAACTAAGAACATTGATCTGAGACAAACCAAAAAGAAAAGTAAGAACCGGACGGACGGAGTAGAAAAACGGAAAACACTTTTTGAGGAACTTTTTCAACAACACAGGTCAATGCAAGGTCACACACTGACTTTTACACGTGTCACAAACTCATTCGTTTCAAAAGATTCCCTCTCCGTGCTAGTAGACGCTCCCTTCTTAACCACGGTTAACCACACCACTCAATCACCTACACCGCCACCACACCTACACATCTTACGCCTCACCAATCCCCACCGTTGATTTACCAGAACCCAAATCATCAACCGGGACCCACATCAAACAATACAATAATCAAAAAGTGGGGTACAACAAATCCGAAAAAAAATTCCCTCCAAATAAACCCCAAGTGAAGGACTGGAACAAGATCGCCGCTTTGTGTGTGTGTGTGCGTGTTTCAGTGCGTGTTCTTGAGAGATAGAACCGCCACCTTGTCACTATCTCAATCTTTTTTTTACCTACTGCTATAAATTCTAACAATCTCTCATTTCTTGGGCCTCCACCCCCTTTTTTTTGCTGCAATCTTTTTTTTTTTTTTTTTTTCTCCCTAATTCCTAGGGTTTCGTGCCGCTGTCGTCTCTCAATTGCTGCTCTGCTCTTTCAGTCCCCTTCACTTAGAGAGGTACATTGTTCTAAACTTGCATGTTCTGTAATCAGTCATGGTTTTGATTGATTATTCTTTGTGTTTGGTATGATTTTTTGTGGAAAAGATTGGATTTTTGGGGTTTGATTTGTGGGTTGGATTGATGTACATTGATGGGGTTTTGTTGATTTCTTTAGGGTTTTAGCTAGTTATGTGTGATTGATTGATTTTACTTTTTTTTGATTTACTATTGGGTTTTCAGAATTGAACTTATTTTGATATGGGTTTTTTATTTTATCTAGGTTGGGTGATTGATTCTATGTTATTTTGCTTGTGTGTTTGAGAGTGTATGTGTGAGTTTTGGATCCCTTGTTATTTGAAGATTTTTTATCTTTGAAATTCTGATTTTATTTATTTAATTGAGTGGCTGAATCTGTTAAATTGATGTTTTAGAAAAAGTCAAGTTAGCTTAAACGTCGCTGTGGGTCTATATATATATTTTTTTTCATGTGAAGAGAAGCCATAGGCATGGTTAATGTGAAAATTTTGTTTCCTTCAGCTGGTGATCTTTTCCTATTCAGTTTATGAATGAATTTGACATGATTTGCTTGGAGTGATTTTGAATAATGCAGGATCCTTATCGTTCACACATATTCATTGCCACACTTATTGAATTTGTGTAACTTTTAAAAATTATACTACCATCTTCTTGCATTTTTTAGTGATCGCTACATTTATGCATTTATGTTTAATCACATTCCATGTTTAGGCATCTACGAACACACGGGCGTTAGATTTGGGAATTGAGTTGTTTGTTTATACAGCTTTTCTTGAATTTTATGATTGCATAGAATCAGATGGAAATGGTTGCCTCTGATACACAGTTATTATGTTTACTTATATGCATATTAGGTTTGTATTTTCAAGGGCGTTTTTTGAGTTCGGGTATGTGATTATATAATAGGATGCGTGTGATACACGTTTGTTCTGTACACATGTATGCAGGTAATCACACAAACAGAATGGTATGTCGGAAATATATATTGCTCCCTCTGTCCCAAAATGAATGCCCAATTTTTTTTTTCGAATTTGCTCTTGATCAAGAGCCAATTTGAATTTTTTTGGACGTCCATTTGGGGACGGAGGGAGTAGTATATATTTCAGACTGACCATTATGTTTGTGTGTGTTTGTGTGCACGCATACATGTGTACTGAACAAACGTGTATCACACGCATCCCATTGTCATCCTATTATATGCAATGTGGTATGAAGCCTTGAAATTCTCCGGGGCGCATCTTGTAGGTTTCCAAAACTTTTATGGCACCAGTTATCTTTTCACTGACACGTCGCACAAGATTTTCATTTTTCTTAAAACTATTTCTTCAAAGCCTGGTTATACTGTGACTTCTTGGTCATAAGAGAGTCTGATGTAGCTGTTTAGTTTTAAAGACAAAGTTGAAACTTCAATAGGTTAACTAATGGAATTAGATAGAGAAAACTTAACGGTCGAGTATCTCAACTGAGTGATTAATGCCATGAAATGATGGGTTTCGGTTAGATGACTTCTCTCCTTCTTGATGTTAATTAATTCATAAAGATTATACTTGTTAAAGACTGCTCACTCGAACATATGTTCACATACTCCCAACTTGTTTCCACACATTTCATGTTACCATGTTAATTCTTCGCTCCTACGATATTATTATAATTGAGGTGGTTTAGGTTGGGTTTGACCAAACCCTGTCCTTGACGCCAACCCTATGCCCAAAATACTAATTACTTTTCTAATCGCAACAAGTCCTATAGTTTTCTTCTCACACCTTACATTTAGGAATGGTATGAGGCAGGTACCAATTGGGTTTGGGATTATTGGCTTCTCGTAGCAAAAATGTTCAAAAGATAATTTATGAATCGGTTTTTCTAATGTGTGCCCTTAAGGCATAGCATAAGAATTGATTATGGTAGTGAATCTATGTAATTATAGCAATTTTACTTAAAAAATCTAAACATAATACTCCCTCTGTCCCTAAATGAATGTCCATTTTTTAAAGAAATTTTTGTCCCAAAATGAATGTCATTTTTGGAAAGAACTTTGTCCCTAAATGTTTTTTTTTTTTACCAAATATTCTTCACTAGTCTCTTTATGCTTTAAATGTTTGGAAAGAGGATCACAAGAATATATATGAATCTTTGCCACTAAATTGTATATAAAGTAGAGATTTTCAGTATGTCCCTTAAAAGGTGATTTGGACATTCATTTAGGGACGGAAGGAGTTCTAATATTGATATAATTACATAGATTCACTAATATAATTAATTTTTATCATATGCCGTCAGGGCACAACGTTAGGAAAACCGTTTATGAGTATCTGTTCTTTTTCTTGGCTATTCTTTTTCTGTTACTTTTAGAGTTTGCCAAATTGATTAAAGTTCAACACAAATGCTATTTAAAGGATGAACGATTGAAACTGTTTCTTGTCACTCCATATCCGTTTATCTTCTCATATGCAGGAACAAATATAGTAATATACATATATTTTCAATGAAATAAATACCTATCCTAGAGAAATTGTACTTACAACTGTGCTTTGATACAACTTTACAGAGATGACAAAGGAGATATCAGATGATTCCTCGTCTATCTCTGCTCAAGATGTAGCCAATGCCTTCGTGAGGCAATACTACCTCATACTACATTTATCCCCAGAGGATACACACAAGTTTTATAAGGATTCTAGTGTCATGGCTCGTTCAGGATCTGATAGCACTATGACGATAGTGTCAACCATGAAGGTAAGTTTCTTCAGATAAGGATTAAATTAAATAGCATTTAAGTTAGTCATTTTGCGATGTGTTGATGTGCAACAAAATGCAATAGTTCTCTAATAAAGACAAGTAAGCACATTAATACCTTTTGAAGTAATTACTTACCAATTTTTTTTTTGTTTTTTAAGTAACTAGATTTATAACCTTGCATGCATTACCAAGTATCATAGAATATATGTGTGTGTATATTTACACACACACACATATACATGTGTTTCGGAAGAGTTTGATATGTGGATATTGTGCAATAACGTGAGTTGCTGACTTTCTTGGAGCAGGACATTAATGATGAGATCATGTCCGTTGATTACAAGGACTATACATCAAAGATTGACATCGTGCATGCTCAATCTTCTTTGAATGAAGCTGTGATAGTAGGAGTAACTGGTCATTTGACTAGGAAGGATAACGTTACGAAGACTTTCACTCAGACCTTTCTGTTGGCACCGCAAGCCACTGGCGGATACTATGTAATGAATGATATTCTCTTTTACGTCGACGTGAAAGAGACAGTTAGTTCACCTGCTTTACCGGTTGATGAAGTTCCCGAAAATGCTCCAACAACCCCATTGGCCCAAGATCCTGGTAGGTCAAAATTATGTTTCCTTTTTATAGGGTTTGTAAAATCTTCTATCAAGTTTGTTTCCTAGTTTTGACAAGAAATAATTATATGACTATTGGCAGAACCTACTCATGTTCCGGAAGAAACCGAGAAAGTTAGTGAGGAGATCCCTAAGCCATCCGATCAATCAGACAGTGAGAGTGTGGTTGCTAAAAGTGAGCCAACTGCTAAACCTAGTTCAAGCAAGAACGATGTGGTCCCTGTACCTAAGGCGGTTGCAACTTCCCAAACCGATCCACTCAAAAAATCTTATGCTTCGATGGTGAGTACTTCTGTGGAGTTATGAAGCATCCCCTTAAGGATTAATAATCTTTATTGGATTTTACTAAATATTTTAAATAATATGTGTAGTTGGCTAAAGAGCGAGAGGCTACTACTCCTGCCCCTGTAGTTGTGAGGGTCAATCCAGGTCAACAGTCTAGTTCAGGTGCCCCTTCATTGTCTAAACCTGCTAGTCCCCGTACCAAAGTATCAGTCCCGGCGAGTAATGGTGCACAAGGGAGTATTAACTCTCCTCCTGATGGTATGTTATCTTACTATATCAATTGAATCTGTAGGATAATTAATATTTTATTATTGAGTTTATCTCTTAAACGATTACATTGAACTTGTTGCAGCTAAGTCAATTCACATTCGCGGCTTGCCTTACGAGATAACGGATGAAGAACTCATTACGAGTTTCAAGAAATTTGGTGTTGTTAAAGAACGTAGTATCCGTATTAAACGATTTGAGGTTTGATTGAAAATGTAGTTCTATTCGTTTTATTTCCAATCACTATTTGCTTAGTGACAAGATGACATATGCAATAGTTAATATGCAACTGATCTATTCAGGATGGATTTTGTTATGCATTTTTGGAATTTGAGACCGCGAAGTCTGCCCATACTGCAGTAGAGGTACTCGCTTTTGATAATTCCTTATGTTCTCGTTTAATCAGACCTGACGGACTTTTGTTTTTCATTATTCACCTTAACAGGCTGAGATAGCAGTCTTCAGGGGAAAGGAGGCTCAGATCCAATACAAAAAATCCTCCAACCAAAACCACCCAGGCAAGTTGAGAAGTTTATTTTCTTTCTAAATGTTTGACATTTTTGCGTGATAGGATAAATCATAATTCATAAATATTTCTTCCCTTTCATAATCATAATTATAATCATGAAAGATATTTAAACTTTGTCATCCAATTCTTTTCTCATTTTAGAGTTTCTCTAGGCTTGGAAAATCATGATCCATAAAACTCATATTACTGAAATTGGGACTTTCTATTATTTGGCAGCAGGCAACAATAGGGGAAGGTCCCCATCTGCAAGAGGTGGATATTACAATGGCCGTGAAAACTTTGGTGAAGGCCAGAGGGGTGGCAGATATGAATCTGGCCGTCCTGCTCGTGGCTCCCCAACTCGTGGCTCCTCCAGAGGCCGTTATGACAATTACCAAGCTCGTGGGTCCTCTGCTGGACGCAACGGTGACTCGTATCAGAGGCAGGGTTATCAGAACGGAGGAGGAGAGAGAGTGTTCCGTCGAGGTGGTGGAAACTAGAGTGCCTGGTTTGGAAAATTTTCTTTCCCGTTGACTTTGAGAAATACAAAACGGAAAGGTGGGGGTGGTATACATATATTTGGTACTTTGGTTTTTCTTTCGAGTTTGAACAATCTACAGTGGACCAATTTTATTTTTTTTATTTTTTTCTCAGTTAAATTTTAGGTGTAATGTGATGTTTTTTTTTTTTTTTTAGAGTTAGAAGAAGCTCAAGTATTTCTCATGTTATGAACAATTTAAGGCCTGCCTTAAAATGGGCTTTTAGTTTTGATGGTAATGAAACCATTCCAAATTTGCAGTCTATCTTTTCTTATCTCTCCCCCACCCCAGCATACAGACAGCGGTTGGCTGAACCTTTTCAGACAGGTCAACGTTCATCGATGTTGACCAAGTGGAGTCAGCATTCGACGTTAAGATATTTCTTCAAACTCCTTTTCTTAGTTGAGCTATCTCTTATACTCGCATTCTTTACCGATCGTCCTCGTTCGAGAAGGGATGTTCAACAGATGAATGGAGTCTGACGATGACTTAACGACATTGATGGTCGTTGGTGGTCAAACTTTAGCTAGTTTGAGTTATCCTGTTATCCATTTGAAGGCCAGAGGACATTACAAGTATATGGTCTTAGCAATACAAATGATTAGCTTATCATTTTTAAGAGCCCATGGCTTCAAAATAGAGCCCAAATAATTTTACAAGGCCTTTCCCTTATTATGTCGTATTAGCCTTCCGTTTACATCAGCCCAATTCATACGAGTTTCAAGTAAATTTTCATTTTGAGAAAAATAATTAATTGTCTAGGAAGTGACCTAAGTGCTCTCCCTCCGTCCTAAAATAAATATTACATTCTTAAAAAAATATGTTTAGCTTATTTGCACAGGGTTTGTGCTATAGTAATATTGCATTAAAACTATTTCTTTATATAAAAACAACGACATTTACATTTATCTTAGGACGGATAAAAAACAAGCTATGTTTATTACGGAACGGTGAGAGTAATAAATTGTAAATACTCAATGGAGTAGCATAAAGAATTTTGGACCATAGAACACAAAAAAAAATGCTATAAATGGCCTTCATTAAAAAATAAAGTGCCTCATATTCATTTTTGTGATCGTTTTTTAAAAAGTGTAGTTTTTTATCTGAAAACTAAAATCACTTGTGTTAACCGTTTTTTTTTTTTTTTTAAGGGACCCACAACTTTGAGCATTTCTCAATCCATGTTAAAGAGAAGGTGGAGAGGTAGAGTGGAGGGCAAAATATGATCGCACAAAAAAAATCCGTCGTAACTTCTAAACAGACCTTATGCAGCAGGACTTGGGACCCAATTTTTGTACTACCTCTGTCCCTAAATGAGTGTCCAAATTTCATTTTAAGGGACACGGAAAATCTCAACTTTTTGAACAATTTGGTAACAACGATTCATTTATAATCTTGTAATCTCATTTCCAAACCTTTAGTTTTGCAGGTATAAAGAAACCGGTGAAAAAAATTTCGAAAAAAAATGTCTAGGGAGAAAGTTAGGGACAAAGATTTTTTGAAAATTGACACTCATTTAGGGACAGAGGGAGTATTTACTAATAATGGATTAGTCAATTGATTTATACTCCGTATAACATTTTGTTCCCATGGAGTCATCGGTGCATTTGGTTCAAAATTCAGAATCTTGTGTACCTTATGATTTTGTGGATTCAACGGCTGACTTGGGCAGTTAGCCGATCGCCATGAAAATATTAAGTTGGAATTGCAGGGGGTTAGGTCATCCCTTTGCAATTCCTACTTTGCGCGAAGTTCGCGTTCATTCTCCTGATTTTATTTTCTTGTTTGAAACATTGTCGAATGGTTCTAAAGTTGAAGAGGTCCGAGTTATCTTACGTTTTGAAGGGTGTTTTGTGGTTAACAGTGTTGGCAGAAGTGGGGGGATCTGTGTTCTTTGGCGACTAGCTCAATTATGTACTATTGTTGGTTTTTCAAATAACCACGTTGACTTACATGTTCAGGATGAGACTTAAAAGTGGAGATTGACTGGCTATTATGGCTTCCCGGCGCATGATTAGCGACGTCGTTCTTGGGCCTTATTAAGACGACTGCGAGATATGTCTTCTCTCCCTTGGCTTTGTATTGGAGATTACAATGATTTGTTGGATAGCTCAGAGAAGAAGGGAGGAAGTGCACACCCACCATGGTTATTCAATGGATTTCGGTCTGCGATAGACGATCGCAGATTGTTTGATCTTCCTCTCCAAGGATACCAATTTACATGGTTTCGGGGACGAGATCCTTCTAAAGTGGTGGAAGAGCGTCTGGACAGGGCGATGGCCACCACCCAGTGGTCCACATCTTTTCCTAACGCATGTTTGAAAAATCTTGTAGCGGCTATTTCTGATCATAATCCAATTTTTTTGGATACTCAGCCTACTGCTGTTAGTCCGTCCAAATATAGATTTCGTTTCGAAAATAGTTGGAGGCTAGAAAAGGATTTTTTGGCAGTTGTTCAATCAGCTTGGGCTTCTCCTAATCTAATGTCGGGTCTGATCTCGGATAAGCTCACATCTACTGCCTATCGTTTGAAGGATTGGGGACGTTCTTTATCCACTTTTTTCAAGGCAGATAAACAAAAATGTACAGAGGCAATTGCGCGATGCCAATGTGGGTTAACTAGTCATTCTGGTTTCTCGCTCACGGATGCAAAAGCTCGTCTGGGATCTATTTTGCAGCGGGAGGACCTATATTGGAAGCAAAGATCCAAGGTTTTCTGGCTTAGGGAAGGGGATATGAATACAAAGTTTTTCCACCAAATGGCCAGCTCTCGAAAACGTCGGAATCGAATCACCCGTTTACAGAGGGATGATGGCTCGTGGGCAGAAGATCAGTCCGCTCTTTGTGCCCTTGCCCAGGAATATTTCCAAACTTTATTTTCACTGGATACGCAACCTAGAAGATAATTTGTCTTGTGTTATTCCAATGGTGACTGAACAAATAAATTCATCCCTTACAGCTCCTTTTCGTCAGGAGGAATTTTTAGCTGCAGTTAAAGAGATGCATCCCGACAAATCACCAGGCCCTGATGGGTTTAATCCAGCCTTCTTTCAAAGTTGTTGGGGTACTATTGGTACTGACATATTCCAGGCTTGTGTCTCATGGTTACAGGACTTACAATTCCCTTCAGGTATAGCCAGCACTCATGTGGTTCTTATTCCAAAGTGTGATCACCCCCAGTCATTTCGGGATCTCCGACCTATCTAATTGTGCAACGTTGTCTATAAAATACTATCTAAGGTTCTTTGTAATCGTTTGAAAACAACAATGCCTTTTCTTATTGATTTAGCACAATCCGCTTTTATTTCGGGACGTACTATACAGGATAATGTTGTTGTTGCTTATGAGGCTATTCATGCTATGAAATGTAGAACGAAAGGAAATTTTGGAGATGTTGCTATCAAAATTGATATTAGTAAGGCGTATGATCGAGTTGACTGGTTTTATTTGGAGTCTATCTTACGCCAGTTGGGTTTTTCGGAGACTTGGGTGCGGTGGGTTATGTTATGTGTTAAGTCGGTGGATTATTCTATTTTGGTTAACGGGGATTTGGTGGGTCCTATTTTTCCACAACGAGGTTTACGTCAGGGCGACCCTTTATCCCCGTATCTTTTTATATTATGTGCAGAAGGCTTATCGTCCTTGATTCGACGTGCAAATCTTAGTGGTACACTGCATGGGACTAAGGTATGCCGTCGATCTCCCAGTATATCGCACCTATTATTCGCGGATGACAGTCTTTTATTTTGTCGGGCTACAATAGAGGAGGCTACACAGTTACGTAACATTCTTGATTCTTATGCACATTTATCTGGTCTTGCTGTGAACTATGCAAAGTCGGGTGTTTATTTTAGTCGTAATGTTCCCCCTCTTCTAAGGGCCTCTATTCTGACGTCGTGGGTATTTACCAGCCTCTTAACACCGGTCGATATCTTGGTCTACCTTCTTTGATTGGAAGGTCAAAACGAGCTATTTTCGGGTATCTTAATCTTAAGGATAGATTGTGGAAGAAACTGCATGGTTGGCGCGAGAAACATCTATCCAAAGCCGGGAAAGCAATTTTGATTAAGTCTGTGGCTCAGGCTATTCCGGGTTACTGTATGTCTACATTCCTAATTCCCGTTTCATTAGTCCAGAAGCTAGAACGGATGATTAATTCTTTTTGGTGGGGAAATAATACAGATCGACAAAGAGGACTTACTTGGCTTAAATGGGATCGTTTGTGTGTTCCAAAGGATGAAGGAGGTCTAGGATTTCGCAACCTTGAACTTTTCAATTTAGCGATGTTGGGGAAGTTTGGTTGGCGCTTAGTCGTCGACTCGAGTGCTTTGGTGTGTCGGGTTATCAAATCTAAATATTTCCCAAGGGGGGACTTTTTAAATGCCATGGAAGGGCAGTCTCCAAGCTTTGCTTGGAAAAGTATTCGCGCTTCGCAAGATCTAGTAAAGTTGGGTTCATGTTGGAGGATCGGTACGGGTGATAGTATAAGCATCTGGATTGACCCCTGGCTTAGGAGAGATTCTAGTTTTTATCTTCACCCAGCTACTCCTTACGTTCCAGATTTTTCCATGGTCAATGACCTATTTACTCCAGGTATGCGACAATGGAACGTCCCTTTGTTAAGAGCTTTATTTTTTGAGGAGGATGTTTCCTCTATTTTGGCTACTCCTCTTATACCCCAGCAATATAGTGACTCTCACTTATGGCATTTCTCTAAAGATGGAAAATATTCAGTCCGGAGTGCATATAAGTTGGGGTTTGATTGTACGATTGATAAGAGGTATTCAGTTCATGGAAACTGGCGTAAAATCTGGAAACCTTCATGTACCTCCTAAGGTGCATTTTCTGTTGTGGCGTTTGGGTCGTGACGTGCTGCCGGTGGCGGAACGATTGAAACAGAAAGGAGTGTCGATCTCAGGCTTATGCACGATTTGTCAAATGGGTTTTGAAAACTCATGGCATTTGTTTGTTGGATGTACTTTGGCTACTGATTGCTGGTGTGATGCAGGGTTAACATCGGTGGTCTCTAGTCCTATGCTTGATGCTGGTTACTTCTCAGAGTGGTTTTTTTTGTGCTTAACTGCCTTGCAAACACAGGATTGCGAAATATTTGCTATGGTTCTTTGGGCAATATGGCATGAGAGGAACAATCGACTATGGAGGCAACAATCTTCACCACCTTACCGAGTGGTTGCAGTGGCTTTGCAGGTTTTCTATGACTGGAAGAATGCTCGAGAATCTGGACCAAAGAAAATGACGACAACTATTGCTCCTTCAGGCCACCGTTGTGACAATTGGCACCCACCTCAACAAAATTGGATAAAGGTAAATACTGATGCTTCTTTTGATCTTGATAAAAATGCTACTGGGTTGGGTATGGTTGTAAGGGATGCTAGTGCCAATTTTGCGAGTGCCTGTACAAAGCAACTTCCTGGGATTTATCTTGTTGCTGAGGGGATTTATCTTGTTGCTGAGGGAGAAGCCATGGGAGTCTTGGAGGCTCTTTTTTGGGTCAAGAATTCTGGGTGGACCGATGTTGTGATTGAAATGGATAATGTCGTAGTGTTCAATGCCCTAAATATGGCAGCAGAGGATCTTACCGAATTTGGGTGTTTGATCCGTAAATGTCGTTCCTTGTTGGCTGACATCCATAATGTTACTTTATCTCTTGTTAAGCGTACTGCTAATGTGTTAGCAGATTATGTTTCTAGATTTGCGTTTCAGTCGATAAATACTCTAGTATTGGATGAGCTTCCGTCTTATGTGGATAGCCATCTCTTATCGTTCTGTCAATGCAAGTAAATTTATCGTTTTCTTCAAAATATATATATATATATATATATATATATCTTAACAAGTGGCCATATATTTTATGCCTAAAAATCCCTCTATTTTGTGCATGAAGCTAATACTTGAAGAGGGTAAATTTGTAAATTAGACCCATGTAATTAGATCCCGTCTTCCATGTCTCCATTGCTGGAAGTTTCACTATTTGCTTCCCATCTTACTGGCCTCAACAATAATAAAACATGGGTGTTTTAATATCTTCAAAGTTTCTAATCCCAATCAAAATTAACATGTTAATTATATGTAAATCCCTAAACAAGGATTGTTGTTCATATGGCAAATCAAAAGACTGATTGCTTCCGATTTTGGGAGCAAAAGATTCAAAATTGTCGATTCAGTGGTTTGTTTCCATCAAGGTTCTTAGTTTTTCTCCAATTTGATCAACGAGTCGCTGCTGGTGGATGTCGGAAACGACAATTTGGATACTACAATCGGTGATTCAAATTTAAAATCGTTGCAAAAACCTATCTAGCTTTAGGTAGGTTGAATTGAGACATTATGCTACTCAATCTTTCAAACTTGTTTTTATCTATTCTGGGTGAAGAAAAACATAGGGTGACAAGTCCAGTTGGAGAAGGAAGTGGCAGGGAATGAAGTACCAATGCCATGGCAAGAGGGTCTAAGCTGTGGAATTTGAGGATTCGGGGAAGACGATTGAAGAAATGGAGGGTGGGCGTCTTTTAATTTGCAATTACAGTTTTACCCTCTTCAAGTATTAGCTTCATGCACAAAATAGAGGGCTTTTTAGGCATAAAATGTAGGGCCACTTGTTAACATACCCTTGAAGGGGGTATCCTAACAAAAAGGTAATCTAAATATGATACTCTCTCTGTCCCAAAAAGATAGTCTCATTTTGACTTTTTAGGGTCAACTTAAATGAACTTTGATTAAGCATTGGTGTCAGTCTAATAATAACAATAAAATATTAAAAACTATTATTGATTAAATCACTTAATGGTTTTTCAATTACAATTTTTAGAATTTCATTAGAATAATTAGATAGACATCAGTGTTCGATTAAAGTTCATTTATGTTGACCGTAAAAACTCAAAATGAGACTATCTTTCTAACTGATGAGACGGGGAGTATTATTCATATTCAAAAAGATATTTGGTTAGTGCGAATCCAAACTACTTGTACTGCATGTACTCCTTACGTCACAAAGAGAGAAGATTCTAGATCTAAAACTCACCCTACCAACAAAATTTGACAGGTCTACCTGTTTTGCATAACAAATCATAACCCAAAAGACAAAACCTTGTACTCCCTTAGTCCCATCGTAAACTTAAAAAAAAAATGGACACAAGAATTAAGATGAGAATCTTTATATTATAAAATATACTCCATCCGTTTCATATGAATTGAGACAAAAAAAATGGGCACAATAATTAAGAGAAAGTAGTGAATGTGTGGTGGAAAATGAAGAGAGAGAATGAGTGAGGTAAATAGTAGTGTTGGTTGGATAAAATGAGTGGTGGAAAATGAAGAGAGAGAATTAGTGGGGTTAAATGGGTGGGGTTGGTGAATATAAAATATTAAAAAGTTTGTCATTGTGGGCAGTCTCAATTGAGGTGAAACGGACGAAAAGGGAAATAAGTTTCAATTCACATGAAATGGAGGGAGTAGATAGTAGGGTAGAGTGTTGTGAGTATAGAAAGTGGATATGAGTGAGAAAGTGGGATAGGGATAGTTAGTGGATAGTTGTTGTGTGTATGACATGTAGGGCCCACTAAATAAAAAAATATAAAAAACCTTTTTTTTTTTATTATTGGATTTTGAAGTTTAAAATGGGATACCCAAAAGGGAAATTTTTGAAGTTTAAAATTGGACGGATGGAGTATATGTGAACACCATGATCCGTCTCATAGTAGCGACGGGTCACTTTTTACTCATGACCGGCAGCAAATTTTTTTTCTTTCTATTTTTGCTTTTTTTTTTATTTTTGGTATTTTTTTGGTTTGCCAAAGGTAATAGTTACTATAACTAAATGTAACAAATGTGTTATTTATATGTAACAGTTTGTATACATAAAAGTAATACATATATACAGGAAAGTAACAGTGATTTTTTTTTTTTTTATGTTTTCTTTATTTGGCAAAAGTAATACTTATTATAACTAAAATGTAATGAACGTGTTACTTATATGTAACAGTGTTTATACATAATTGTAACACATATGTATAGAAAATTAATAATTCAACCATTTACACTTTAAAACTAAAAACATTTGTGTTAGTAGCATCTATAAATATATAAAAAGAGAGTCTCTATTCCATTTCATATTGCGCCACATGGAATTATGACATGGAATTCCATGTGGCATCATCCTATTGCTCAAGCAAATATGCAAATAGTGAAAAGATAAGTCTCATATTTTAAATAATTTTTAAATCTAATAATCATGTTTTAAATCATCAAATCAAATTCAATTTTAAATGTGATATTTTAAAGGGTATGGCTATTACCACTACAATAATTACTTTTCCACTATAATCATCAATTTTTTTGTCAATTAATAACTTTTTTGACACAATTGTCCTTAATAAGAAATGATTTACACTACAACATTTTTTTATCCACTACACTCATTAATATTCATTTTTTGTAAACTTAATCTTCTTTTACTTCTATTCATTTTAATCATGCAAAGATAAATTAATTATTTATATCCAAAAAAAATATAAAATGCATATGAATTGATAATAAATATTAGGAAAGAATTTATCAATATTTCACCTACTTTCTTTTTAATTACATGTAAAAACCAGATTTTTTTTCACCTAATTGTAGTTCCATTTCACTGTGTAACCTTTTAGTTCGTCTATTTTCTTCCTCACTAAGGGAATGAAGAATAAAATGGGTTAAACAAATTAGTGAAGTAGTTACATATTTCTGACACAAATTTTTCTATTAAATATAAAATTGTGTGGTGACTATAAGTATGAATATTTTTCGTAGATTGATAGTATTAAAATTTAATAATTTATTACTATTAAATTAAATGGCGAATTTCACACGCCCCAAGTCTCGGGATTCCCTAATAGAACCTCAAACCTGGTGCGCGTAACTAACAAGAAACAAGAAACTAACGGGAAACAGGAATAAAATACCTGTTAAAAACAAAACTGACATGATATATATACTCAAGAGTAGGGAGCTAAGATAGCTCACACGAGTTCTAGACCAAGAAAATTAAAACCAAACAAGGTTACATACAGCGGAAGACATGCCTAGCAAATAAGCTGGCATCAAGAACTGTCTAGGGACAACAAATACTACCCCAATACAAGCCCAGAGTTTATTAACTCATACAAGATCGTCCCTACCAAAATATAAAAGGACACTAGTCTCAAACAAGAATATCCTGCTGAGTAAGTTCTCAGCTAAGTCGAGCCTCACTGCGTACTATCCCCTGCTTTCCTGAGGGGGGGAAACAATTAAACAAATAAAAGGTGAGATAAATCTCAGTAAGCTATTAACCTGCAACTATATGTCAAGTTATCATGCAATACAAGTAGATACTCAACTAAACATATATCAAGTATCATAAAGTAACAAGTATAGGAGAGGCTAAGCCAACTCAACAAGTAATCAAGCTCAAGAAAGGTTCAGGTAACAAGTAGTCAAGTAGAGTGAGAGGCTAGACCAACTCACCAAGATGCACATAGGCCTATCACGCATTTTTATCTCACCTTTTATTTGTTTAATTGTTTCCCCCCCCCCCTCAGGAAAGCAGGGGATAGTACGCAGTGAGGCTCGACTTAGCTGGGAACTTACTCAGCAGGATATTCTTGAATCCTTCCTTATTCCTCCCAAGAATACCATTTGTTGTCGATGCTTTTCTAGCTGAGGACAACCAAGAACAAGAACAAGAGACTGCTGTGCAGTATATATGAAGACCTGGTAACCAGTGTCATCCACAAGAACAAGATCCACGAGGTGTACAAGACAATCGCATTCACTTAGGTCAGGCTTATTGCTCCAACCAAGGAAGCTATGCCCTTACTATGGACGGTTGGACTCACACAATAATGCACAAGTAGATGTTTACTTGAACTACGAAAACAGAACTAAGTCCCTTATTAGTGGACCAGTCTTTATGCACCATGTAATTATGTATCATGTGCTCACGATATTATGCACCATGTAATCATGTATCATGTGCTCACGAGAATACAAGTACACGTACTCAATTATTGCGAATACCAATCAAGTTCAACTATGGCACGTAAGTGTCCATGTAACACGATCAATCCAAGTTAGGGTCTATTAATAACAGGCCTCAATCACGTAGTAGGGTATATCACTTAATCACATGCCAAGTTTGCACGTACATATTTATATCACGTTTAACACATTAAAGTGTCTATCACGATACCCTTACTATCAAGTAGAGCCCAACACCTTAGACTCTAAACACGTAGTAGAATATGTCGCGCCCCAGACCCGTGGTCCTACTTGGCCCCACGCTCGGGACACGAACGGAAGACGTTATGAAACCTTTTAGAAATTTTTTTCGAAATGTCCTTTTAGAAAGTGGCACAAAAACACACTTGAAGTTCAAAGACTTCACTTAACTTGAAACCAACTTTTACAAACACTTTCACGACGAAAGTACTTAGCCCGAAGGCTTACAAACTTTTAAACAAATGTACATACATCAACTTTTACCAAAATAGATGGAACCATAAGAAGTACGGGTACTCTACCCAAAGGGTTTACATTTACATAATGTAACCTTCAACAAAATAAGTCCCAACTCTTACCCAAACCAACGTCCTCCCGTGCCGAGTGTCCTATTCCCTGGACCCGCCTTTATCTAAAACAGTAAACAAATAAGGGTGAGAATAAATCTCAGTAAGCTACTAAAATGCAACTACGTTACATGCTGATATGATGATCATAAAGAAACAATATCAACAAGTAAGCATATAGCATATAACATCAACTCATATATCATTTATATCACATTGCCCACACTCCGGTGGATACCAAAGCCAAGGTTTAACCAATAACCATAACTGATGAGAATACCAACTGAGAAACCCATCAGAGAAGACCATCTGAGCAGCATAAATAGCTGAAGCCGTCGGGATCCCGAAAACCAAATCATAACCAATAGAACCAAGTAACCAGAGAGGGAAATATGACACAAAGTCATAACCCAAATACTCACCAAAGGGAGCAATTCATCCCATCCAAGGCCAATCTGGACTGGGGAAACTAGAAGGCACAGTGGACATCTTATAGTGAACTTGGCTTGTGTGCCACTATAATTCTTCCACCGCCTGACTCACAAGCTCCAATGGAAAACCTTATAGTGGACTTACCTGTACCACTATAATTCTTCCATTGGCTGACTCCACAACAAGACCAGCTGGACTTTTAACAAGAAGCACAGTAATAAATACTTGCTAAACAAAACCCGGGGCATTTAATCCAAGAAGGAACTAAGCCAAAAACATCACAAGATGCACACAAAGATTCCTTATAACAAGTCCATAAAAAGGACATTTAGTTACAACCCAATCTCTTTCATCAAGGACATAAAAGTCATACACATACACATTTAAGTCATAAGCAACCACAAGGATCACATAAACATTTGCCCTCTTATACCCAACTTGATCAAAACTATCAAACCTTGGAAACAGAGGGGATGCGCACGCCTCACCCCATAGGATGCGCGCGCCTCCTAGGACCAGAACTTCCCTATTGTTGATTCACTTAAGGGTGCGCGCGCCTCACCCAAGAGGATGCGCACGCCTCCCTTCTCCAGACAATTTTGGCCTAGGTTGGTAACAAAGGGGTGCGTGCGCCTCCTTATATAGGGTGCGCGCGCCTCCTCCAAATTTGGGCCAAATCTCAGATTCTTCCTTAGTTCAATTTTTACTCCTTCCGTCCCACAAGCATAACATATATACTACACAATTTAGTACACAACATTAGCAACTCTCATTATAGTTACAACTTGAGTTCATAAACATTCACAATACCCAGCTAAACCCAATTCATATACTCCCTTTGTCCCAAAATTACAAGTATAGCAAATATTACCCAAATCACAAAATTAACAAGTAGGAGTATCATATATAGCATCTATGACTATTTTAACATTTAAAGGGGAATTAGTAACTTACCTAGTTCCGAAAAAAGTATCGCTGAAATAAGTTTTGTTCGGCTAGGAATGACCTACTCGACGCCCTGATCATTTTTATATAATTAGTTTTTAAAACGGGTAAGTAAATAAAAAGAATTAAATCGAAATGGGTCGAACTTACCTTTTTCTTCTTAACCCTAACTGAACGTAGAAAGTTGCAGAAGAAGAAATGCTGAGAAAGAAAAGAGAGAACGGGAAAGTGTTTTTAACAAAAATCTTCTCCCATTTTTACAATTTGGTCACCCAAGATTCAAAGTTAACACTTAAAGCCCCTAAACTTATAATTTCAACTAGGACCCTAAAGTTTCAACTTAATCATTTAACTCCTTTAATCATTATTTTTACTAACTAAGTAAATAACACAAATAATCAAGTATGATATGCAAATCATAAAATATGATGCAACACATAAAATGCACATATAAGTCAAATAAAAATCCCCAAAAATATAAAATAAATAGGGACGGGTTTTGGGGTCGCTACAATCACTCCCCCTTAAAAAAAATTCGTCCCGAATTTTAGGGTTACTTACCGAGGCCCTCAAACAACCAAGGGTACTTCCTCTCGATCTCCTCCCGAAGTTCCCAAGTCGATTCCTCCACATTATGATCCCTCCACACAACTCGAACAAGAGGAATACTTTTGTTTCTCAATTCTTGCACCTTCGAATCAATGACTTGGACCGGATGTTCCTCATAAGACATACTCGGCTCAATATCCTCGGGTATCTCAGCTAGAACATGAGAAGAATCTTACACATACTTCCGAAGCATAGAAATATGAAACACATTATGGATCTTATCAAGAGAAGGAGGTAAAGCAAGACGATAAGCCCGATCCCCCACTCTTCCAAGAATCTCAAATGGACCAATAAACCTCGGAGCAAGCTTGCCTTTCTTTCCATATCTTCGAATACCAACCTTAGGGGAAACCTTAAAAAACACAAAGTCACCCTTTTCGAACTCAAGGTCTCGCCTCCGATGATCAGCGTAGCTTTTCTGTCTACTCTGGGCAGTACTCAAACGATCTCGAATAAGTTTAACCTTCTCAACTGAATCATTAACCATCTGAACACCCCAAATCTTGGCTTCTCCCACTTCATCCCAACAGATAGGAGATCGACATTTCCTTCCATACAAGGCTTCATAAGGAGCCATCCCAATACTGGACTGAAAACTGTTATTATAAGCAAACTCTACAAGAGGTAAATGAATATCCCACGAATCGGAAAAATCAATTGAGCAAGCCCTCAACATATCCTCAAGAATCTGGATAGTTCTCTCGGACTGGCCATCTGTTTGAGGATGAAAAGCTGTACTAAATCTCAACTCTGAACCCAAAGCCTTCTGAAACGCTTGCCAAAACCGAGATGTGAATCTAGGGTCACGATCAGATACAATGCTCACTGGAACTCCATGTAATCTCACGATCTCATTAATGTACAAAGTTGTAAGCTTTTCCATAGAATAACCGATCTCAATAGGTAGAAAATGAGAAGACTTTGTCAATCTATCAACAATCACCCAAACCGCATCAAACCTTCTTCGAGTACGAGGTAACCCTGTCACAAAATCCATGGTAACATGTTCCCACTTCCATTCCGGAATCTCTAACGGTTGAAGCAATCCTGCAGGCCTTTGATATTCAGCTTTAACTTGTTGACATGTTAAGCACTTGGATACATAATCCGCTATCTCTCTCTTCATATTATTCCACCAAAAGTGTTGCTTCAAATTCTGATACATTTTAGTACTCCCGGGATGAATAGTATACCTTGATTTATGGCCTTCATCAAGAACTTGGCGTTTAATCCCATCAACATTAGGTACACACAACCGACCCCTGAAAGTTAATACCTCTTCAGAACTGAGTGAGAAATCCTCAAATTTACCTTCTTTGATTTTATCCATAATCTTTACCAATTCCGGGTCATCCTTCTGAGCTTCCTTTATTTGTTGAACTAAAGTTGGAAATACTCGAATGTTCGCAAAAATAGCTCCATGCTTTGATTCATAAGGACTCCAATCTCGAGCATCCTCCAACATCTTCCATTCCCGCACCATCAATGAAGCTACATAAGACTTCCGGCTAATAGCATCAGCTACCACATTTGCCTTGCCCGGATGATAGGAAATTGTACAATCATAATCTTTCAACAGCTCCATCCATCTTCGTTGTCTATTATTCAACTCTTTCTGGGAGAAAAGATACTTCAAACTCTGATGATCTGTGAAAATCTCAAACTTTGCTCCGTAAAGATAATGTTTCCACTTGTGTAATGCAAAGACAATAGCTGCAAGCTCCATGTCATGAGTAGGATAATTCTGCTCACTCGGAGTCAACTTCCTCGAAGCATATGCAATCACCCTTCCATTCTGCATTAATACACACCCGAGGCCTTCTTTAGAAGCATCACTATAGATTACCAAATCATCATTACCATTAGGTAGGGCGAGAATAGGAGCTGTAGTCAATCTCTTCTTCAATTCTTCAAAACTAGCTTGACACTTTTCATCCCACACATAAGGAATATTCTTTCGAGTCAACTGAGTCAAGGGAGTTGCAATCTTAGAAAACCCCTCAATGAACCTTCTGTAGTACCCAGCTAACCCCAAGAAACTTCGAATTTCTGTAACTGATTCTGGCCTCCTCCAATTCACAATAGCCTCAACTTTGGATGGATCAACTGATATACCTTCATTGGAAATCACATGCCCAAGAAAAGATACTTCATTGAGCCAAAAAGCACATTTACTGAATTTAGCAAACAACTGCTTCTCACGAAGAATAGATAAAACCATTCGTAAATGTTGCTCATGCTCTTCCCGAGACTTGGAATAAACCAGAATATCATCAATAAATACAACCACGAAGGTATCAAGATAAGGTTTAAAGACTCTGTTCATCATATCCATAAAAACAGCCGGAGCATTAGTCAACCCGAAAGGCATAACAAGAAACTCATAATGGCCATTTCTACTACGAAAAGCAGTTTTAGAAATGTCTTCAGAACGAATTTTCAACTGGTGGTACCCACTCCTCAAGTCAAGTTTTGAAAAGACAACTGACCCCTGAAGTTGATCAAATAAATCATCAATATGAGGAAGCGGATATTTATTCTTTATAGTTACCTGATTCAGCTTTCTGTAGTCACTACACAGCCTCAAGGACCCATCTTTCTTTTTAACAAACAATACTGGAGCTCCCCACGGGGATACACTAGGACGAATGAATCCTCGATCAAGTAACTCTTGCAACTGAACCTTCAACTCTTTCAATTCAGCTGGGGCCATTCTGTAAGGTGCCTCAGATATAGGAGACGTACCTGGAAGTAAGTCAATACAGAACTCTATTTCCCGGTCAGGAGGCATAGCATACTCAGAAGAAAATACATCTGAAAATTCTTTAACAATAGGCACATCCCCAATATCAGGAACCCTTTTAGTAGTATCCAAAACACTAGCCAAATACCCCGCACAACCCCGGTTCAACAACTTTCTAGCCTTCATATAAGAAATAATTCTAATCTCTCTCCCCTAGGGAACAGTTTCAAAAGAAAATTTAGGAACATTTGGGATAGAAAATGTAACCACCTTATTAGCACAATCAACAGACGCATGATATTTACCCAACCAATCCATACCCAAGATAACATCAAAATCTTGTAATGGTAAGATAACTAAATCAGCAGGTAAAACATGCTCACGTATATGCACATCACAAGAATGCAACACCTCATTGGTCACCAAACATTCCCCTATAGGAGTTGACACCTCTAACACATAAGGTAGAGATTCAGAAGACTTATGCAATCGAGAAGCAAAATGCAAAGACACATAAGAATGCGATGAGCCAGGGTCTATAAGTGTACGTGCCCTCAAACTAGACACAGAAATAATACCTCCTATCACATTAGAGGACTCCGAAGCCTGCTGCTGAGAAATAGCAAAAACACGACCCTGAACCTTAGGCTTGCCTGAGGAATCCCTTTTCTGACCCTGAGAGGACCCAACCACACTTCCCGATGCTTGCATCCTATACTTAGGGCAATCCCTCTGAAAATGTCCTAACTGACCACAGTTCAAACACTTGCCCTGCTTCTTCCAACATCTCTCTTCTGAATGCCCTTCTTTCTGACAATAATTACAAACTCCTCTGCTTTGACTCCCTGAAGTGTTACTTTGATTTCTGTTACCTGACTGTCTTTGAGAAGACCCTTTAAATTGTGAAGATCCACCTTGATTTCCTCTACTCTCACCACGTTGTGGTTGTTGCCTAACTTGCTTCCCAGCGCCTAACAATTCCATTTTCCTTTTATGTTCCTCAATGTCATGCTCCACCTGGTAAGCTCGATCCACTGCATCCTGAAATTCTTGCAACTTATGGGATACTAGCTGAGTTCTAATCACAGTTTTCAAACCTTTCACAAACCTCGAAGCCTTCCTCTCCTCAGTTGCCACTAGGTGAGTACAATACCTGGACAACTCTGAAAATTTAGCTGAATATTGAGCAATTGACATAGAACCTTGCTCCAAGTTAAGAAATTCCATCTCCTTCCTGTCTTGATCTACTCGAGGAATGAAGTGTTCTTTGAACTTTCCCAGAAAATTCCCCCAAGTATAAGGTACATGAGTCTCATCCCATTTAGTTTTCAAAGCTTTCCACCAATGCTCAGCCGCTCCATTCAATTTATAAGTAGCAAACCTGACTTGATCTTCCTCCGAACATCTCAAAGCATCAAAGATCTTTTCCATCGATTCAATCCACCTTTCAGTCTTAGATACATCGGGCTCTCCATCATACTCCATAGGCTTCATTTTCAGAAACTGTTCTAGACCATATCTTGGTGGTACCTGTTCCCTTTCTTGCCTCTGATCACTTAAAGTTTTCATCGCTGCTTCAAACATTCCCTGAAACATAATTCGAGCCTCTTCTCTGGCATCCCCTTGCCCCGAAGAGCCGGCCTGATCTCCGTCAGTTCCACCCATTTTTAATAAATACCTGCATCAAACACTCAACGTTACTCACTCTATACTCTACTACCCTCCTAGGTCATTCAGTCATTCTAGACCATCTACAACCTAGCTCTGATACCAACTGTCGCGCCCCAGACCCGTGGTCCTACTTGGCCCCACGCTCGGGACACGAACGGAAGACGTTATGAAACCTTTTAGAATTTTTTTTCGAAATGTCCTTTTAGAAAGTGGCACAAAAACACACTTGAAGTTCAAAGACTTCACTTAACTTGAAACCAACTTTTACAAACACTTTCACGACGAAAGTACTTAGCCCGAAGGCTTACAAACTTTTAAACAAATGTACATACATCAACTTTTACCAAAATAGATGGAACCATAAGAAGTACGGGTACTCTACCCAAAGGGTTTACATTTACATAATGTAACCTTCAACAAAATAAGTTCCAACTCTTACCCAAACCAACGTCCTCCCGTGCCGAGTGTCCTATTCCCTGGACCCGCCTTTATCTAAAACAGTAAACAAATAAGGGTGAGAATAAATCTCAGTAAGCTACTAAAATGCAACTACGTTACATGCTGATATGATGATCATAAAGAAACAATATCAACAAGTAAGCATATAGCATATAACATCAACTCATATATCATTTATATCACATTGCCCACACTCCGGTGGATACCAAAGCCAAGGTTTAACCAATAACCATAACTGATGAGAATACCAACTGAGAAACCCATCAGAGAAGACCATCTGAGCAGCATAAATAGCTGAAGCCGTCGGGATCCCGAAAACCAAATCATAACCAATAGAACCAAGTAACCAGAGAGGGAAATATGACACAAAGTCATAACCCAAATACTCACCAAAGGGAGCAATTCATCCCATCCAAGGCCAATCTGGACTGGGGAAACTAGAAGGCACAGTGGACATCTTATAGTGAACTTGGCTTGTGTGCCACTATAATTCTTCCACCGCCTGACTCACAAGCTCCAATGGAAAACCTTATAGTGGACTTACCTGTACCACTATAATTCTTCCATTGGCTGACTCCACAACAAGACCAGCTGGACTTTTAACAAGAAGCACAGTAATAAATACTTGCTAAACAAAACCCGGGGCATTTAATCCAAGAAGGAACTAAGCCAAAAACATCACAAGATGCACACAAAGATTCCTTATAACAAGTCCATAAAAAGGACATTTAGTTACAACCCAATCTCTTTCATCAAGGACATAAAAGTCATACACATACACATTTAAGTCATAAGCAACCACAAGGATCACATAAACATTTGCCCTCTTATACCCAACTTGATCAAAACTATCAAACCTTGGAAACAGAGGGGATGCGCACGCCTCACCCCATAGGATGCGCGCGCCTCCTAGGACCAGAACTTCCCTATTGTTGATTCACTTAAGGGTGCGCGCGCCTCACCCAAGAGGATGCGCACGCCTCCCTTCTCCAGACAATTTTGGCCTAGGTTGGTAACAAAGGGGTGCGTGCGCCTCCTTATATAGGGTGCGCGCGCCTCCTCCAAATTTGGGCCAAATCTCAGATTCTTCCTTAGTTCAATTTTTACTCCTTCCGTCCCACAAGCATAACATATATACTACACAATTTAGTACACAACATTAGCAACTCTCATTATAGTTACAACTTGAGTTCATAAACATTCACAATACCCAGCTAAACCCAATTCATATACTCCCTTTGTCCCAAAATTACAAGTATAGCAAATATTACCCAAATCACAAAATTAACAAGTAGGAGTATCATATATAGCATCTATGACTATTTTAACATTTAAAGGGGAATTAGTAACTTACCTAGTTCCGAAAAAAGTATCGCTGAAATAAGTTTTGTTCGGCTAGGAATGACCTACTCGACGCCCTGATCATTTTTATATAATTAGTTTTTAAAACGGGTAAGTAAATAAAAAGAATTAAATCGAAATGGGTCGAACTTACCTTTTTCTTCTTAACCCTAACTGAACGTAGAAAGTTGCAGAAGAAGAAATGCTGAGAAAGAAAAGAGAGAACGGGAAAGTGTTTTTAACAAAAATCTTCTCCCATTTTTACAATTTGGTCACCCAAGATTCAAAGTTAACACTTAAAGCCCCTAAACTTATAATTTCAACTAGGACCCTAAAGTTTCAACTTAATCATTTAACTCCTTTAATCATTATTTTTACTAACTAAGTAAATAACACAAATAATCAAGTATGATATGCAAATCATAAAATATGATGCAACACATAAAATGCACATATAAGTCAAATAAAAATCCCCAAAAATATAAAATAAATAGGGACGGGTTTTGGGGTCGCTACAATCACTCCCCCTTAAAAAAAATTCGTCCCGAATTTTAGGGTTACTTACCGAGGCCCTCAAACAACCAAGGGTACTTCCTCTCGATCTCCTCCCGAAGTTCCCAAGTCGATTCCTCCACATTATGATCCCTCCACACAACTCGAACAAGAGGAATACTTTTGTTTCTCAATTCTTGCACCTTCGAATCAATGACTTGGACCGGATGTTCCTCATAAGACATACTCGGCTCAATATCCTCGGGTATCTCAGCTAGAACATGAGAAGAATCTTACACATACTTCCGAAGCATAGAAATATGAAACACATTATGGATCTTATCAAGAGAAGGAGGTAAAGCAAGACGATAAGCCCGATCCCCCACTCTTCCAAGAATCTCAAATGGACCAATAAACCTCGGAGCAAGCTTGCCTTTCTTTCCATATCTTCGAATACCAACCTTAGGGGAAACCTTAAAAAACACAAAGTCACCCTTTTCGAACTCAAGGTCTCGCCTCCGATGATCAGCGTAGCTTTTCTGTCTACTCTGGGCAGTACTCAAACGATCTCGAATAAGTTTAACCTTCTCAACTGAATCATTAACCATCTGAACACCCCAAATCTTGGCTTCTCCCACTTCATCCCAACAGATAGGAGATCGACATTTCCTTCCATACAAGGCTTCATAAGGAGCCATCCCAATACTGGACTGAAAACTGTTATTATAAGCAAACTCTACAAGAGGTAAATGAATATCCCACGAATCGGAAAAATCAATTGAGCAAGCCCTCAACATATCCTCAAGAATCTGGATAGTTCTCTCGGACTGGCCATCTGTTTGAGGATGAAAAGCTGTACTAAATCTCAACTCTGAACCCAAAGCCTTCTGAAACGCTTGCCAAAACCGAGATGTGAATCTAGGGTCACGATCAGATACAATGCTCACTGGAACTCCATGTAATCTCACGATCTCATTAATGTACAAAGTTGTAAGCTTTTCCATAGAATAACCGATCTCAATAGGTAGAAAATGAGAAGACTTTGTCAATCTATCAACAATCACCCAAACCGCATCAAACCTTCTTCGAGTACGAGGTAACCCTGTCACAAAATCCATGGTAACATGTTCCCACTTCCATTCCGGAATCTCTAACGGTTGAAGCAATCCTGCAGGCCTTTGATATTCAGCTTTAACTTGTTGACATGTTAAGCACTTGGATACATAATCCGCTATCTCTCTCTTCATATTATTCCACCAAAAGTGTTGCTTCAAATTCTGATACATTTTAGTACTCCCGGGATGAATAGTATACCTTGATTTATGGCCTTCATCAAGAACTTGGCGTTTAATCCCATCAACATTAGGTACACACAACCGACCCCTGAAAGTTAATACCTCTTCAGAACTGAGTGAGAAATCCTCAAATTTACCTTCTTTGATTTTATCCATAATCTTTACCAATTCCGGGTCATCCTTCTGAGCTTCCTTTATTTGTTGAACTAAAGTTGGAAATACTCGAATGTTCGCAAAAATAGCTCCATGCTTTGATTCATAAGGACTCCAATCTCGAGCATCCTCCAACATCTTCCATTCCCGCACCATCAATGAAGCTACATAAGACTTCCGGCTAATAGCATCAGCTACCACATTTGCCTTGCCCGGATGATAGGAAATTGTACAATCATAATCTTTCAACAGCTCCATCCATCTTCGTTGTCTATTATTCAACTCTTTCTGGGAGAAAAGATACTTCAAACTCTGATGATCTGTGAAAATCTCAAACTTTGCTCCGTAAAGATAATGTTTCCACTTGTGTAATGCAAAGACAATAGCTGCAAGCTCCATGTCATGAGTAGGATAATTCTGCTCACTCGGAGTCAACTTCCTCGAAGCATATGCAATCACCCTTCCATTCTGCATTAATACACACCCGAGGCCTTCTTTAGAAGCATCACTATAGATTACCAAATCATCATTACCATTAGGTAGGGCGAGAATAGGAGCTGTAGTCAATCTCTTCTTCAATTCTTCAAAACTAGCTTGACACTTTTCATCCCACACATAAGGAATATTCTTTCGAGTCAACTGAGTCAAGGGAGTTGCAATCTTAGAAAACCCCTCAATGAACCTTCTGTAGTACCCAGCTAACCCCAAGAAACTTCGAATTTCTGTAACTGATTCTGGCCTCCTCCAATTCACAATAGCCTCAACTTTGGATGGATCAACTGATATACCTTCATTGGAAATCACATGCCCAAGAAAAGATACTTCATTGAGCCAAAAAGCACATTTACTGAATTTAGCAAACAACTGCTTCTCACGAAGAATAGATAAAACCATTCGTAAATGTTGCTCATGCTCTTCCCGAGACTTGGAATAAACCAGAATATCATCAATAAATACAACCACGAAGGTATCAAGATAAGGTTTAAAGACTCTGTTCATCATATCCATAAAAACAGCCGGAGCATTAGTCAACCCGAAAGGCATAACAAGAAACTCATAATGGCCATTTCTACTACGAAAAGCAGTTTTAGAAATGTCTTCAGAACGAATTTTCAACTGGTGGTACCCACTCCTCAAGTCAAGTTTTGAAAAGACAACTGACCCCTGAAGTTGATCAAATAAATCATCAATATGAGGAAGCGGATATTTATTCTTTATAGTTACCTGATTCAGCTTTCTGTAGTCACTACACAGCCTCAAGGACCCATCTTTCTTTTTAACAAACAATACTGGAGCTCCCCACGGGGATACACTAGGACGAATGAATCCTCGATCAAGTAACTCTTGCAACTGAACCTTCAACTCTTTCAATTCAGCTGGGGCCATTCTGTAAGGTGCCTCAGATATAGGAGACGTACCTGGAAGTAAGTCAATACAGAACTCTATTTCCCGGTCAGGAGGCATAGCATACTCAGAAGAAAATACATCTGAAAATTCTTTAACAATAGGCACATCCCCAATATCAGGAACCCTTTTAGTAGTATCCAAAACACTAGCCAAATACCCCGCACAACCCCGGTTCAACAACTTTCTAGCCTTCATATAAGAAATAATTCTAATCTCTCTCCCCTAGGGAACAGTTTCAAAAGAAAATTTAGGAACATTTGGGATAGAAAATGTAACCACCTTATTAGCACAATCAACAGACGCATGATATTTACCCAACCAATCCATACCCAAGATAACATCAAAATCTTGTAATGGTAAGATAACTAAATCAGCAGGTAAAACATGCTCACGTATATGCACATCACAAGAATGCAACACCTCATTGGTCACCAAACATTCCCCTATAGGAGTTGACACCTCTAACACATAAGGTAGAGATTCAGAAGACTTATGCAATCGAGAAGCAAAATGCAAAGACACATAAGAATGCGATGAGCCAGGGTCTATAAGTGTACGTGCCCTCAAACTAGACACAGAAATAATACCTCCTATCACATTAGAGGACTCCGAAGCCTGCTGCTGAGAAATAGCAAAAACACGACCCTGAACCTTAGGCTTGCCTGAGGAATCCCTTTTCTGACCCTGAGAGGACCCAACCACACTTCCCGATGCTTGCATCCTATACTTAGGGCAATCCCTCTGAAAATGTCCTAACTGACCACAGTTCAAACACTTGCCCTGCTTCTTCCAACATCTCTCTTCTGAATGCCCTTCTTTCTGACAATAATTACAAACTCCTCTGCTTTGACTCCCTGAAGTGTTACTTTGATTTCTGTTACCTGACTGTCTTTGAGAAGACCCTTTAAATTGTGAAGATCCACCTTGATTTCCTCTACTCTCACCACGTTGTGGTTGTTGCCTAACTTGCTTCCCAGCGCCTAACAATTCCATTTTCCTTTTATGTTCCTCAATGTCATGCTCCACCTGGTAAGCTCGATCCACTGCATCCTGAAATTCTTGCAACTTATGGGATACTAGCTGAGTTCTAATCACAGTTTTCAAACCTTTCACAAACCTCGAAGCCTTCCTCTCCTCAGTTGCCACTAGGTGAGTACAATACCTGGACAACTCTGAAAATTTAGCTGAATATTGAGCAATTGACATAGAACCTTGCTCCAAGTTAAGAAATTCCATCTCCTTCCTGTCTTGATCTACTCGAGGAATGAAGTGTTCTTTGAACTTTCCCAGAAAATTCCCCCAAGTATAAGGTACATGAGTCTCATCCCATTTAGTTTTCAAAGCTTTCCACCAATGCTCAGCCGCTCCATTCAATTTATAAGTAGCAAACCTGACTTGATCTTCCTCCGAACATCTCAAAGCATCAAAGATCTTTTCCATCGATTCAATCCACCTTTCAGTCTTAGATACATCGGGCTCTCCATCATACTCCATAGGCTTCATTTTCAGAAACTGTTCTAGACCATATCTTGGTGGTACCTGTTCCCTTTCTTGCCTCTGATCACTTAAAGTTTTCATCGCTGCTTCAAACATTCCCTGAAACATAATTCGAGCCTCTTCTCTGGCATCCCCTTGCCCCGAAGAGCCGGCCTGATCTCCGTCAGTTCCACCCATTTTTAATAAATACCTGCATCAAACACTCAACGTTACTCACTCTATACTCTACTACCCTCCTAGGTCATTCAGTCATTCTAGACCATCTACAACCTAGCTCTGATACCAACTGTCGCGCCCCAGACCCGTGGTCCTACTTGGCCCCACGCTCGGGACACGAACGGAAGACGTTATGAAACCTTTTAGAATTTTTTTTCGAAATGTCCTTTTAGAAAGTGGCACAAAAACACACTTGAAGTTCAAAGACTTCACTTAACTTGAAACCAACTTTTACAAACACTTTCACGACGAAAGTACTTAGCCCGAAGGCTTACAAACTTTTAAACAAATGTACATACATCAACTTTTACCAAAATAGATGGAACCATAAGAAGTACGGGTACTCTACCCAAAGGGTTTACATTTACATAATGTAACCTTCAACAAAATAAGTTCCAACTCTTACCCAAACCAACGTCCTCCCGTGCCGAGTGTCCTATTCCCTGGACCCGCCTTTATCTAAAACAGTAAACAAATAAGGGTGAGAATAAATCTCAGTAAGCTACTAAAATGCAACTACGTTACATGCTGATATGATGATCATAAAGAAACAATATCAACAAGTAAGCATATAGCATATAACATCAACTCATATATCATTTATATCACATTGCCCACACTCCGGTGGATACCAAAGCCAAGGTTTAACCAATAACCATAACTGATGAGAATACCAACTGAGAAACCCATCAGAGAAGACCATCTGAGCAGCATAAATAGCTGAAGCCGTCGGGATCCCGAAAACCAAATCATAACCAATAGAACCAAGTAACCAGAGAGGGAAATATGACACAAAGTCATAACCCAAATACTCACCAAAGGGAGCAATTCATCCCATCCAAGGCCAATCTGGACTGGGGAAACTAGAAGGCACAGTGGACATCTTATAGTGAACTTGGCTTGTGTGCCACTATAATTCTTCCACCGCCTGACTCACAAGCTCCAATGGAAAACCTTATAGTGGACTTACCTGTACCACTATAATTCTTCCATTGGCTGACTCCACAACAAGACCAGCTGGACTTTTAACAAGAAGCACAGTAATAAATACTTGCTAAACAAAACCCGGGGCATTTAATCCAAGAAGGAACTAAGCCAAAAACATCACAAGATGCACACAAAGATTCCTTATAACAAGTCCATAAAAAGGACATTTAGTTACAACCCAATCTCTTTCATCAAGGACATAAAAGTCATACACATACACATTTAAGTCATAAGCAACCACAAGGATCACATAAACATTTGCCCTCTTATACCCAACTTGATCAAAACTATCAAACCTTGGAAACAGAGGGGATGCGCACGCCTCACCCCATAGGATGCGCGCGCCTCCTAGGACCAGAACTTCCCTATTGTTGATTCACTTAAGGGTGCGCGCGCCTCACCCAAGAGGATGCGCACGCCTCCCTTCTCCAGACAATTTTGGCCTAGGTTGGTAACAAAGGGGTGCGTGCGCCTCCTTATATAGGGTGCGCGCGCCTCCTCCAAATTTGGGCCAAATCTCAGATTCTTCCTTAGTTCAATTTTTACTCCTTCCGTCCCACAAGCATAACATATATACTACACAATTTAGTACACAACATTAGCAACTCTCATTATAGTTACAACTTGAGTTCATAAACATTCACAATACCCAGCTAAACCCAATTCATATACTCCCTTTGTCCCAAAATTACAAGTATAGCAAATATTACCCAAATCACAAAATTAACAAGTAGGAGTATCATATATAGCATCTATGACTATTTTAACATTTAAAGGGGAATTAGTAACTTACCTAGTTCCGAAAAAAGTATCGCTGAAATAAGTTTTGTTCGGCTAGGAATGACCTACTCGACGCCCTGATCATTTTTATATAATTAGTTTTTAAAACGGGTAAGTAAATAAAAAGAATTAAATCGAAATGGGTCGAACTTACCTTTTTCTTCTTAACCCTAACTGAACGTAGAAAGTTGCAGAAGAAGAAATGCTGAGAAAGAAAAGAGAGAAGGGGAAAGTATTTTTAACAAAAATCTTCTCCCATTTTTACAATTTGGTCACCCAAGATTCAAAGTTAACACTTAAAACCCCTAAACTTATAATTTCAACTAGGACCCTAAAGTTTCAACTTAATCATTTAACTCCTTTAATCATTATTTTTACTAACTAAGTAAATAACACAAATAATCAAGTATGATATGCAAATCATAAAATATGATGCAACACATAAAATGCACATATAAGTCAAATAAAAATCCCCAAAAATATAAAATAAATAGGGACGGGTTTTGGGGTCGCTACAGAATAGGTCACCTTGTACCTAGACACAGTCATACTTCACGTATATGTATCGTTAGTAATCGAATACATTTTCTAACACATATTGTGTTCTGTAATCATTCTTATTAATTTAAATCGTAGTACTCACGATTATATGAATTATCTTCATATTACACTAGTCTCTATTTTCTTTAGGAACCATTTCAAGACAAGATATCTTCTTTATATTTTATATACTTCATTGAGTATATACACGATTAAAAACTAAATCATTTACACTTTAGTGCTTATTTATAGCACTTCCAATATACACGTTTCAAGTTCAAGTATGTAGTAGAGTTAATCATTCTCTATCTAGTTCCATAACCCAATTCTTTGGTTATTCATACCATGTACCAATCAATCAAGAAGCCACATTCTATCAAGTAAATATATGAAAGATTTGCATATACACATCAAGACTCTTTCAAGTTTATTACCATACACCTATATTGGTGTCAAGGCACGTACAAGATTTTATAATCTTATATTCAAGTCTTAATCCAATTATTTGGATGTTCAAGTCATGTACTAGATTTTATTGTCTTATACTTCAAGTTACTGTCTCATCTTAAGACATTCAAGACATTCAAGACATTCAGGACATATACAAGATTTTATCATCTTATATCCAAGTTCTCAATCCATTTCTTTGGATGGTTAAACATGTACAAGAGTTAAACATCTTATACTTCGAGTTCAAGCTAGGTAGATAAATTATACATCTTTCACGTACTATTTTCCAAATCCTTTTCTTAGGACATTCAAGACATTAGTTGGTGCCCCTAAGGTGCACAATCATTAACTTCAAGACACATAAAAGAGTTACTACTCTTATACTCAAGTTATTATTTAATTATGATTTAAGCCTACATTTCATTTGATCACGAAGTGACTATTTTTCAGTACTAGAGTGTTCTACAACACTCATCTAGGCCATCTAGGGTAGTACCCTAAACCTAGACCAAGACTACTTTAAGTTCAAATTAAGTAAATGAGCTATACCACTCATACTTACAAGTTCATAATCCCCTACATAGGATATTCGAGCTCAAGACACTAATTTGGTGCTCTCACGGTGCACAAACATTAGTTCCAAGACAAGCATAACACATAAGTGCTTGTTCATAGCACTTTCAAGACATATAAAAGAGTTGTTACTCTTATACTTAAGTTCTCATTTGAGTTCTATAAGTGTCCATGTACAAGACTAAGTTCTCATTTTAATTCAATGAGTACACACGTTTAAAACCAAGTTCTGATGCCCCTAAGGTGTCACAACACTTGCTAGGACATCTTATACTAAGGTTATATACCTTAACTAGAGTTACTTCCAACTTATACAAACTTTAAATAACATTTTGTTCTTCAGGTAACTGTGCGGTCGCCTAAAATGGCCTGTGCGGTCGCACACAAGCAGGTCAATTCCTTTGAAAAACCTTTCAGAAAGATGGGCGGTCGCCCAAGGATTTTTTGTGCGGTCGCACAAGGTACCAAAATGCGAAATTTTTATTTCTTTCTCAAGTTAAGAAATTTTCCGTCCCAAAACGTAGGAGTAAAACCCACTAACACTTTCTAACATTCAAGAGTGCATTTTACATGCTCAAAACACTTCTATATGGACACTTTATTGATTTATCACCGTTCCACAAGTAATAGAATAATTCTCTTTTATTCCAATTTAATATTTCACCGTTCCCAAAAGTATAAGTACAATTTTATATTATACTAATATACCCATTTAGAGATACTTTCATTCATTTCCCCGTACCACAAATAATGGTACAATTTTTCTAATAATATTTAAATCAAGTTACTATTTTACCGTCTCACGAATAGGAGTATAAATTTCTTATATATTTACAAACCCATCTAGTATTGAGTTTCATGTTCTATGGTCTCTGTATTTGTATTAGGATAGAAATACTCCCTTCATCCCAATTTAACAAGTATCACAAAAATTGCTCAAAACACAATTTTAACAAGAACAAGTAGCGGGAATAACATATATGCATGTTATTACAAGTAAGGGGGAGTCAATAACTTACCTAGTCAAAAATCAAGTTGACCCAAATTAATTTCTGATCGGTCGGAAACGCTCTATTCAACGCCACGAATATTTATCCGGGACCAGAATCACGAACAGAGGAATAATTAATCGCGAGGAGTCGAGAATAGGGAGAATCCTAAACCTTCTTTATGAAACAGAGGAAGCAACGAGAATAAATTCAAGGAAAAGTGAGTCAGAGAAGGAAGCAACATAAGTTTTATCCTTTCAACTTTCAAAATTGACACTTAGGCCCCTCAAGTTCTATCTTTGACAAAAAGACTCCTAAACTTTCAACTTTGACATTTAACCACCTTAATTTTCTAAAGTAGTTAAATAATTAACTCAAATAAAATAGCATATAAATATGCTAGTCAAGAATTTAACAAGCATGTCAAGAATTTAAATAAGTCAAATATTTAACGAGATTAAGGATGGGCGTTACATCCTCCCCACCTTAAAGAAAATTCGTCCTCGAATTTTTTTACTAGATCAAGATTATAACATATATAATCAACAAGTAGAACTCAAGAACATCACGACTATGCACAGATACTCACTTCAGACATCCACTACAAGGTAGATATATCATCTATCAAGAAATTCTCAAGTTGAATCTTCAACTCGTTTAACTCAATCGATGTCAAGAACATTAATCCAGATGTCAGCACTGTATTCGCCCTGTCACAACTCAAGATAATCCAAGTTTCTCATCAAGAATGGATACATCCATCTGGTTTGGTTTAGAAATTCCACTATCAATCACATAGGTTAAATACCCAGTACAATCTCAAGAACACTTTCTAGACTTTCAATGCAGAACATAAAGGTTATGCATAAATCTATCATGCTCACATATATAGTCAAGCATACTAGCATAGAAATAATTACCATCTATTGTGGTAAACAAGAATGGCATAACACATAGAAAGTCAAGTCATGACACGTATCACATCAATGTCCCATACCGGTGACACGACCAAATTAACATAGAACGTATAGGGTGTTATCACCCACACTTCTATCAAGCTCTTATTCATAACAATATCAAGCACGTAGTCTCTTACTAGAGAATACACTTCCACGCAATTCACAAGATAAGGACAAGCATGCATATATAGCACGAAACAATGTCCACAAGACAAGATAGATACGCCTAAGTCTTTGAAGACTCGTGCTCTCGATTCTCAAACCATCTAATCCAATTGGATCAACACTATTAATACCAGTCCTATGCCTGGTATAACAATAAGTAACGAAGCACTCGGCGTCGAAAACACACCCAAGACTAACCCAAGCTAGGCCATAGACCCTATCCAGGCTAAGAGCTAAACCATAGCTCTGATACCACACTGACACGCCCCAAGTCTCGGGATTCCCTAATAGAACCTCGAACCTGGTGCGCGTAACTAACAAGAAACAAGAAACTAACGGGAAACAGGAACAATACATGTTAAAAACAAAACTGACATGATATATATACTCAAGAGTAGGGAGCTAAGATAGCTCACACGAGTTCTAGATCAAGAAAATTAAAACCAAACAAGGTTACATACAGCGGAAGACATGCCTAGCAAATAAGCTGGCATCAAGAACTGTCTAGGGACAACAAATACTACCCCCAATACAAGCCCAGAGTTTATTAACTCATACAAGATCGTCCTTACCAAAATATAAAAGGACACTAGTCTCAAACAAAAATATCCTGCTGAGTAAGTTCCCAGCTAAGTCGAGCCTCACTGCGTACTATCCCCTGCTTTCCTGGAGGGGGAAACAATTAAACAAATAAAGGGTGAGATAAATCTCAGTAAGCTATTAACCTGCAACTATATGTCAAGTTATCATGCAATACAAGTAGATACTCAACTAAACATATATCAAGTATCATAAAGTAACAAGTATAGGAGAGGCTAAGCCAACTCAACAAGTAATAAAGCTCAAGAAAGGTTCAGGTAACAAGTAGTCAAGTAGAGTGAGAGGCTAGACCAACTCACCAAGATGCACATAGGCCTATCACGCATTTTTACCTGAATCCTTCCTTATTCCTCCCAAGAATACCATTTGTTGTCGATGCTTTTCTAGCTGAGGACAACCAAGAACAAGAACAAGAGACTGCTGTGCAGTATATAAGAAGACCTGGTAACCAGTTTCATCCACAAGAATAAGATCCACGAGGTGTACAAGACAATCGCATTCACTTAGGTCAGGCTTATTGCTCCAACCAAGGAAGCTATGCCCTTACTATGGCCGGTAGTAAGGGGTCAGGCGGAAATACATAGGGACCCGATTGTCACTTAAACCCCAGCTCTCGCGACAAGCGTGAACCTATATATTTTCGAACAAGCAAGGAGAACAAGCTGGACTCACACAATAATGCACAAGTAGATGTTTACTTGAACTACGAGAACAGAACTAAGTCCCTTATTAGTGGACCAGTCTTTATGCACCATGTAATTATGTATCATGTACTCACGATATTATGCACCATGTAATCATGTATCATGTGCTCACGAGAATACAAGTACACGTACTCAATTATTGCGAATACTAATCAAGTTCAACTATGGCACGTAAGTGTCCATGTAACACGATCAATCCAAGTTAGGGTCTATTAATAACAGACCTCGATCACGTAGTAGGGTATATCACTTAATCACATGCCAAGTTTGCTCGTACATATTTATATCACGTTTAACACATTAAAGTGTCTATCACGATACCCTTACTATCAAGTAGAGCCCAACACCTTAGACTCTAAACACGTAGTAGAATAGGTCACCTTGTACCTAGACACAGTCATACTTCACGTGTATGTATCGTTAGTAATCGAATACATTTTCTAACACATATTGTGTTCTGTAATCATTCTTATTAATTTAAATCGTAGTATTCACGATTATATGAATTATCTTCATATTACACTAGTCCCTATTTTCTTTAGGAACCATTTCAAGACAAGATATCTTCTTTAAATTTTATATACTTCATTGAGTATATACACGATTAAAAACTAAATCATTTACACTTTAGTGCTTATTTATAGCAATTCCAATATACACGTATCAAGTTCAAGTATATAGTAGAGTTAATCATTCTCTATCTAGTTCCATAACCCAATTCTTTGGTTATTCATACCATGTACCAATCAATCAAGAAGCCACATTCTATCAAGTAAATATATGCAAGATTTGCATATACACATCAAGACTCTTTCAAGTTTATTACCATACACCTATATTGGTGTCAAGGCACGTACAAGATTTTATAATCTTATATTCAAGTCTTAATCCAATTATTTGGATGTTCAAGTCATGTACGAGATTTTATTGTCTTATACTTCAAGTTACTGTCTCATCTTAAGACATTCAAGACATTCAAGACATTCAGGACATATACAAGATTTTATCATCTTATATCCAAGTTCTCAATCCATTTCTTTGGATGGTTAAACATGTACAAGAGTTAAACATCTTATACTTCGAATTCAAGCTAGGTAGATGAATTATACATCTTTCACGTACTATTTTCCAAATCCTTTTCTTAGGACATTCAAGACATTAGTTGGTGCTGTCGCGACCCCGAACCCCGCGGGCCCGAGACCGCGAGCTGGACGTCGACTTAAAACCAAAACTCTAACATATAGAAGTTAAAAATTCCATTTTGACCCAAAAGATTTTTAATACAAGGTTTGGAAAATCCAAGTTTAACAACACCATAAAACAACTAGTGTAAGCTCCACAAGCTCACACTCAAGATACAAAATATTACAATTCTTAATGACGTCAATAATGGTAAAACTATCCCCAAAAGGTTATACATTTACATAATGTAAACCGATCCATAACAACCTGCCCCAAAATCTCAATCCTCTCGACGTCCTCCTCGATCCGCGAATCCTAATCCTTTTCCTCCTGGGGGGGGTTAAGGAAAAACAAAGATGGAAATAAACGGGGTGAGATAAAATCTCAGTAAGTTACTAATGCAACTACATGACATGCTAATATGCAATGACCAATAGCAATTAACATGATAGATAGCAGCGGAAATAATAAGTGACATGCTGTCAAACAGTAACATCCAATAATCAACCATATAAATAAGCATATAACAACAAATGAGAGGCTCCCTATCGCCAACCGTCCCATACCGGTTGGAAATAACGACCAGCTCATCATGCAACACATAAAGCTGAAATAAACACTCATAAGTGGATACATAGCCAAGGTTTTCCAAACCGGAACATCCAAATAAAGGATCGCTGCGCAGCTTCAATAATCAATAATCAACATCTTCATAGCAGCATGAAAGCTCGAAGAGAAAACCCCGGTACCGGAACCAATAACCATAAGAGTGTCACAAAGGACAAGGACCATGACACAAAGTCATGCCCGTTAGCTAGATACATTCACAGAGGAACGCTAACTTGACTTTTCCAAGGCCAATCTGGAAAAGGGGTATAGTAAGGGCAAAATAATGGTCAACATTATAATGGACTTGGCTTTGCCATTATAATCTTTCCCATCGCCCGATGCAACAAATATGCCAGCTGGGCTTCTACTTAAATGCTAAGTAATAATATTTTAGCATGAATAAACAACTTAAGGTTCCAAAGTAGGGAACCACACCAAATAATCACCATAAAGATGCAAACGATTACTCATGAAGATTTCAACAACAACGAACACAAGAAGTTTCTCATAAAAGAGCACAACAACGATAAACGGAATTTCTCATAAAGAGCACAACAACAATAAACGGTATTGCTCATAAGGAGCGCAACAACAATGATTATTAGAATACGATAATTCCATAAAGAGGAACCATACCAGATACATTTCAAAGATGATACCCATAAGTTACTCATAAGGAACACAACCCAAACAGTCGCTCACAAATAGTACAACGACTACAACCCAAAATTATCCTAAACGTTTACTCATAAAGATGTACTAGGACTATGAACTCAACCATCTCATCACACCTGAAATTCCAAAGTAGGAATCAGAATGAATACACTTTAAGGTTAGTCAAACCGTAAGTACCCAATTGCCAATACACGCTTTACCTTCGTCCTTAACGAACCAATCTCAAACCCCGAAACGAATCAAAAAGGTTAATCTTTAGAACATGATCACGACCGGACTAAACTCTACACTTTGGTGTTCAATAATAACCCCCTAGGTACTATGGGACATCGCCTAAAACCTAGACCAAGTCTTACTCGAAAATCAATTCGATTGGAAGAACCACGAACACATCATAAGATGCCCAAACACCCAATAAAATCCCGATGTATAAAACTTATAAATTAACTGAACAACCTATACTATCTTGTAGTACTCTAAGAGAGCTTCGAAAAGATAGTTTACACGCCTAAAACGGAGTCCGGACGAAGAAGTTATGGGGGAAACAGTTTTAGAAGAAAAGGGAAGAATATATCAGAGTCCCAGCTTGGCACGACCGTGCCTAAGAAAGTGGCACGACCGTGCCAAACATGACGAGAGGCAAGGGAATTTTTGGCGCGACCGTGCCTAAGAAAGTGGCACGACCGTGCCAATCATGACGGGAGAAAAGTGAATATTGGCACGACCGTGCCAAATAAAGGGGCACGACCGTGCCAGAAGAACAATGCCCAGATTCTTCCTGGGTTTACCAATTTCGAACCAAAACACAACCTTCACTAAAGTTATCAAAATCAAAGCTTCCCAATACATTTCTAAAGATCCTAAACAACATCCAACCTAAAGGGAACCTAAATAACACCCTTTAATCAACCAACCCAACACCAAATCCCAACATTCAAGATTTCACCATTTTTACCCAAAAACTCAAATAAATTCAAAATAAATTCTAAACTCAACCAAACTTCAAATATAACACATCAAACATCATATAAACATGAGATGAACATTTTAGCATCAAAATGGGGGAAAAGTAACTTACCTGAAAATAATGAAAGTTGACAGAATTCAATTCTTTTTGGTTCTACGCGACCCTATCGACGATCTAAACAAGGTTCAAGTTATGAGAAATGAGATATTATGAGAGGAAGAAGAAGAAAATGAAGAGAGATGAAGAGAGAACTTACCCCTTTTTCTTCCTTGGAGAGAGAGAGAGAAATGGGTTGGGAAATGGGGGAAGATGAGTGAGGGAGGTGGAGGTGTAGGGAGAGGGTAGGAGTATAATTTAAAACTTACACAAAGACCCCCCTCCTCTAAAACTACCCAACTCAATACTCCCCACTAACAACTAAGACCCAATAATACCACACTAACCCAAATGACCAAAACAATATGCTAGGCATAATTATTATAACACATAAAATGCACGCATAAATATTTAAATAAATAATAATTTAAATAAATAAATAAGCAAATGCTTAAATAAAAATCATTCAATTACTAATAAAATAGAGCCTAGATTTCGGGTCGTGACAGGTGCCCCTAAGGTGCACAATCATTATCTTCAAGACACATAAAAGAGTTACTACTCTTATACTCAAGTTATTATTTAATTATGATTTAAGTCCACATTTCATTTGATCACGAAGGGACTATTTTTCAGTACTAGAGTGTTCTACAACACTCATCTAGGCCATCTAGGGTAGTACCCTAAACCTAGACCGAGACTACTTCAAGTTCAAATTAAGTAAATGAGCTATACCACTCATACTTACAAGTTCATAATCCCCTAAATAGGATATTCGAGCTCAAGACACTAATTTGGTGCTCTCACGGTGCACAAACATTAGTTCCAAGACAAGCATAACACATAAGTGCTTGTTCATAGCACTTTCAAGACATATAAAAGAGTTGTTACTCTTATACTTAAGTTCTCATTTGAGTTCTATAAGTGTCCATGTACAAGACTAAGTTCTCATTTTAATTCAATGAGTATACACGTTTAAAACCAAGTTCTGATGCCCCTAAGGTGTCACAACACTTGCTAGGACATCTTATACTAAGGTTATATACCTTAACTAGAGTTACTTCCAACTTATACAAACTTTAAACAACATTTTGTTCTTCAGGTAACTGTGCGGTCGCCTAAAATGGCCTGTGCGGTCGCACACAAGCAGGTCAATTCCTTTGAAAACCTTTCAGAAAGATGGGCGGTCGCCCAAGGATTTTTTGTGCGGTCGCACAAGGTACCAAAATGCGAAATTTTTATTTTTTTCCCAAGTTAAGAAATTTTCCGTCCCAAAACGTAGGAGTAAAACCCACTAACACTTTCTAACATTCAAGAGTGCATTTTACATGCTCAAAACACTTCTATAGGGACACTTTATTAATTTATCACCGTTCCACAAGTAATAGAATAATTCTCTTTTATTCCAATTTAATATTTCACCGCCCCCAAAAGTATAAGTACAATTTTATATTATACTAATATACCCATTTAGAGATACTTCCATTCATTTCCCCGTACCACAAATAATGGTACAATTTTTCTAATAATATTTAAATCAAGTTACTATTTTACCGTCTCACGAATAGGAGTATAAATTTCTAATATATTTACAAACCCATCTAGTATTGAGTTTCATGTTCTATGGTCTCTGTATTTGTATTAGGATAGAAATACTCCCTTCGTCCCAATTTAACAAGTATCACAAAAATTACTCAAAACACAATTTTAACAAGAACAAGTAGCGGGAATAACATATATGCATGTTATTACAAGTAAGGGGGAGTCAATAACTTACCTAGTCAAAAATCAAGTTGACCCAAATTAATTTTTGATCGGTCGGAAACGCTCTATTCAACGCCACGAATATTTATCCGGGACCAGAATCACGAACAGAGGAATAATTAATCGCGAGGAGTCGAGAATAGGGAGAATCCTAAACCTTCTTTATGAAACAGAGGAAGCAACGAGAATAAATTCAAGGAAAAGTGAGTCAGAGAAGGAAGCAACATAAGTTTTATCCTTTCAACTTTCAAAATTGACACTTAGGCCCCTCAAGTTCTATCTTTGACAAAAAGGCCCCTAAACTTTCAACTTTGACATTTAACCACCTTAATTTTCTAAAGTAGTTAAATAATTAACTCAAATAAAATAGCATATAAATATGCTAGTCAAGAATTTAACAAGCATGTCAAGAATTTAAATAAGTCAAATATTTAACGAGATTAAGGATGGGCGTTACAGAATTCATTAAAAATGATATTTTATAAGATTTAAGTTTTTCCTTCCGTATAAAAATAATGAAAGGTAATCGATAGTATAAGATTTTTTTTATTTTAGTAGGAGAAATGAAGAAAAACAATATAAATATAAAATGAATTAAGAGTAATTTTGATATGTATTTTCATTTATACTCCCTCCTGTAAGTACCCCAATCTGAAATTAACCAACTTTAGAGGAATTCTTAGCAACATTCAGGGATAAACTGATAGGCTGGGACCTCACTAAGATAAACCTAAAATTCTAGGACTATTCTGGAATTAAAATTGGAAAAATCCAGAAGCTCGCCAGGCGGAGCCGTACGGATGGTTTGGACGCAGGAGAGCCCTAGCCGTACGGCTACTATGGGTACCCTCAGTCCTTATAAATTGAGACCCTTGCTGATCATTTCAGGGGGGAGAAAATCATTTGTGTGTGTAAACTCTGCCAAACTGAGAGCAGATTAGGGATACAAACACATTCTTGAATGAAAAGAGAAAAAGAAGATAGGCTTAGAACCAAAATTGGTGAGGCCTCCTTCTCCCCATCTTCTCTTCATCTCATAATCTAATTTATTTTGCCTTATTTACATTATGTCTTTATTATTCTTGCACATATTATGAATTGGAACCAAGTTCTTGATATGAATCAATGGTACCCTCATGTTCTATGCATGATCAAGGGTTCAAACCTAAGATGATCAAGGCTTGTTATCATCTAATGTCTCTTTACATTATGTCTTTATATTAATGCTCTTTACATTATGTCTTTACTTTTGTGCAATTTATATTATGTTTTTATATTTATGCAAGTTAAATTTCATGTCTTTACTTTTAAGTTGATTTTATGGTGAAATGATCAGGTTTGGATGATAAAGTTTCAATCTTTATCATTCAAACCTTGATCTAACTCCAATAATGTCCCTTTGGATGGTAAAGACTCAATCTTTATCCATCCAAAGGTTGATTTTTGATATCCTAAGGCCTTTCCTTGGAAGAATCATCCATTTGGATGTTAAAGTTTCCATCTTTAACCATCCAAATGATGATTTTGGCTCAAATGCCATGCTCATCACCTTTCTTAATTTTTCCCCAATTATTGCCTTGATCACACCCAAAACCTTGTATTTTGGTGTTTAATTAGTGACTAAGAGCATAGGGATGATTTAATTCAAGTTTTTTGTGAGTAAATAATCTGGAAAGATGTAAAACAGTTCAGTTTCAGCAGAATGCTCTGTTTCTGCCTGAAACTGGACTGATTTCTTGACAATCAGTAAAAACCCCAGGGATGACCTTTCTAGCCGTACGGCTAGTTTGGCCGGAGGGGTGAATTTTCAGTCTTTCCCCTTTTCTGTCAAACTGTTTACAAAATAACCCCCTTTTGTTAAGTTTCTAACTGATTTTGTTAAAAGTCAGTTTCTCCCATTTTCAAGAACACACATACACACACTTGCACAATTTTGGTTTGGTTAACAAACTTAGGAGACTCGGTTTTTCGAGGCACTTTGGGTGAACTACAGGTTAAGTTCTTCTCAAAGTGTAACCTGACCTCCAAATCCTTTGTCTCTAACCATTTTTCGTTAAGTTTTGGTTTAAGTTAAACTAATGTGGCGACTCCGTTGAACATTTAAAAATGCCGTGTTTGATTCTCGAGGGAACTTTTTTCGTTTTCCCGTGGGCATTTTACCCCTCCGTCCTGAATTAACGTTCTTAGTTTAACTTTGCACGGAGATTAAGATAAAGTAAATGTTGTGAGTATGAAAAGTAAAGTAGGAGAGAGAAAGTGTGTAGGGAGACTTTGTTGTGAGAATGACATGTGGGTCCCATTGTCCATTTTTGGTAATAAAGTAAAGTAAGAACCTTAAATTGGGACAGACCAAAAAGGAAAGTAAAAACCTTAAAGCGGGACAGAGATAGTATTTTTTTTATATGGTTGATCTTACTATGCCCCGTCAAGTATCGACGGGCTACAAACTAGTTGTAAAATAAGAAAGTAACAATTTTTATAAGCGAATGCTACATTTTACTTGTATAGTAACATAGTAAAACAGTTACGGTTACTTGTATAATGTTAAAGTTTGAGGTCCATCCCAAAACCAATTGGCTATGGGAGGAGTGGCCCTGGATCTTTATATAGTCAGGCTTTGGTTAGTTAATTCCCGATGTGGGATAAATGCTCCAACACGCCCCCTCACGCGTAGCCGAACTTTGGGCTTACGCGTGGACATAATCGGGTGACGTGGGGCTAGATCATCGTGAGCCGAACTTTGGGCTCGCACGTGCAAAGGGCCAGCTCTGATACCATGTTAAAGTTTGAGGTTAATTGGTTTTAAGGTGGAACTCCAACATTGTCCATTGCCGGCCCAGTCCAGCCCATGCTAACACTCGGGCCTCTCGCTTCTTCTTACCCCATCTCTAATTCTAAGATGGTATCAGAGCCACCGATCTATGGTGGCTTGACTTCCGCTGCTTCTACATGGGACACGTGCAGCCCAACGGCCAACGATTCTGCTCCGCGCCACCCGATTAACAAGTCCACGTTTGTAAGCCTTGGCAAAGCCCGGCTACACGTGAGGGGGCGTGTAAGAGACAATTATCCCACATCTTCTAAAGAGAGAAACATGGACCGGTATATAGACTTGAGGAGTTACTCCCCTTATAACCAATTGGTTTTAAGGTGGAACCTCCAACATAGTCCATTGCCGGCCAGTCCAGCTCATGCTAACACTCGGGCCTCTCGCTTCTTCTTACCACATCTCTAATTCTAAGATATAATAGTATATCCATATGTTTTCAAATAATAAGTTACAATGTGATCAATTTATCATGATACATGTAAAAGTATTACATTATCTATAGAAATATTTTACAATATCATCTACTAAAGTGTTACATTTACTTGTACAAATAATTACATTCATGTATATAGTTGTTATTTTTCAAATTACTTTCTTTCAAAAAATAATATCAAATACAAAAAAAAAAAAAAAAAAAAAAATCTGGAAAAACACTATTACATTTCAGTATAACGATAATTATATTTATTAGTGTTACACGTATTTATAGTTAGTATTACAGTTGAAAGATGAGTAAAATGAGTTTTTTTTGTTTGTAAAACTGGTGGTACGTTTACTTATAAACAATGTTACTTTATAAGTAACACAGTTGTTACATTTAGTTATACTAAGTATTACTTTTGGCAAACGAAAAAACCAGTAAAAAATGATTTTTTTTTCTGGAAAAAAATAAAAAAATAAATTTGGGCCAAAGGAGTGGCAGATTTTGAATGGAGCATGGGTTGGATCCTACGCTTCGCGAATAATGTTGTATACGGGTTATGGGTCGACCCGTCTTTTCTATAAGACGGATCTAGATGTTCTCAGAAGAGACCACCTCTAACCCAAAAGTAGACAAAATCTCCACTTAAGCGAGTGTTTTCAATATTAATCCTTTTAGGGTTGGAAAGTTTGGCTAACAACATTAAATAATGTAAATGAGGGTAGGTGTCTAGTTGCCATGCCAGCATCTCCTTTTTTTTTTTTTTTGGGTGGGGTGGGGTGGGAGGGGGGGGGGGGGGGGCGTAATCTACTACTAGTACCAACTTGCGTTAAGTTTGGAGTTTATTGCAAAACTGACATGCGTACTTTCAGTTTTTTTTTTCTTTTCAATTTGACTCGCAAACTTTGGAAACATCAAATGTGGTTTTGCGTACTTTGATTTTCAAACTTTTGAGACAATTTTTTTAACGCCCATTTAAAAACATAACGGGACATTCCAAAAAAACTATACATTCGTCATTTTTTTTGTAATATACTCCCTCCGTTTTATGTGAATTGAGACTTATTTCCCTTTTCGTCCGTTTCACCTCAATTGAGACTGCCCAAAATGGTAAAAAAATCTTGGGCAAATTGCAATTTAGTTACCTGAGTTTTACACGATGTTTCAATGGTTCCTGAATCCGTTTTTCAGCAAATTGGTTACTCCAGTTTGTCATTTAGTTGCAATGTGGTATAAAAATGGATGGATTGTTAGTTTTTTAATGAAATGGATGGAAAATCTAACAAGTTTCTTTTATAATTGCAAAGTGCACCCTCCAACTCAACTTATTCACATTTTTACCCCATAATAAAAAATTTGTAACATCTAAAGACATTAATTAATTAACCTACAAATTCTAATTGTTTGTTTCAGAAAAACTTGAGCAAAATAATAATAATAATAATAATAATAATAATAAAAAAAATTAAAAAAAAATCTTCTCGCTCTCACTTAAAAAACATTGGGCATTTTCTTAAGTATATTATGCATTGTCCGGAAACAGTAAATTGACAAAATTGCGCCGACAAGCCACAATTTCTTGTGCAAAAACGTTTCTCCAGCCATCAATTTTTTGATTAGAAATGACAAAGAGATCATGAGGCAAGCACTACCAAACCCACTTGGATGGATCAGAGAGAAAACAGTGGTCGCGAGAAGGGGGAGAAGGAACGTGGGTGGAGAGATCGCCATTTTTTTGGTGGTTTCCTTTGTTTTTCGACGGGCCAAAACACTGTTCCGCTCTGGATATCATATTTTATAATTTTAGTTAAATAAAATTAGTATTTTTATGAATGATATGTATTTGTCATAAGTTAAATAAAATTATTATTTTTATGATAGATATCATAATTTTTATAATTTTGATGTAATAAATAAAATGAAAATGACCGAAACACTAATGTTTGGACATATGCATGCAAATTATGTTAGTTTTTAAACATTCGTTAGGAGTTAGGGGTGAAGTGGGAAATTTAAATTGTAGGGTTAACCATTGCAATTTTGAAAGAGCTCGTTAGGTTTTTTCATCCACTTTTGTTAGTTTTTAAACGATCCATCCATTTTTATACCACATTGCAACTAAATGACAAACTGGAGTAACCAATTTGCTGAAAAACGGATTCAGGAACCAATTGAAACATTGTGTAAAACTCAGGTAACTAAATTGCAATTTGCCCAAAAAATCTTTACTATTATTCCCACTCATTCTCTCTCCTAGTTTACTTTTACACTCACAACACCAATCAACTTACTATTCCTCCCACTCATTCTCTCTCCTATTTAATTTTTTCATACTCACAAACACCTCCTCTAACTATTTCTCTCTCTTACTTTTCCTTAATTCGTGTGCCAAAATTTTTGGTCTCAATTCACATGAAACGGAGGGAGTACGTTTTTTTTTAACCGGCGTTAAATTATATTTTTTGAATCAAACTACCCAACCATCACCACCACAAGCCATCACCACCAGGCTATCACCACACCAGCCATTAACGCCACCACAATATCTGAGTTAACTAAGCAAATTCAAAAGAAAAACAAAAAATCAAATCGAAAACCTCCAAGAACCCAGAACGGAAAACCTCAAGGAACCCAGATCTGATTTCGAAACACAAGGAACCCAGATCCGACTTCAAACCAAAATTTGGCTCGCCATTTTTAGGGGCTCGATTTCTTACATGTTGCTAACCGGAGAAGATGACCTGATTCATGGTGAAAAGTGACGGCCCGCCAAATCCTTACCGGCAGCCCCCTTCTCAACGCAAAATCTACCCATCAACATGCTCCATCATCTTCTTAACCTCCTGCGTCTCCATCAAGGTCGTCGTCTCAGTCACCTTCCTAGCAATCCCAAAGATTCACCTCTTTCTTGGTATGCTGCGCCTTCTTCGTCTTCCTTACTCGCCGCCGCCGTCCAACCAATTCTGATCTCTTGGCCCAAAATCGCTAATTGACGCGAATTTTGGGACGAATTGAAGCTGTAAGGGTCGGAATCGAAAGACAACAGAGCAGTTGAATCTTGGGAGAGAAATTGAACCCGTAGATGTCTTCTTGGGGTTGGGAGTGAGAATTCTTGAAGGCGCCGTTGTCGTCGTTGAAAGATGGAGAGTCAGAACTAGAGTAGGAAGCTAGGGTTTTTTATCTTGGGGAATAATATATTTCACCCCTACATGTTGTTAATGAAGTAACACCAATTAAAAATATAACGTCTATTACAAAAAGTTAACGAAAGAATAGCTTTTTGAATGTCCGTTATGTTTTATAACAGGATAACGGGTGTTAAAGTTTGTCTCAAAATTTTAAAAATTAGTATGCAAACCACATTGATGTTTCCAAGTTTGCGAGTCAAATTGAAAAAACTGAAAGTACTCATGTCAGTTTTGCAATAAACTCGTTGAGTTTGGGCCATTTAGTAAGTAACTAAATTTATATCAAATTAATGTAATCAAAGTGATAAAAAAAAAAAAAAAAACCATCTCTTCAGTTGGAATAGAAAAAGTGGCACACTGTTATAACTAAGGGTCCGTTTGGTAAAATTGAAAATTTTAAAAAGGAAAAAATGCATTCAAGGTCACTCAACTTTCCACGATGCGTGGATTTGATCGCTCAACTATTTCTTTTTGCATTGAGTAGCCTAAACTATTTTTTTTGTTCGTCATGGATCATTAAGCCTAATGACATCCTTTTTTTTCTGTTAAACTATCATGTGCAATGCACATGATTAGATTCTGAAGGGTAAAGAGGAAATTGACGTCATATCTTTTTTTGTTTTCATTTGTCCATCTATCCAAAATTCATCTACTACTCTGTTAATTGTCAAAAATAAAAATACAATAGATTTTTGTTTTATTCCACAACCATCTTCAACTACATTTCTTAAAAAAAATACAGCAAATCAACGCCACCAACATGCACCGCCACCTTCATTACCAGCTAGCAATACTATCACTGCCTTCATCACCAACTTATCCCTTAATTCTTTCACACATAGTTACAAGCCCTAGCTTCTAGATATGGGTAAATAAAGAGCATTGCAAACCAAACACCAAAATCAAAAAAATAGAAAATAAATCATAATGACTGTAGTTGTTGATGGTGAAAATAGATATTGTTGGGCAATTAGTATTTCGCCGGAGATGAGGCTACAGTCGGAACAAGAGTGACCGGAGAAAGAAAGGAACTTGTAGCAGTCATGAAGATCGGACAAACAGGAGCTAGGTCGGATATGTTTAACGGGATCTAGGTCGGAATTTGTTGTTTAAAGAGGCCAAGAGAAAGGCGCCGGAGAAGAAGAAAACCCGACGGCCTGAGAAAGTCACCGGCACAAGGGTTGGACGAGCTTGGTATGGCGCTATGAGACAGGAACTCCGATTGCACCCAACACCATCTATATATAGAGCATGAGGGGCTGAATTAGGTTGGGATGGGCCGATTTGTGGCTGAGGACGAAGGTGGTGGCGGTTATTGAGATTTGAGAGTGGGGCTGGGGAGAGCCATGAGTTGTGGGTGGCGACGCAAATCGAGAGAGGGAGAGAGAGAGAAGACAGGTGAATTTTAAGTTTGTTGATGTTATAATTAAGTTTTACAGTATTTGTTATATTATAGGGCCAATAGTTTTATTTTACACTTTAGCCCCTATATTGTTAGTTTCCCTTTTACCCTTTAAAGTTTAGTGTACATGTCAACGTAACATGAAAAAGTGGATGGCTAACGCCAAAGTGATTACTGATACACAAAAAAAATAGTTTGAGCTATTGAATGCCAAATAAATAAGATGAGTGATCAAATCCACTCATCATGAATAGTTGGGTGACCATAAATGCATTTTTCCTTTTAAAAATGGACTACTTTTTAACGAGCTTTCTGGAACGAAACATTAGTTTTAAATGCGCTTGCTGAATTATACCAAAATGCTAATATAATTATTTTTTATAAAAAACTTTAATTTTTAATAAAAAATTGAGACAATTTTGAAAATTAGATATTCTTTTAAATTTTAAAGATAGAGAGTCTAGTAATGACTAAAGATTTAATGTGAATTTGATTTTGTTAATAATTTATTGAAAGGGAAGATAAAAGAATGCTGATTTAGTAAGAAAAAGGAGGAGAATAATCCAACTATGCAAGTAGGTAAAAAGGACATGGAAAAGAGAAGAAAAAAAAAAAAAAAAAAGTAAAAGTGGTGGAGGTCGTCTTCATCGTTGGATATCGTTGGCCCGCAGAAAGATCATGATCACGTGGAAACATACTACAATCCGACACGTGTGTTATTACAAACAGCTCTCGTGCTGATCATTGCTGTAACGCTTGAAAAAGAAATTTGCAAGTTGGGAACTTGGAAGAAGAAAGGGTCCCACTGTTACAACTTGATGATACTCAATCTGTTCAAGGCCCTTACTTTATTTTTTGGTTTTCCTATACTAAAGTTTTTTTTATTCTTTCGTTCCAAACTATTAATTGATTTACACGGAAATTAGAAAAAAAAAGTTATGGGTATGAAAAGTGAAGTATGAGAAAGTAGGAGAGAGAAAGTGGGTAAAAAAATTTTGTTGTGAGAATGACAAGTGGGTCCCATTATCCATTTTAAGTAATAAAGCAACTAAAAACCTTTGTATGAGACAAACTAAAAACGAAAGTAATAACTTTAGTCTGGGACGGAGGGAGTAGTTGTTTTATTATTGAGCAATGGTAGGGGTACAAAACAAAGTCACAAAATCATGCTCACACAATGAGGTGACGATATTTTATTGGTTGTAGCGACAGTGGACCCGCAACACTCTAATTAAAAACACCAATAAAAATCACTACACCTAAGATTTTGTGAATGAGATTTTGTGACTTTTTTGTGCCCCTAGTATTATTCTTATTATTTAAAATAGACTATAAGACCCCCTATATCATTCTCACACAAAAACCCCATACCACTTTCTATTTTCTACTTTCTTTTTTACTTTATTTTTTATACTTATAACATTTGTTTTTTTTAGTCTCAGTGTAAAGTTAACCTAAGAACTTTAGTCCGGGACGGAGGGAATACTTAATTAATTATGACCTGTTTGGACAAAAAAAGACCACATGTTACTTCGCAATGTGTTTTTTAGATGTGGTGGTCTCTTGTGATCAGAACACCTAGATCCGTCTCATAGTAGAGACAAGTCGACTCATGACCTATGTACAAAATTGTCTGCAAAGCATAGGATCCACACTCAATGTGCCAGCGACCCATGACCAAAAAAAAAAAAAAAAA